>OY998238.1:88896567-89011567 GCA_963922005.1 Cornus suecica | reverse complement strand
GACATTATTGACATCTAACTGATGTATGGACCATCCATTTGTCAAAGCAAGGGTAAGAACAATTCAGATGATTGTAGGCTTAATTACTGGGTTAAAAGTCTCATGGTAGTCAATACCAGGGCGTTGATGAAATCCCTTAGTGACTAAGCGAGCCTTGAAGCGATCCACACTACCATTGGGTTTTCTCTTAACACGAAACACCCACTTACACCCAACGACATTATGATGGTGTTGGCAAGGAACTAGATCCCAAGTACCATTTCGAATCAGAACATTGAGCTCTTCACTTATGGCATATCTCCATTTAGGGTCTTTGATGGCTTGAGAGATAGATGTGGGTTCAATGGTTGGTGGGAGAGGGTGTTTGGTAACGGTGTAAGAAAATTTGTTGAGAGGTTTAAAAATGTTATTTTTTGATCTGGTAGTTATGGTATGGGTGTTGGTAGGATCAAATGGGTGAGGTAAAGATGAGGGGATAGAAGAATCAATCTCGGGACGTAACTCTCTTAAGGCTAAAGCTGAAGAAGAAACAGCACTAAACTGCCCCAAGTTGGGGTCAACAGCCAAAGGACTTATGCTAACATGTGTTGTGTCATGGTCGAAGGGGGTGAAAGGAGATTCATTGGTCCTAGACATGGGTAACTGAAATGGAAAAGGCGATTTAAGGTTAGAGGATGTGACTTGTGCATGAGATTGGGGTTGGTCATGTACATATTGGATATGGGTATCACAAGTTGTGGATGAAATGGGAGGAATAGTTTGGAAAATTGGAATTTCAAAGTGTAAACTTTGAAGGGATGAAGATGGGGGAGACCATTCTAAGAGACAATGAGTATTAATTTTATCATAAACAATTAATGAAGATAAAGATGGGAATTGATCTTCAATAAATTGTACATGTCTGGAAAAATAAATTTTGTGATCAAGGGGTTCAAAACAGATATAGGAATTATGAGTATTTGAATAACCCAAGAAAACACATGGTTTTGACCGTTACTCTAGTTTATGTTTGGTGTAGGGACGAAGCCAAGGATAAAAAAGACATCCTAAAATCCTTAATTTTGAATAATTTGGAGAATTATGAAATAAACATTCAAAATGTGATTTATTATCAAGAATGGGTGTAGGAAGACGATTTGTGAGGTAAACAGAGGTAGCAAAAGTGTAGGGCCATAGTGAGAGTGAAAGAGATGCTTGATGAAGAAGAGTAAAACCAGTTTCTACAACGTGTCGGTGGCGACGTTCAGCGGATGCAACATGTTGCGGTGTGTAAGGTAGAGAAATAAGATATTGGATTCCATGATTTTCAAACATCGTTTTCAAACCTTGATATTATTTTCCTCCATCAGAGTAAATGGTGTTAATATTGGTCTTGAAAAAAATTTCGACCATGTTTTTAAATTTTGGAAATATGAAAAAAAACATCTGATTTATGAGTCATTGAAAACAATCAAATGTATTTTGTAAAATGGTTTACAAAAATAACATAATAAGAAAGACCGTTCATTGAACGAATAGGAGAAGACCCTCATACATCAGTGTAAATTAGATCAAAAGGACTACGACTCTTCAAATTAGAATTTTCAAAAGGTAACTTGTGACTTTTGTTACATTGACAAGAATCGCAAAAAGAGAAATTGGATTGACTTG
Source organism: Cornus suecica (assembly GCA_963922005.1). NCBI lineage: Eukaryota > Viridiplantae > Streptophyta > Magnoliopsida > Cornales > Cornaceae > Cornus > Cornus suecica. Next base: position 89,009,917 of record OY998238.1, on the reverse strand, counting down.
ATTGGACAGGGAGTTTATTGACTGACACGACATGACTAAGAACTTGGGATGATGGGTGTCCAAGGCGATCATGCCACCAATTAAGAATAGTTTTGACATTAACACATGCTTATTTTGGTACCGTTGGAGTCTCCCTTTTGCTTGACCATTCATAGACGTTATTCTTGCTCCGTCCTCGGGCGAGAGGTGCCCCCGTATCTAAATCCTTCACACAAAAAGAAGAGGGATAAAATTCAACATATGTATTATTTGTTCTACAAAATTGAGATACATAAATTAAATTCTGTTGCATAGTGGGAACACATAATATATTGGAAAGAGAAAATGAACTAGAAGGTGTGAAAATGGTGGAATTGTCAGTGTGTGTGATATGTAAACCTGTACCATCATCGATAATAATGTCGTCGGGTCTTTCATAAGGTTGATGAATGGAGAGATTGCTCAGGTCCGATGTGGCATGGTGAAAGGCTCCGGTGTCCAGTAACCAATTTGGATTGGTATTGCGACTGTTGCTAGTGGTGGTAGGATTAGCCTTGGGAGGAACATGCAATCCCATTAGTCATTTTGCAGCATATCATTCATGTGTTGTATGACCTCTTTTCTCGTAAAACTGACATATTACAGGTGGATTCTTTCCAGAATTATGGCTAAAATTATTGCTTTTATTTCTTTGATTACCATTGTTGAAACATTGACCACATTGATTCCCATAATTCTAATAGTTTTTCTTTCCTTGTTGAGACTGATTGTCATTTCTGAAATTGTTGTTGTAACGTGCGGCATTGATAGTGATAACACCAGTTGAACGATTTTCTTCCTGTTTCAGAAATGAATTATACTCCACGAGTTTGTCTTGGAGTTCCTCAAAACTGATGACGGAATCTCGTGCTCGCACTGTAACAACGATTTCCTTATACTCAGGACCAACCCCATTTAAGGCATGAAGAATGAAATGATTGTTTGGGACGGGAAAGCCGATAAGAAAGAGCTCATCCGCCAGACCACGTATAGTGCCAAGATAATCTGCCATCGATTGAGTTCCTTGTGTTATGCTTGCTAACTGACCCGTTAATCCCATGATACGCGAGGATGAAGCATTTGCATAGCTTTTGTTGAGGCGATCCCATGCTTTAGTTGAGGTTTTGGCAGAGCTGACCACAGGTATAACCTTGTTTGAAAGTGATGACATGATCCTATGGAAAAGGAGTTTGTTTTGTCGTTGCCAAAGAACATACTCAGGATTTGGGATTTGTTTTCCTTTAATTGTTATCATTGTAGGAAGATATGGCTTGGTTCCATTGACAAAACTGAGTAAATCGTATCCAAAGAGCAGTGCATCGAATTGCGCTTTCCATGAAGGATAGTTTGAAGGGGTTAGTTTAACTGGTAGTTGAGTTGAATTGAAGGCAATCAAAGTGGTTTGATTGAGAGAGCTTGTGATCACAACTGGTGTCGATGGTTGGTTAAGAGAAGAGGTTGTAGAGGTTTCCATTGGAAAAGAAATGAAGAAATGTTTTTAGGACATTAGAAAATTACTCGAAAGAGTTGGCAAGGCTCTGATACCATAAAGAAGATGGTGGAAATTCTACACACTTGTATTATTGATGTATGCGGTATATATAGAGATTACAATGAATAATTACATGGAAAGAATATAAAATCTATACATAAGAATATTCTAGAATTAATTTAAAATTCAAATTCAAAACTGATTTGATGAACATACTTAGTGGAGAAGATATTTCATTACCAAACATTGTCATCCAATCTTGGAGAGAATAAATCAATCATTGGGATATTGATATTCTTTCATAATAGTTTGCTACTGTAACTGTTTTCCAAACAAAAACAAGTTGGCTATCGTGTTTTGATTTGAATAGTAAAAAATGTTTGTGTTTTTTTAACCCCTTTTTGTAAATAAAAAAAAAATGTATTTTTTTTTTGTTTTTTACTATTCACTCAAAATATATATGTATAAATTTACACCACCGCCGCCACTGCCGCCACATTTGTCGCCTCCGACTGCCACCACCACTTCCCTTTGCCAAGAAACACCACCACAACCATTTTCCTTTACCCCAAAATACCATATGTATATATTTATAACAAAAACATCAATACTAAACATGTTTCTGGTTTAGACTTCTGCACTCCACAAACACAAACATGTATTTGTATTTTTCTAAATTCCACAACAACAAACAAAACAAAAACCAAACAGGGCCTTAGTGATTCTACTTTTTTTTTATAAACGTTTCAACTATTCATGAACTGTGCAAAACAAAACACACTATGCCAAACATATTTTAGCAAAAAAATACATTAGTTTTCGGTCGAAATCAGAAACGCCAATGTAGGCATAAATATTATTTTAGGATGCACTCGACTCGTAGAGGGGTCTCCTTTAGGGTACTGGGCTATTGGGTAGAGCCTTGGACCCGCCCCATCAAAGTTGGTATACAGGTTGACTTAATGTGTCTAACATCGGGGCGGATTACTCGTGGCAACTCAAAGCCTTCTAAAGATGGTCATTTTGTGGCAGCGCAACTTGTGGAACTAAAGAACGTACACGGGAGTAGTACCTCCATGGTCTACGGGTCCTGATGACGTAGCAATATCCCAGGGGTGTTTACCATCATTTTTGCACAGCTCTAGTGGTATATGCATGTACTGCGAAGACTATTGGGGAGTGATCCGTTGCACGACTGATCCGGCTGTGGCCACAGATGCTGCATAGCCGTGACACGTGGACAACGCGACACCATCCTCACATTTTGAAGGGATTGGAAAGAGCATGTGGCATGGAGGTTAGGGGTGTAGTTTCAGTCAATAATGAAGGCCCATAATGGAAATTCCACCCATTTCTTAATGGGGAAAAAACATCTCTTATTGGTCCAAATTATGGCCCTCATCACTTATTAGGGACACGTGGAGCATTGGTAGGACTTGGGGACCACTCTCATTAGGGCAATATTTTTGGTAAGTGACCTATAAATAGAGGGCAATAGTGCATTGCCTAGGGATCCCCAACCACATTCTTATTCTTTTCCTTTTTTTTGGAGGCCACTCTCTCTCTCTCCAAGGACGGCGCATTCTCTCTTTCTTCTTTTCTTCTTCTTTCTTCTCCTTCCTTAGGCAGCTTTAGCTATGGGAGCTTGATTCTCACCTTCACCACATCTCACCCTTCTTCTTTACTTGTTTTTCTTCTCTTTTTTCTTGGTCTTTTGCTATTTTGGGGTACTTCATTTTGGGGATTTTTGGCTAGATCTATCAATGCTCACTACCCACTCGCTATTTTGTGATGAGGTTACACTCTTTACTCTTCTCCACTTTCTCTTTTTTCTCATTTCACCATTTTTGCTTGAGATTTCGACTATGGATTTTGACCCATATGTTATGACTTGCTAGTGAAGCCTTCTCTCCAATTTTTCTCTCATTTTACAGCTTTTTCACCCACAACCAAAAACAAAATACATGACAAAATGAGCCTTATTTTGTTTAACACTTCTATATCTATATTTTTGTAAGTGTGGGAAAATGAATGTTATTGTTGAAAACAAAAGGTATGTCATGAAGTAAAAAATATCGTGTAAGAAGAAAATACGAGAAAAAGATAACAATAATATATATATATATATATATATATATATATATATATATATATATATATATATATAATAAGGGAAGAGAAAAGTTCAGGCCTGATTGAAGAAGAACAATCCATTTCTCACTCAAGATAATTAAAGGAGAAGAAAAAATTGAAGGAGAATCAAAGGGGAAATAAAAGAAAAAGAAAAAAAATGAATCAGATAATTTTGTTTAGAAAATCTAATTTAAGGGGATATTTTGAAATTTATAACACACTATATACATAAAATATTTTATAAATACATGGTCAACATGGCATGAAAAAGCTATCCATGCGCTCATGCTAACTCCTTCTATGTAGGCATAATAATAGACAATTGTGACCCAGTGATAGAATATCTAGAATGAAAACTTAGAACATGGTTATTTAATAGCTGTCAAAATGATGTACGACACGGTAAGATGATACGAACATGGCACGAATTTAAAGGATTAAAGTTGATCATAAAATGGTTGAAGCTGTATAAGGATCGACCCGAATATGACACGAGAATATTAGTGTTGGGTTAGGGTCAAACCCGAGTACCCCGAACAATCCGTTTCACACGATTATATTTATATTTATATATATATATATATATATATATATATTTATCTTCTCTAATTGGTCATGAGTTGAAATATATCAATAAGTGTTGGAATAGTTTATAAATAACAGTAATTAAACCCAACTTTGAGCTTAAATAATTATGGGACCCGGACTCCGAATTTAATGGGACCAAGCACTAATGTGTTCTCCTTGGTGAGCAGATCGAGTTGGTATAATTACATGTTCAAAACTATTGATTATTGAATGAGAAATTATCTCTCAAAGTGACCCATTTGAACTTGGGTAAGAATGTTTGTCCCACATTAGAAATAAAGTAAAGTGTAAAGGTGTTTATATATGGTTGTTTTGGATGGGTGACTTGAATATCTAGAGGCATGGTTGGAGAGTTAGACCATGCATGATCCATGCTAGTCTTAGACTAACCACACACGTGTGCGCCGCCCGCCCGCCTGGTTCGTGGCGCGGTGTGGTGCGGGGGGGTGGGTGGGTCGTTGGTTCTACCCATTTCCTTTTTATTTTTTGACAAAACTGCAAATGTCTCTTCTGAAGAGTTACGTATACAGTTTTGTATGAAACCAATACATAAACAGTTTTAGTACCTATTGGAGTGGAATGGATGCTTACACGGTTGAAATGTCTCTCCATTCTCTATACATAGGCTGCTGCATTTCATTCAGAAAAAAAAAACTTAACATTTTTCCATCATTTTCATAAATACATACTCTCTCTACATTTGCATATACATATAGATAGGTTTGGTTCAGGTTCGGGTACAAACACAAAGTTTGAGTTCGCCGGTCTTCATCATTGCAGTGCTGCAACAGTGAATGCGAAATTTGTTCTATCTTGGGAGACATTTTGTTCGGATTCCTTAAGCACCGTAGAAGGAGCAATATTGCCTTAAGGAAACTGTGGTATCACACAGGGCTCGGATTATTTATGTTTCTTCTACCATTCTTGTATTTTCGGGCCAGTTTCCTGTTTATTGCAACATATATATATACAGTCGTATGCATGATAGATTTAATTATATATATAACAAAAGCATGTTTTGAATAACAAATATATCAATAAGCTATTATTGAGTCGTGTCAAATTCAATTTAATTTTATTGATAAATAGGTTAAATAGTTCGTTTCGCATTGGATTGTGTCAAATTTAATTTAATATATTATAATAAATAGGTTAAACGGGTTACATGGGTCGACACGAGTAACTTGTTTAATAAATGAGTTGGGTTGAGGTTGAACATATTTGACACGTATACTAACTAGGTCTTTTTTGACACGATCCATTTTAACCTGACACGAACACGACCCACGAACAAGAATTGTCAACCCTAGTTATTATTCAGTCGGTTTGATAATCATTTATGTTTATTGTTTATATTTATATTTATTATTTATGAGTAAGAACATATGTAGTTTGATAATGGTTGAATATGTATCGTTTTTATAAATAATAAATAAATAAATAATCGATAAACATTGACAGTTATCAATCATGTCGTGTGTAATTGGTTTAACAATTTGTTTGTTTAATTTTATTTAAAAAAATATCTTTAGATAAGTGTCTTTTATTATTCTTTGAAAATAATTTTATATTTTTAAGTTTCTTGAAAACTGTTTTATATGTAAAACAAGCAAGTTTTTAGAATCAGGTGAGTCAATTGTCATGACCAAAAATAAGTCAACCATTTATTTTTGTTCATAAACAATATGTAACACCGTATATTCTTAATTAAAAAATTCTCAAAAAATCATTAAAATTAAGAAATCAGAATGAGACAAATCAAATCTTATACATTTTCTGATCGGGTTCTCAACGTTCGAGAATCGAGAACCCTAAAAAGACTCCTAATTTCCAAGCTATTGTCACACTCACACGAATAATTAGAGTGCGATACTAGTAGTTAATTATTGAATTGTTTCCATTATTCAAAAAGAGTAGAAATATTGATCATGTTGAACCAAAAAATTAAGCAAACACCTTACAATACTCTGTTAATTTTACAAAATATAAGATCGTATTATTCTTGACTAGGCTGGTCATTTGATGCTCGGACAGAAAGTTTTATGTTGTTCAAAATGTTTAATTAAGCTAATGGAATTCAACTAACGAGCAAGAGAATCATGGAAATTCTTAACCTAAATAATATAATAGTGAAAACACATTACATTACAAGAGTGAGTATCTTTGATTTGGTATTATAAAACAAAGGGAAAAGTATATAAAATACTCCTATAATTTTTCAGAAGTTCAAATCACCCTCTGCAAAACTCCCTTCAATTCTGCTCGAGGAAGGAATTGAGGTTGGTGCACCATTAATGACAGTGCGAATGGACTAAAACACCCTTCCAAAACTCTCTTCAATTCAGCTCGAGGGAGGAATTGACGTTAGTGCACCATTAACTACAGTGCGAATGAACTAAAACACCCTTCCATTTGTTAAATAAGAGTTACGACAGTTTGAGTATAGTGTCGGACAATTTAGATTTAACCATCACATGACCTTTTTAGATCATCCGGTGTGGTCGGGACGGTGTCAGAATTTTTTTTCATTGGAGGCAATTCATGATATTAGGGGCAATTAGGGGTAATAAGTCTAATTTTTTCAAAATTAAATGGGAAAATATGAATTTTTGTCTATTTTCTTCAAAATACTTAAATTATCATTAAAAAAAGAGTAATTTACACAAAATTTCCTGAGATTTTAAGATTTAATCACTAAACCCTTTGTCGTTCGCCAAATCCCCTGACATTTCAGATTTTAATCAAATACCTCCATCCAGCCAATTTTCATGTCAAAATGACTTAAATGCCCCTCACATAAATTACAATTTCACCCATTTTGTTTGGACATATTACACTTTCCCCCTCTTGTTTCGATAATTACACTTTCCCCATCTATAAAAAAAAAAAATATATATATATATATATATATAATTCGAAATTTATATTTAAATTTGAATATATATATAATTTGAAACAAATATATAAAATTTGAAATATATATATATAATTCATAAACAATATATTAAAATTTGAAAAAAAAATATAAAATTTGAAAAAATATATAAATTTTGAATTATATATATAAAATTCAAAACAAATATATAAAATTTGAAAAAAAATATAAAATTAGAAAAACTATATAAAATTCGGAAAAAATATAAATTCAAAACAATATATTTAAAATTCTAAATATATATATATAATTCATAAATAAAATATTCAAATTTGAAAAAATATATAAAATTCAAAAATATATATTAAAATTTGAAAAAATATATAAATTTCAAAAAAAATATAAAATTCAAAACAAATATATAAAATTTGAAAAAATATATATATAATTCATAATATATATAAATTTGAAAAAATATATATATTTCAAAAAATGAATTTTTTTTTTATGATACCACGTGACAGGATGTATGGTTTGGACTAGACACGTGAGGTTGAATGGGGACTCATGTCATGTTGTGTACTAAAATCTTTATTTTTTATTGTATTGTTTTAAATGGACAGAAAATTAAAGGAAAAAGAGGTAAATGTGCAAAAGTTGAAGAAGAAGTGGGATAGGGTAAGATGGTGGGTTGATTGCTTGTCTCTTCTTAGATACTAGCATCATTATTTTCTTTTTATAAAAGGGGGGTTTTGAAATTCGAAAGTCAGGCGCCAGAATGGGAACCGCTGGTAACTACCGTTAACTCCTCTCAAGCCCGCTCGATCAGCCATGCCAGAGGACGTGGGGGGTAAATTTATATGTTTTTTGACATTTATATATTTTTTCAAAATTTATATATATTTCAAATTTTATATATATTTTCAAATTTTATATATTTTTTCAAAATTTAATATATATTTTCAAATTTTATATATTTTTTCGAAATTTAATATATTATTTATGAATTTTATATATTTGTTTCGAATTATATATAATTGTTTTTGAATTTATATATATATTCCAAATTTTATATAGTTTTTCTAATTTTATATATATTTTTTGAATTATATATATTTCAAAATTTATATATTTTTTCAAAATTTAATATATAGTTTACGAATTATATATATATATTTCAAAATTTATATATTTTTTTATAGAGGGGGAAAAGTGTAATTATCCAAACAAGAGGGGGGAAAGTATAATATATATAAAAAAAAGAGGTGAAAATGTAATTTATGTGAGGGGCATTTAAGTCATTTTGGCATGAAAATTGGCTAGAGGAGGGTATTTGATTAAAATCTGAAATGTTATGAGATTTAGCAAACGACAAGGGATTTGGTGATTAAATCCTGAAATCTCAGGGAATTTTGTGTAAATTATCCTTAAAATAAATCAATTTTTTTTTTGAAGGGGGGTAATTGCCCCCATTGGAGCCTTAGTGACTCCGTGCCTGGGTGTGGTAGTGTCTTTGGCTGGCTGGTAATGGGCTGGCCACAAGTGAGCCCCACTCCTTGACTGACAACTAGACCACGTGGGAAAGGAAAGGTTGCACAAGAGGAAATGACCCACTTAATGTTTCTTTTGAGGTATTTTTAGGGAGAGAGAAGATGTCTCACTTAATAAAGAAATTTAATGACTACAAATTAACTAAAACTGTCAAAACACCATACCACCAACCAAGTCTACCAAAACAAAGCCTAGCTAAATGATGACATGGTTAACCAAATTGTCTACTGGATGCCCTTATAACGGAATCCGATGCTCGAGGCCTCTTTGTAACATTTTTAACAAATTAACGCACTTGTATACCTAAAATGAAAGGCAAAGGTGTTGCTTCATCAAATATTAAGTGTTTATTCACTTTCCTCTCGAACAGAAAACTAAATCAAAATAGGATCTGAATTTCAGAGATTATATCAAACTTCTCAAACTTACCTGCTAATATGTGAAAATTGAATTCACTGTCAATAGGCATGTCTACTTCATATTAGATCTGTGTGTGAAGCAATTACACACCCTATTTGATCTAAAAGGTGAACATATCCCATCACTGTATTTAACTTTCTCAGCACCATATGTATTGTTGCTCCAGTAAAATTTCAAAATTACACACTAAAAAGAAAGAGTGACAAAAGAAAAGGAGAGAATTTTTAACATCTCAATAGAGCAGTTACTTTGTAATTCCACTTGCCGGGCACCCATTCACTGACCATTTTGAATGAAAATGCACATTGCATGTCTGCAGCTGCTATGACCTCCTACCAACCGATGCTGCTGGAGTTGCGCGAATTAAGTCTGTCATTCTATGGATTATGTGCTCAAATGATGGCCGCTGTTCCGGATTGCTGTTTTTTATTTGGAAAAGCATAATGTTAATTATATCCCTTAATTCCAAGTCGTAAAGTAAAACGAAACAGGAAACTATAAAAGACACCTCTGCCAACAGTCGTGGATGATGGATGATGTTAGCGGATCAAGGCTTTCTGGTATGTCTAATCTGCGGTCCATGAATCCCACAACTCCAACAACCTTTCCAAATTTAAGACAATGGTTTTAGTTAAGCTGGTAACTTGCCTTTAAAAATATTGCTGTTGACAAAAAATGAGCATATGGCCTTCTAGTTTTTTTAATATCTAGGAGAAAATTTCACTTTTGATAGAGATATACCTGCAAGGAATTCAGGTTGGTCCATGGAAAAGATTCAGTCATTAGCTCCCACAGGATAACGCCGAAACTAAAGACATCAGACCTGTTCCGTGTAAGAACAACAACTTTCATTAGTAAAACCTTGTCTAATTGTGCGCACTCACAGCCAAACACAAAATCCACAAAGAAAGCATAAATGATGTAGAACACAATAGACGAAAGCTCTGATACCAAATTTATGTAGAACACAAATAGAAGGAAATAGAAGAGAGAGAGGAAGAAGAAATAGAAGACAGAGAGAGATACGAGATATATGAGAAAGAGAGAAGAGATAGATAGATAAGAGATAGAACTTGGGGTGAGAAGAAGAAGAAGAAGAAGAAGAAGAAGAAGAAGAAGAAGTCACAAGAAAGGAACGATTGAATCAATATTCTTAAAAAACTAAAGACCCTTTTATAGGCAACTCAAACCCTAAATAAAAATAATAACTAATATAATTAAAATAGCAAATAATTCTAAAAGTAAAAGTACTAAAATAACCCTAAAGAATTAAAACATCTCTAATGTCTAAAATATCCTAAGTCATCTCTTTTTTCCACGTCTCCAATAATAAACATGAGTCATGTGGGCTTTAAGGTCGCGGGCATTGCCCAATTCTCCATCATTCTCTCCCGGTTGAAAGAAACTCTCCTCCGGAGAGTAAAAGCATATGTATAACTGAAAAACGCAGGAGTCAACAATACCGTAACTTCCATCGTTTGGGCTCCATATGATATCTATGACTTGGTGACTTTTCCAACTGACAAGAAACTTCAGAATATTTTCATAATGAGAAGCATAACTCTGACAATTAAGAAACTCCTCGATGCAATCCAAATAATACGATTGGAAAGATGAAAGAACTAATGCTCGTGCCAATAGAAATACAACTCCATATGTTGGATCATATGCCAATACAACAGGAGACTCAAATGTGCCTTGGTTGGATAACAGATACTCCACATCAAAAATTGAATTAATACTAATATCTGATGACCAGTCAAAGAAATATGCATTAAGTCCCGATTTACTAATGATGTGAAAAACTCTAAAAAAGTTTACATATATCTTGAAGGAGTTTTCAAGATAAGGTTGAGCTGATGCACAAGTTATAACATAATATCATTTAATTAACTTATGATTCCTATAATGAACAAGTGTAGTAAGTTTATAATTTTCTTTACTTAAAACAATTTATTATCGTATATCAACATGATTCTCATGGACCAGCTCAACAAAGGAATCAACTAACTCAATTAAATACCTATATGGAGGTGTAGGGATATGGTCACTGAATTGACATGAAAACGGATGGTACATAATCTTGAAAGGATAACCATCAATACGTTCATTGTTCACGCTATCATAAACATACTCCATGATAGGTAAAAACAAGTCCCACACCTTAAGGCGATTTACCATAAGACACTTGATGAAATTCTTTAGACTTCGATTGATGACATCGACTTGTCTATTAACTTGACGAGGGAAATGTGGGAAAACATTCAAATCGGTTCATGAAGATGCCCAAAGTATCTTCCAAAAATTACCATGGTACTTGACATCTCTATTAGACACAATGGAATGGAATGACTTATGTTCTTGAATAATTTCTTTTTGTGCAAACTCATCACTAGTTTGAACATGTTCCTTAGGATGTGCAAGACTATGTGTGACATCAGACATATGTGATCCTAGGACTAGGTCAATGGTGTTTTGCACATGGTTTATGTGTGAAAGTGTAACTTGACATTCTTATAACTGTTATATTTCCAATTTCAGTTACTTCTTTTGTCAATACATGCTTGTTATCATTGGGTTTTAGTGTTTGCAAATCCCTTCCTGATCGCTTCATAGGGTTTAGTATGATATTTTTACCACCATATTTGAAAGCATAAGTGTTATCCTGGCTATTATGGGTAGCACCTACGCCATAGATCCAAAGGCGACCAAGTATCACGTGGACTATAGTCAATGGTAAAACATCGCACCATATGTTGTCTGAATAATCTCCCATTTGTATAGGAACTAAACATCTTTCTGTGACAAACACGAAATTTTCATCGATCCAAGGTATCCTCTATGGTTGTGGGTGATGTTTAGGTTCAAGTTTCAATCTAGCAACACATGATTTGGACACTACATTTATTGAACTTTTTCCATTTATAATTATTTTGCAGACTCTATTTTCCACTCTAAGACATGTACGAAATATTTCACTATTTGTCCAATTATCTTTTTCCATAAGGATAGACGGGATGCACATCATGTCCTTATTGCATACCTCGTCTTCCTTATAAGCTTCACTACGGTCTGAAAATGATCCACAATCATATTGGTCATACTCATGTGGATATCAACATTTGAAAACTTGATATAGTTTGACGACTAAAGGTATTCTAATAAGATATCTTATTTGTCCTTCTTTAGAGTTAGAATCTCTTTGCAGAAAGGTTTGGGAATAAAGTGATCCACGGGGAAGACCACGACATTAGTTGATTAGGAAATCATGGTGAGCATTAAAATTTGTCCTAGGATTTCGAAAAACTGACATGGTTGAGGAATATGCCGACATAAAATTCAAATTGATTTAAGTAAATAAAACATAAACTAGAACAATGCATAATTAAAAAATCAAAATTAATGAAATCAAATATGCTACCTTTTTTTTTTCTTTCAAAATTCTCAGTTTTTTATTTTTATTTTTTATTATTATTAAGCAACTGTTTTTTTTTTTTTTTCAAAATCTGTTTAATGTTTTCTGTTTTTTTTTTCTAAATAAGACAAAGGTGCAACTAAAACAAATTTAATAGTGTTCAATTAGGACCCTTTGTAATTTCTAAGCCAATCAAATAGATAAAGTATTAGGATCAATTCTCAATTGAAGTACTGTTGACACCCTAAATGAGCCAACACATGGCAACGGAACTGGACCGAAAACTGGCCAGAACTAGGCTAGAAATTAGGCTGAAACTGGGCTATTTTTGGGCTGCAAATTGGGCCAGAAATGGGCTGCGAAAATGGGCCAGAAGTTGGGCTGCGAAAATGGGTTAGATCATGAAGTAACCTTGTTGATCAAGACTAGAAGATTACAAAGTTTGTGGAGTATTGGACACTTTTGGAAAAAAGATGTAGTTGGGTTGATGATAGTGTTTAGATAAGATCAGAATTTAAGTTGTTTTTATATTTTATTTATTTATAGTTTATCTTTAGGTTAGTTTTAGGTTATAAATAATATACGTAGACTTCTGTTTAGAGGTCCACGATCAAATACAAATTGTCCCTGCTATAATGACATTTTTTCATTATATTTATTTTAATCGTTTCTTTTACATTCTATACAGCCTGCACTTTCAATACCAATTTATTTTCCATGTCCTATTTTAATTCCAAGTCTTTTTCAATTCCCATTATATTTCAATTCCTACAATTGCACTTTTCAATTCTTTTCACGATTTCTTTTGGTTACCCAAAAGTCCTCTTTGTTGAGGTAATCAGAACTCATTCGTGTGAGTTGAGTTCTCTCTCGCACAAATCGCTTGATTCTATTCCACATGTTCAAAAGAGACGAAGATTCGTTAATTTTGAACCGGTTGAACTCCGTCACCGGTTCTGACACGCCCACACCCTATGGATACGAAGAATATCATTGGCCCTACTATTCGGCCAATGATTATTTTTTGGAAAACGAATAATATTATTATCGGCCCTGCTATTCGGCCGATGATGAATAATTTTTGGAGCAAACATATTTTGGCACACCTGGTGGGGCACCACTAGGTAGCCGAGAGAATTGCGACATGCCACCACAGACAATCTATGGTGAAATCATACAACAATTGGGGATATTGGCAGACGAACGTCGAGAGAATGACGACGAACGTCGAGCGATTTATGATGAATATTGATCGATTGACGCTAAAATACAAGCACATCTTGATGAAGTCCAAGCGCTTAAGAAGAAAATACATGCGAATCTCTCAAGTCGATCAAAACATCCTTCGAGACACGGGGGGTAGTTGCCGGCCAATTCACATAAACCCCTATCGGTTGAGGAAAAAATTATTGTTACTGAAACTAAAGTTTTGGCGGAAACAAAGGTTCTGGCCGAAACCTCTTTTGTTGATGCCAAAACTTCTAGGGCTGGTGTGGGAAAAAGCAAGACTGTTGATGCAAATCTAGAAAAGAAAGGATTGGCCGAAACTCAGCCAATTGGAAGGGTTTCGGCCATCAAAGATAATCTGGCCAAAATGCAAAAACAAATCTGGTCGAAATTGAAGTGGCCGAAACTGGTGATGCAGTTGCCGAAATTGCAGAGGCTGATATCACAATTCCAGCAGCTAATATCAGACCTCCAGTGGCCAAAATTTGCTTTAAATCGGCCGAAAATAATTGGTTTTCGGCCAATGAGAGAAATTTGACAGGAGGCGAAACTTCGTATTTTATAATTTCAGCCAATACAACAGAAATTATAAAAAGATATAAACTTTCAAGAGCACTTGCTGCGAAAATTTTTCATGGGTATTATGTCATTCTTCGAATGGAACCGGCAATAAGATCGGCTCATATATCTTTGCACAATTGTTTAATTCTGGCCGATCGTTTTTTTTCCCCACTACAAGAGTTTAAAGTTTTGAGTTTTGGGGTCTTGCACGGGTTCATTGATCCACTATCGATAAACGCTAAATGATTTTCTACCTAATTAGGATTAGGGTTAGGGGAATAAAGACCACTTTGTTGTTGGTCTTAAATAATTAAGCACTAAGCCAACTCAATTTTAATTTTCTTTCTAAGTGGCAGACTCGGGGGGCAAGGAATGTTGATACAAGAATTTGTTGCATCATTTTGGCTAAAGAAAAATTCCAATAACCATATTTTTGAAGCAAAATAGTGTTGGAATTAGGGGGCATTGTTGACACCCTAAATGAGTCAACACATGACAACGGAACTGGACCGAAAACTGGCCAGAATTGGGCTGGAAATTATACTGAAACTGGGCTGTTTCGGGCTGGAATTTGGGCATAAACTGGGTTGTTTTTGGGTTGCGATAATGGGTCAGAAGTTGGGCTAAAAATGAGTCAGATCATGAAGTAACATTGTTGATCAAAACTAGAAGATTAAAAAGTTTGTGGAGTATTGAACACTTTTGAAAAAGAGATGTAGTTGAGTTGATGATAGTGTTTATATAAGATTAGAATTTAAGTTGTTTTTATATTTTATTTATTTATTTATAGTTTATCTTTAGGTAGACTTTTGTTTAGAGGTCCATGACCAAATACAAATTGTCCCTACTACATTGACAGCTTTTCATTATATTTTATTTTAATCGTTTTTTTTTACATTTCATGCAACATGCACTTTCAATACCAATTTATTTTCCATGTCCTATTTTAATTCCAAGTCTTTTTCAATTCCCTGAAATTGCACTTTTTAATTCTTTTCACGATTTCTTTTGGTTACCCAAAAGTCCTCTTTGTTAAGGCAATCAGAACTCATTTGTGTGAGTTGAGTTCTCTCTCGCACAAATCGCCTTATTCTATTCCACATGTTCAAAAGAGACGAAGATTCGTTCCTTTTAAATTGGTTGAACTCCGTCACCAGTTTTGGCATGCCCGCACCCTATATCATTGGCCCTACTATTCGGCCAATGATTATTTTTTGGAAAACAAAGAATATTATTATCGGCCCTACTATTCGGCCGATGACGAATATTTTTTGGAGCGAACAAGTACATGTACCTTTATCAAGTCCGATTTACCTCCTTGGTTACTTTTAGTGTTGTCATTGGCTCTGAAATTTGTCTATGAACACTTGTAACATGTAATCTGAAGCTGAAGCAAATTCTTGCGAATTGAACAAAGCTTGGTCCTGAACTTTCAATCTGTTGTTTGCTTAAATGGATGGTAAGTGAAACAAATCTGATCCTCCCATAAACCAAATTCTTCCCATTATGAAACCCGAAGACGGCGCTGATTTCTCGGCTGAAATTGGAGATGGCAAATTTCTCTGTTGAAGTTACGAACAACAACAAGAAGAGAAGTAGATGTTGATGCAAGGAGAGATAACTGTGACGTAGTAAGAGCGAGAGGTGATGATGACGACCAAGTACTTCAGCAGTAATGATCACAGCAAACCTTGGCGATGGTGAATAAAATTTTTGACAAACGCGATGGTGATGTCTGCAGGGATCATGTGTGCTGCGAATAGGTTTTGAGGGTGCGACACGACCACCGGTTTTCTGTGGTGATTGGATTGGTTAATGTGGGGTGACGGATCAAGGTCAGGGTTTAAGGTGGTTGTTGTTGTTGAAGCATAGAGAGTTCTGTTGGGGGTTTAAGGTAGTGGGTTATTGCAGAGGGAAATAGGGTCAGATGCAACAGAGGTAATTACCGTTTGACTTTTAGTTTGCTTGGGCTGGTGACGACTTGTCGGCTAGGATTTAAGATCTTTAGATGGATGAACAATGACAAATGGTTGGGGTTGATGCGGCCCAGTACTAGGATTTGTTTGTGTGGGTTTGGGGTAATCAGATTATGGCTTGGGTACAAGGGCTGTGTGGGATAATTAGGGTTACTAGGGTTTTGATGATTAGCAAGGGCTGCTATGGATAAGGGCTTACCTGGTTAGTGCCAGGGACTACTAGGGTTAGGGTTTACGAAACTTGGATCTTTCGCTTTGATACCAAATTGATGTAGAACACAATAGAAGAAAGTGTTGATACCAAATTGATGTAGAACCCAATAGACGAAAGCTCTGAAACCAAATTGATGTAGAACACAAATAGAAGGAAATAGAAGAGAGAGAAGAAGAAGAAATAGAAGAGAGAGAGAGAAACGAGATAGATGAGAAAGAGAGAAGAGATAGATAGATAAGACATAGAACTTGGGGTGAGAAGAGAAAGAGGAAGAAGAAGAGAAGTCACAAGAGAGGAACGATTTAATCAATATTTTTCAAAAACTAATGACGTCTGTTACATCAAAGTCTTTTATAGGCAACTCAAACCCTAAATAAAAATAATAACTAATATAATTAAAATAACAAATAATTATAAAAGTAAAAGTACTAAAATAACCCTAAAGTATTAAAATATCTCTAATGTCTAAAATATCCTAAGTCATCTCTCTTTCCCACGTCTCCAATAATAAACATGGGTCATGTGTGCTTCAAGGTTGTGGGCCTTGCCCAATTCTCCATCAATAAAGAGCTAGCCCAGTGCACGAGGCTCCAGTCATTGCAGGATTTGAGAAGGTCAGATATACGCAGTCTTACCCATTATGGAGAGGTTGCGAACGTCAGGATCATATTCCATATGTCAAAATAGTTACGACCAAACGACTAGTGATTGCAACTATTTAACCGTTGGGACTTATGAAACTACTCAAACGAGAAGATGGTGCCCAAAGTAAACAAGTAGCTACTTGTAAGGACTACTAGATAGTGCACTTAAAAACCCCCAATATTTGAGCTAATTAAAGGTATTAACTGTCATCTACTCTAAAAGCTTAAGCTAGAGGGGTGTAATTTGAATATTTAAATCCTTCAACACTTTCCCTCATACATCTACTCGGATAGCTTAAACTGTTAGAGAGGGTGTAACATCAATATTTAAGTTGTTCAACACAATGATGGTAATAAGTCGCATTTCAATCTTTTGGTGAGGAAGGAGCATGAGGAAACAGGTTCCTGAAGCATAACTTACCTAATTTCAACATAACATAATATAGAAGAGAATTTAAAGCCGAATTTTAAAAGGCCAGTTTTGGGATATTACTTTTCATTTGAAGGTTCATTTCTAAGGACTTCAGGAGCCATCCACTGGGGCTGCATCAAGCACAATGAAAAATGAAGTCGTCAAGGAAATGTATTGCAAGTATAGCTACTGGAAACACTAACATAGATGCGATGCAAAAGGTTAGAGGTAAGTCTATTTAATTTATAAATAAGAAAACAAAAGTGATGAGCTCTACGGTTCCTCTTCCGGATTTTGCTGTTAAGAAAGTTGCATCCTTCAACTTGGATAGACCAAAATCTCCGACCTGCCACACATTTAAAGTGATTTGTCTGACTGACAATTCAATCTTCTAATTATGTAAAGTTCTTTGAAGTCAATCTCATACAAATCACCTTGACAGTCCAGTTTTTATCCACAAGCAGATTTGAAGATTTCAAGTCCCTGTGAACTATTGGTGGGTTTCTGTGGTGCAAATAATTCATTCCTCTTGCCTGCAGCCCACAAGTATATAATCAAAAAAAATTCGGTGAGTTCTGCAGATAACTGAAAAGTCGACAACAAACACAGAGAGAAGTGCTGAATTGACACTCCCAAGTGATAAAGCACGAAAGAGAGGGAAAAAAGAAAGCTTATGCTTTTGAGCAGAAAAATACGGACAACATCAAGAGCCATCCTTAATCGTCGTCTGATGTCCAGTGACTGGTTGTTCTTGTGAAGTGTTTTGAAGAGGCTTCCCCTGATCACTCACACAAAAAAAAAAAAAAAATTGAAGTGTTGCATAATATGCATCATCTCATATGTATCTGAAAAGAAAAAAAATATGTGGAAGAAACTGTCCCTCCGAAATAACCAACACAGATGCGAACTCTACAGAAATAATTCTTACACCACCATTGACCAAAAGAAAAGTGTATTAGAATTACCTTGGTAAGAACTCTGTAACAATAGCAAGTTTTTCCTGCGAGTATACTGCCCCCATGAACAACAAGACATTTGGATGTCGCAGTCTGCTCATTATATCTATCTGAGGGAATAAAAATGAAGATATTAGGCTTACATGCTTCCTTTCCGCTAATAATACATACAAACACAAAACAGGTTGCTGAGAGCATCATATACCTCTTTTTTGTAGTCAAGTAAAGTTGCCCCACTATACTCGTTTCTAAAGTGAACCTTAACGGCAACATCCTGATGAACACAAACAATAAATTAGCAATGCCTCTAAGTTTACATATTTTCAAGTTTGGAATAAGAATTTGAAGAGTACAGAAAATTTAAGAATTCACCGATCCGTTCCAAATTCCATGATATACAACACCATATGCACCTGGAAGGGGAAAACAAATGAACTTATGTGATAATGAGGTGAAGGCCTCTAAAGGTCAAGTAAGGGAATACTAACAATGTGTTGTTTGTACTGTATTACATGGTATATCATCAAATGATGCGTCTTTGACATATTCAGATATTATACCGCAATAAAACTAGAGAAACTCATATTCCTAGCTATTTTGGTTTTTACTTCCCCATGGACCAAACCCTAGTACAGAAGAGACTATATATGCTTCAAACAAATGAGGGATATAAGGTATACGAGTTTCTGAAACTTACCTTGCCCGATCTCCTCCCCAAAATGTATGTCTTCCCAGTGAATGTCACAACAAACCAAGTTTCTATTATCACCTTCGCTAAATGGACTTCTATAGTTGCTACCATTGCTCTCCCCCAAGCTTAGAAGAGTTCGACCATTTGGCTGTCGTTGCACTGCATCTCCTATCTCCAGAACTTCTGGATCATGTAAATCTGGCTCCAACTTACTTGCATCCATTTGGAAGCCTAAGCTTGCCCGATGATTTCCCTTTTCGAACACCTCAGAAAAATTCTTGCACTCTCTTGAGAAGGTTTCAATAGAACAACTCTCTTTGAAACCTTCACGAATACAGTGGCCATTTACATTTGTATATGATCTTGTAGCGGCAAATGGAGAATTTATTTTCTGAGGGTTCACCCCCTCATACTCAGCATCAACATTTAATTCATATCTCGATGCAGTATCAGCCAAACTGCACTGTTGAATGCATTCATCCTTCTCTTTGTCATTGTTTCCAGTTCTTCCTATCTGCAACTTTGACACGACCTTCGCTGCCTACAGGCGTTGCAGAGAAGTAGTTTAAGAGCCAAATGAACAGCGAATATCGGAATAAAGTCAGATGTCAAGGTAAAAATGGTATTCGTTGGCGACAATATGACTATATTTAGTTTGCTTTATTCACTGGCCATGTACTTTTTATTTATATAAGAAACGGAAATACTCAAAAACATCAAGGGCAATGCATCAGCATATATCTACGAACTCAATTACTGTCACATGTTTTGACTACTTTTTCTAACATTAAATTTCCCCTGCGAACTCGATCATTTCCATGTTATTCTGAAGATCGTCACCAAATTGTCTCCTACCAATTGACTTTTTAAGTTTCAAAACAGTTTGAAATTGAGTCGTAATTAAAATGAAGTATTCCTGAAAACTAAAATGTTCAGTAGGGCAAGTACAAAGTATTTCCAGGAAGGAGAGAGAAGCCATAAATACAATTTTAGAAGGTTGAACAAAACTGAATGTAGACTTGTCCTTTGGAGAGCTCTCTCCATCAGTTGTGCTCTTCCTGGTGTGAAAACTGAAACCAAGCTTTGTTGCCTGGAACAATACTAATAGTCTTCAACTGAATTATCCAATATAAGTACATTTACCTACCAAGTCAAAACTTACCGGTTTAGGTGGCTTCTCTAGTTTTACATCTTCTGCCTCCACTATAGGCTCCTCTTGGTACTTGGAATTTGTGTATCCATTGTCGGTGTCATCCCCTTGTTTCCGTGGTAGAACTTTCAAAGCCTGATTGGTTTACCAGAACAAGTATAAAACACTAACAGAAGAAACACGAAGAAATGGAGCACAAATACAATAATCTAAAACATGAGCACCAGATTGGAAAGAGTCGAAGTGATCTGTGGCTGTGGGTGCCACTGAAACTTTTTCAAGTTTAGTCCCCATGCTGGAGGTTGGCCATTGGAACGATCTTGATATGTTCTCAGGTTTTCTGAGTTTACATTATTAAAAGTGGCTGCATCACTTGAAACAGTGATGACACCAACAAGCTGACCGTCCTCATATAATGAACTTTTTGTCACAATCGCCATAAATATCTCACCGCACCTCTTCTTAAAAGGAAACTGACCTGACCATGATTGACCAGAGCTCAACCTTTCCACTATTCTATTTGCTGTCACATAATGCTCTTCATCAATAAGCAGTTCCGCAACCCTTTTTCCAACTATCTCATAGTCCTTGTATCCATACAGTTTTTCAGCAGAACGGTTCCTGAAATAGAGAACATTTTTTTAGTTTATGTATAATGTCAGTGAATTTTAAAATCCGCCATCACCTTTATATCCCCTAAAGTAACCATGTTGGATGTTCCATAAAACTAGAATGCTCTTCCCAGTCAAAGGTGCAGGGCTACAGAACTCAATTAAGGCATTACAGAAAATGACTGCCGAGTGGAACTCCCATAAGCATTAGTTAAAAACAAACTAAAGCAAGAAAATAAGAAGTTTTGAAGTTACTTCTAGGGTAAAACAAAGAGTTTTTCAAGTTTTAGATCTGTGAATTTCACTGCTTCTGATTACGGATGAGACTAACATATAGACTCATGGTCATCTTCCAGCCATCCAGTATATTACTAGAGTATTTTGAGTCATGTCTAAATCCATATGCTACACATTCCAAAACTTTACATCCTTGTGACTGTTCCAACATCTGCCGCTAAACCTCATCATTTATATTGTTAAGCAAAAATATATCAATAACCGTCAGAGGATGTGCCTAATTTGTGGAAACATACGACTTAAATGAACTTTTTTCTTACACAAACCAAGCTGTTATATATTGAGCCACAGATAGACATGCAAATAATAGATGTAGTAAAAAAATGCAGAATTATTTATAATTCCCCCTTCAAAATCTGAGACCAATAGCCAACATATGAGGCGAATGGTAACTGTGCTGCTTGAGATAATCAACGTTGCTTAGAAACCTTATCTAGCAGATTGACGAGGAGGAAGGGGCTGAATACGACGAATGTACCTATGAAATCAAAGAGTACAAAGAGGACACAAATATATATCTTCAAATGCTATGTATCTGTGCAAGGAGCCAGATGCTGCTTAAACTTGTTACCATCAATTGATTTCATGGATATAATGTCCTTTGTGTTAAAACAAGATGATCAATCCTAACCACAAGATTGAAGATGATGATACAAGAAAATCATTCAAAATTCTAAATTACTCCCAATTTTCAATTGAAAAATTCTAAAAGATTTGACTCAATAAATTTATAGCATCAAGCATTTGAGGTGAAATTTTATAGTGTGCGAAGCATTGCCACACCTCAGTTAAAGACTGTTGAAGGATTAAATATTAAAGTTATACCTTCTCTAACAACTTAAGCTTTTAGAATAGTTGAGTAGTTAACCTGGCATCAGAGTAAGAAATCTTGTGTTCGAACCTTGCCACCTTTGTTGAAAAATTGTTGTTTCATATGTTTAGCATTATTTGTACATAATGTTCGACAAAAACACAAATCAAATCAATACCATTTAAAAGATAGACATCAAATATTAGGCTCAAAAAATATAAATCTGGGCGATCAATATATAGCACATTAGTAATTAATATAACAGCCACAATCGGATGTGAACTTTCTATCAAAGATTTTTAATAACTATTGGAAATATAAACCCTACTTGAATGCATCCAACAACTATGATTTAGTCAGCTAGGCGAGTTGGCCTATCTAGTCACATCAAAATATAGCTTCATTCTTACAAATTATCCATTTGCATATTAAATACTGGACAAAACAAACTTACCCAAAATAGAAATATTCACAAAACATGTTTGGCCTTATTTCGAAGCAACTTTTTCACATACCAAGCAGAGTACTAAAACACTAACCACTATAAAACTAGTCATAACCAAAAATATTAATTTCAAAAAGGCAAATCAACATGGGTAATAAAGAGAAACACTAATTAATGAAGTAATCAATGAAGTGATTAAGTAAAATTTAAAATGGGTTAAATTTAATCACCAGTAAATGATCTCTCCAGACACAGCTCTGCTCACGTACAGAGCATGACCCATGTACTCCAACACGTTCCGGTACGGACTTGCCATCGATAGAAACACTCCAGGGGCATAACCCCAGCCGGGATATGACGCCAAATCGTCGGAATCTGACGACCCAATTCCGTTCATTTTTGACTTGCTCTGTTCTTCCACCATCAAATCGAACTGCTCTTTGAGGCTGGCGTAACTCGCTTCCAGACTCTGAAACCGATCCACCAGAACTCGGTAAAGACTCGCCCCTGACTCGTTGGTCTCCCTGTCGCCAGAAAACGCCGGACCTTGACCGGAGATGGTGGGAGCAATGGGCATATGTTGGTTTATTGCGGTGGTAGCTCGAGTTTTCATATATATTCATTATATACATAAATATATAATATATGTATACGTATGATGGGAGTCGTGGGCATAGTGGGTGTGTGCCGCGTGTAATGTGCCGCTAAAGCAACTTATGGAGTACGGACGGGTGTAGGAAAGAGCAAATCGGGAAACATAATTGTGTTTTTTATTGGGTGAGAACAGTGAAGCTGAGTGGTGGAGACCGAGTGTTTTGTATTAGTTTGTTCCTCATTTGCCCTTCAATGGAGGGTATATTACAGTTATAACTTTGTTATGGGTAGGTAGCCTCTTTGGTAGAGCTTTGTTTCTGTTGAAATAAACAAAAAATATGTTTTTTGTTTTTTTGTTTATTCATCCAAAAACAGAAGTATGTTTGGTAGGATGTTTTTTGGGTTGAAATTAAAAAATTAAAAATATAAATAATAAATAAAATATAATATAATAATAATAAATAAATAATACAATAATAATAAATAAATATAATAATAAAAAATGGGCTAAATAATAAATAATAATAATAAATTAATAAAATAAATAATAAATTACATAAAACATATTTAAAAATATAATAAAAATAACAAATAATAAACAAAATGAAATAAATAATAATAAAAAATAATAAATAAATATAATAATAAATAATAAGTAAATATAATAACAAATAAATACTTCATAATCATAATAAAAAATGAGTATAATAATAATAAATTAATATTAAATTAATAAAATATATTTTTAAATAATTAAAAATGAATAAATAATTTATAAATAAAATGAATTAAATAATTAAATAATAATAAATTAATAAATAAAATATATTTATAAATTAATAAATACTAATTTAATAATATAAATAATAAATATAATAAATGAATACAATAATAATAAATAAATATAATAAAAAAATGGACTAAATAATAAATTAATAAAATAAATAATAAATTACATAAAACATATTTAAACATATAATAAAAATAATAAATAATAAACAAAATGAAATAAAAAATAATAAAAAATAAATATAATAAAAAAATAAAAAATAAATATAATAATAAATAATAAGCAAATATAATAACAAATAAATACTTCATAATAATAATAAAAAATGAGTATAATAATAATAAATTAATATTAAATTAATAAAATATATTTTTAAATAATTAAAAAATGAATAAATAATTTATAAATAAAATGAATTAAATAATTAAATAATAATAAATAAATAAATAGAATATATTTATAAATTAATAAATAATAATTTAATAATATAAATAATAAAATATATTATAAAGTGAAGAAAGTGTAAGTGATAAACACCCCAATAAACACCAAATTCATGTTTATTCTCATATGCCTAAAATTTGTCTAAAGTGAAAAAGTGTTTTTAAACACACATATCCCAAAAACATTAACCAAACAAGTTTATAAACATAAAATACATAAACAAACACAAAAACACCCCAACCAAACAGGCCCTTACAAAACGTGATAGAGAGAGTTGTTTGCTAAATAGCACTTATGTGTTTTTTTCCTTCCTAAATAGCACTACAAACATGGTTGATGATCTCCATTTTGTATATCCCTAGTTTTAGTCTTATTACACCAATATTTAAATTTGGGATGAAATTTAAAATTTAGGGCTTTTGTCTTAAAATGCGTGAACTTACAACTATAATGGTTAAAAAATTTAGGGCCCGTTTGAGAACTTAGTTTTGGTCTTGGTCTTGTGATTTTGGTTTTGGTGGTCTTGGGTGGTTTTAGGTAAATCTAAAACTTATATATAATGTTTGGTAAGAAGTTGGTCTTGATCTTGGTATAATTATATATATATACTAATATGTATTAAAATATATATAAATATGAAAAATATATATATAAAATTAGAAAAAAATATTAAAATGAAAAAATATATAATTAAAAAATATTTAAAATTCCCGAAAACATTTGACATTTTTATTTATTTTTATTCCAAAAAATATATATATATATATAATCGAAAAAAATATTTTAAAATGTGAAAATTATATATAAAATTCAAATAATATATCTTAAATTCGAAAAAATATATATAATTCAAAAACAATATGAAATTTTGAATAATTTTATTATATACTGAAAAAATTTTAAAAAATAATTTTTTTCCCGAAAAATAATTTTTTCCGAAAACTAATTTTTTTTCTGAAAAAAAAATTTTTTTGCGAAAATTAATTTTTTCCCAAATATTATATATTATTTTTTTCAAAATAATTCATATTTTCGGCCACATATATATATATATAGAGAGAGAGAGAAAAGTCAAAATTGGTAGGCAAAAACCATGGTTTTAGTGGTTAATTTTAAAAAGCCCAAAACTAAGTCCAAAACCCACCAACCAAACATGGTTTGGTCTTGAAATCAAAGACCAAGACCAAAACCAAGTTCCCAAACGGGCCCTTAGAAATCAATGCAAACATGGTTGATGATCTCCATTTTGTATATCCCTAGTTTTAGTCTTATTACACCAATATTTAAATTTGGGATGAAATTTAAATTTTAGGGCTTTCGTCTTAAAATGTGTGAACTTACAACTAAAATGGTTAAAAACTTTAGAAATCAATGATTAGTCCGTCATTCAGCTTCAATTTTAACACTCTCTTCTCAATTTTCACAACAAAATATGGAAAATTATAGTTTAGGGTCTCATTTGGTTCGTGTTTGTGTTTTTGTGTTGTGAAGTTTAAAAAATAGAAATACATGTTTATTTTTGTGGAGTGTTATGAGTTTAAAACAAAAATATGTTTGGTACTGATGTTTTTACTGTAGATATACACATAGTGTATAGTATTTTGGGGCAAAGGGAAATGGGGGTGGGGGTGGTCGGAGGCGGTGGGGGTGGGGGTGATGGTGTTTTGGAACAAAGAGAATTGGCGGTGGCGGTGGTGTTGGGGTTGTAGATATATATATATATATATATATATATATATATATATATTTATTTATTTATATCTATTGAGTGCATAGTGCCAAAAAAAAAAAAATCCTTGCAATACTTGCCTCCTACTCTTATGTTTTTATTTAAATCAAATAACAATATTTATAACATATTGGAATTGACCAAACTACCCTCCATTCTTTCTTTACCAATTAATTATTTGCACTCACTACTATTCAAACAAAAAACTTTAATAACAATTTTTTTTTTAATAAAAAAGACATTACTCTCTCTAAACTAAAAACTCATATTTTTTATAGAAAAAATGATGGAGGGCATTTTGATCAATTCAGGTATTTTATAGATGTTTGTATTGAATTTAAATAAGGGAAGTGAATATGGAATAGTAAATCATTAAAATAAAAGAAATCTCATTCATGTTTAAATGTAGGACACATGTCCACATTTTATTGAGCCACATCATATGGTAGGATGCAAGTAACACGTTGCCATAATTTAATTATTGTGTAAGTCTTTTTATTATAATTATTATTTTTTTAGAAGATTAGTTGTGTGAGTCTTGCTTCCTTTATACTTGACTCTTATGTCGTGATATTTATTTTTGAACGAACTCCAAAATAAACATTATGTTTAAAATGAAAGACTAGAAAATAATAATAATAATATAAGGTAAATAAACAAATAAATTACTTATTAGTGAAAAAAAATTATCAAATAAAACTAAGATTTGTTCTTAGTTAAGAGACATCTTTTATGTAGTTATATTTTAACACTTAAAATACATTTAATGACAAAGAATAGTAATTCTTTTAAATAATAATTAATTTATAATACCGTGCTAGTAAATATCAAAGATTAAATTGTATAAATATATATTTGCGCGGATATGATTTATCAAAAAAAAAAATTAATTGTATTTTTTAAGAGATATATTCATTAAAAAATTATAATAAAATAACATGAAAGTTTTAAAATTGTAGGTGCATAATCTTTTTTATACGTGTTATTCTAATTTTTGGAAATTCTGGATTTCTAATTATAATTTAAGATACTATAAATGAAAGATTTAGAATGCCTTATTTTCCTTAACACTGTGTATGGAAGGTCGGAATTTTAGGAAATTTCCAAATAAAATGGGATTTCATTGAATTCCAAAGAAATATCATTTCATTAACAAATCCATGAAAAATTGGTCAGGTTTAGTAAAATTTATAATAAAAGGTTTTACAACTTTACTACAATAAATAACAAAAAAATTCCTCTTATATTTAGATTCAATCTCTACTTGGGGAAGGAGAATATTTCTCAATTTTCTATTAGGAACTATTTTTATAACTTTTATAAATGCTTTTGCTTTCATATATACGGACAATCAAACTATTTTTTTTCTTATATATGTATATGTATCTGATTTTCTCTGTTCTTTCATAAAATGTAAAATTATGAAATATTATTATTTTTTCTTTCTAAATGTTATAATTTAGGGTAAATACCACTGGCACCCCCTCAAAGATATCCTAATCTCACACAGATCCCCTCGATATTCACTATTCCCACTCGGGCCCCCTCAAAATTGAATTTTGTCCCAGAAAGACCCCCTCCGTCTCCACGCCGTTAAACTGTGCCGTTAACCACCCTGTGAATTGTCTATTTTGCCCTCAAAATAATATAAAATGACCTTCATATCATTTTTCTTCTTCAATTTGAGCATCTCAAAACCCTAACCCTAATTTATATACATAGAGAGATTGGAAGTGGGAAATTGGGAGAGAGGTTGAAGATGGGGATTGTATATATTGCATACCCATATATACATATATATATATATATATATGTATGATGTTATATACACCCATATACCCATATATATACCCATGTATATATATATATAGCAGCTATATATATACCCGCCCATATACCCATATATATACCCATGTATATATATATATAGCAGCTATATATATACCCGTATATATATGTATACCCATATATATATGTGTGTGTATATATATATGTATAAATCTATATATATATGTGTGTGTATATATGTATATATATGTGTGCGTCTGTGTGCAGGGAGGGGTCTGTGTGTGTGTGTGTGTGTGCGTGTGTGTGTGTGAGAAAGAGAGAGAGAGAGAATTAAAAAAAAATTAAATGTTTTTTTAATTTTATATTTATTTTCGAATTTAGTATTTTATTTTTTAAAATTTAATATATATTTATTTTGAATTTTATAATTATTTTCGAAATTTAATATGTTTTTTTGAAAAAAAAATAATTTCGAAATTTATATATATTTTTGAATTTATAATATTTTTCAAATTTTAAAATATATTTTTTCAAATTTTATATACATTTTGAAAATTTAATACAATTTTTTTTGAATTTTAAATATTTCTTTCAAATTTTATATATTATTTTTGAACTTTATAATTTAGGTATGTTTATTGAAATTTAAATATTTTTTTTGAATCTATATATTTTTCCCCTTTTTATATATATTTTTCTAAATTTTTATATATTTTCAGATTTTAATATAATTTTTCAAAATTTTATATTTTTTTTGAATTTTATATATTTTTTTTGCATTTTCAGATTTTATATAATTTTTTTGAATTTTAAATATTTCTTTCAAATTTTATATATTATTTTTGAATTTTATAATTTATATATGTTTTCAAATTTTATATATATATTCTAATATATATATATTTTCGTAATATATATATATATATATTTTGGGCATATGGGTAATTTTATACTTTATATATTACCCTAATGTAATAAGTGAAACCTTAGGGGATGCTACTGCAATTTACCCTTCTTTTAAATATATATCAAAGGGCAAATTAGTAATTTCACAATAAAACGTCAATAAACCTAACGGCCGTCTGTCAGAGGGGTCTGTGTGGGAATACTCAATATTGAGGGGTCCGTTTGGGATTAGGGTCTCTTTGAGGAGGTGTCGGTGGGAATAACCCTATAATTTATGTTACTTATACATTATAATTCAGAAAGATAAATTAATAAAATATTTTATCAATACATATTTCATAATATATAATACATGAGATAATATCTTCATGGATGTGTACTTTTATATATGTGTTTCACTTTTATATGTAAGCATTATTATTTCGTTAAGGGTGCGTTTGGAAAGCCTGTTTTTTATATTTATTTTCTGTCTTCAAATATAAAAACTGTATTTGTATTTGTCTTTGTTTTTTTCAGCAAAAAACTAAAACCAAAAAAACGTCTGGATAAAAATTTGTATTGAAAAATAAAATGGTATTGGTGGGCGGCGGTGGTGGGCGGCAGTGACGGGTGGCGAGCGGCGGCGGCTACCGGTGGCGGGGGGTGGTGGTGGTTGGTGGCGGCGGCGATGGGGGCGGTGGCGGAGGTGGTACCCTAAACAATGAAAAAACTCAAAAAACAACTAAAAGTTGTATTTGATGTTTTCACCACTTTTATCCACTATTCACATAAAACAGTTTTCTTGGGAAAAAAAAAGTAAACAGTAAACGCGTTTGCCAAACGTGTTTTTATTTTTGAAATGGGTGAACAGTAAAAAAAAAACAGTTTTCTTGTGAGCCAAACGGACCCTAACTGTTTCACCTATGCAAATTATTGCATTTAAAATATATTTTCTATAATTATCATGTTAGATGAAAGTGGTAGCTTGTTAAAGTTCTTATAAAATTCATTATTGTGTTCCTTACCCTATATATCTATATAAGTATATACTTTTCACACACAAATATATGTATCTACTTGAATATTTTTAAGAATTTAATTTCAAACACAATGTTCTCTTATGTATTTATTAATATATCTTGTATTTTTAAAAAATATTATAAGTGCTTTATAAATTTTCATAAACAATTTATTGTAATAGTGGATGATTAAAAAGAGTAAAAAAATATAATACTATTTAATATTTGTGTTACATGTTTTATTTTTTATTTTATGTATTATTATTTTTTATTTATTTATGATGGGTCAAAATTTGTATTGAATGTCCTTTACGACTGTATATATAACAATAAGGGTAAAAGGGTGAAAAAAAAATATTTCCGATTTCTGTTAACATCCAACCACACAAATGAAATTTTATTTTACTATTTATTCAAAGCACATAAATGAAAATTTATTTCATTCCCAATCCAATTCCAATTCCTAATCCAAGTCCCAAACATAGTGTAAATGGTCCCTTGTTAGTAATTATGTTTTAATATTGGATACCATCCATCTTTTTTCAACTTCGTGGTTCTTTTATACCAATTATGTTTAGGTTTGGTCATTAAAATATAATTTTTCCTTTTAATTTTTGAAGATACTGTTATTGATTTAAGATATCATAAATAAAAGATGTTTTATGTCTTAATTAAGAGGTAATTATTTTTGACCAAATTATCCTTAAATGGTCGCTTGTTAACAATTAAGTTTTTGGGTAAATTATACTTTGACCCCTTATTGTTTGGACATTATATTTTGACCTTTTTTACTTTAAATAATTACAATTTGACCCCCTATAGTTTGGATATTGGTTACACTTTTCCTCTTCCCTCAAACTTCTGACACAGTCAACGCGGGTCAACGATAGGGGTGTTCAAAATCGGTTCGGTCTCAGTTCAGACCGAAACCTATTTTTTCTGTTCCTTAAAAACCAAAATCGGAACCGGAACCGAAACGATTTTTCAGTTCGGTTTCGGTTCATTCTATTTTTAAAAAAATAAAAATAAAAACACCAAATATCAAAAGATAATATAATTATAAACTAAATTAAAAAGAGTATTCTAAATTTTTCATTACTACAAATCCAAAGTTACACTTGCATGTAATAATGAAACAAAAAAAATACAATTGAACACATTAGAACAAAGTATTGTTATGTATCCAAACAAACCCAATTTTTACCCTTGTACGGGCATTTGGCGATTAATGTTCTATTTTTGTTTTGTTTCACTTCTGCATCACTCCTTTGACTCTTAGGCTAGTGTTTCCGAGTCCTAGGAAATTCGGGGCGTGACAACAATTGGTATCAGAGTTAGAGTCCGACCGGAATTAAGTGTGGAACGTGCATAAGCACATGGGCAACACTAGCGAGGACACCTTTCAAAAAATAGTAAATTTTAATTGACCTTTTTCTATAAGCTCTCTGGTCCATGATAAAATATTTTAGTAGAAGAAAAAAAATATCATTACAGTAATAGATTACACATTTGTACACACAAGTTGAAATTATAGTTCTACAATACATAGTATACACTACATTGTGACTGTGAGTGAGAAGACTATCATGGTATACTATAATACATATTGATGTAAAATTAATTAACCCATATCAAATTATAACTTATAATTTTAAATATAATATACATATATATTAAAGTAAGAATATAATACAAATAATATATATAGATATATATAACCGGTTCGGTTTCGGTTCCAAAGGGTTAAGTATCGGAACTAAACCTAAAATTTCGGTAATTTAATTTTTAAAGCTGGAACCGGAACCGGAACCGAACACCCCGGTTCCTGTTCGGTTCGGTTCCATGAACACCCCTAGTCAATGATGATGTCAATCTCATTTTTAGATGTGAAATGACTATATTGCCCTTCAAATCATGTAAAGGTCTATTTATTCTTCCTAAAATAAGTAAAATGACATTTTTACCATCCCTTTATGTTGTTTCTATGGACAAAAATGCCCTTGTGAGTCTTCTTCTTCCTTCATGTGATCCTCTCTCCCTATCTTCTTAAACAATTTTATTACAAAGTTAATGGTTTCAAAAGTTCAATAATTCACTAACCCACCATGAACACCTCTCCCACTACTTGCCTCATTATATCCAACATCGAAACCTTTCGCTCATTCCTCGGCTCCGCCTCCAACGACCCAAATTTATATATAAAAGGTATCTTAAAAACCCTAAAAGATAGAACTCAAGTATATAAATACAAGTCAAACCCCATCTTCATAACATGTTCATGAACATTCCTACCAAAATCAACATCCATTCTCACTTGGAAATACAAACATATAGGGTAAAAATAAGTGTCTGTTTGGGAATGGGGTGTTTTTGTTCTTGTATTTTGGGAATAAGGACAAGAACAAAAACAATCTAGTCATTGTCTTTGTTTTCTCAACCTAAAAACAAAAAATAAATTCTTGTTTGGGGGCAAAATTGGAAAAAAAAATTTCTCTCATGTTCTCACACACACACATACGAAACACACATACACACGATTGAGGTGTACAATTGGTGATATTGGTGGTGGTGGGTTGATTGGAGGTGGTTTTAGGGTGGAGATTAGGGTTTCAATTTGGGGATTATGGGCGATTTGGGGGTTCGAAATTGGTGGTGGTGACGGCGGGTAATGGTGGGTGGCGTGGTGGCGTTGGTGGTGGTGTTGGTGCTGGGTGGTTGCTGGCGATTGTGGTGATGGTGTGTGTATATATATGTGTGTGTGTGTTTGGTGGTGGTGAAGTTGGCGGTGGGTGGTGGTGAAGTTGGCGGTGGGTGGTGGCGAGAGGTTGAAGATGGTATTGGTTCTTGTTTTTTTTAAAAAAAATCCAAACTGAGAACAAGAAAACAACTTTCTTTTGTTCTCTTGTTTTTTGCACTATTCATCAGAATTTGTTTCCAAAACAAGAACAAAGTAAATAGTAAAAACCCTCCCAAACATGTTCTGTTCTCATGAATAGTGCCAAAAAATAAGAACAAAAACAAAAACATGCCTTCCCAAACGCAACCTAAAGTCTTCAATAATTTATGATTTTTTTAGGGTTAGGTTAGATTAGATTTATTAATGGTATATAAATAAAAATAATATATCAACTATTTTGGAATACAACTAGAATAAATGATCGTGAATAATTAGGTAATTTCTTTTTCTCGACCACCGGATTTAAACGCCGATGACTTTGAGTGATGAAACTGTAATTATCCAAATAACAGAAAAAAAAAACTGTAATATGTCCAAGAGGATGAAAATGTAATTTACACTAAGGGCCTGTTTGGATAGGTGGTTTTGGGTTTGGTTTTGATTTTGGTCTTTGATTTCAAGACCAAACTATGTTT
This sequence comes from Cornus suecica, assembly GCA_963922005.1. Lineage (NCBI taxonomy): Eukaryota > Viridiplantae > Streptophyta > Magnoliopsida > Cornales > Cornaceae > Cornus > Cornus suecica. The sequence goes on along the minus strand of OY998238.1, from coordinate 88,976,809 downwards.
GGTTGGTGGGTTTTGGACTTGGTTTTGGGCTTTTTAAAACCAACCACTAAAACCATGGTTTTGGCCTACCAATTTTGACTTTTTTTTTTTCTCTCTCTCTATATATATATGACCGATGAATTATTTTGAAAAAAATAATATAGAATATTTGGAAAAAAAATTTTATTCCCAAAAAAAAATTATTTTTCGGAAAAAATTTATTTTTCCCCATTTTATTTCCTTTTTTTTCTAAATTTTTAAAATTTTTCAATATATAATAAAATTATTCAGAATTTTATATTTTTTTTGAATTATATATATTTTTTCGAATTTAAGATATATTATTTGAATTATATATATAATTTTCACATTTTAAAATATATATTTTTGATTATATATATATTTTTTGGAATAAAAAAAATAAAAATGTCAAATATTTTCAAAAATTTTAAATATTTTTTAATTATATATATATTTTCATTTTAATATTTTTTTCCAATTTTATATATATATTTTTAATATATATTGGTATATATATATAATTATACCAAGACCAACTCCTTACCAAACATTATATATATGTTTTAGATTTACTTAAAATCACCCAAGATCACCAAAACCAAAATCACATGACTAAGTTTTTCCAACTTTGAAGTCCCTTTATATTTTAAATTTGATCACTAAAATATAATTTCCCCTAAAAATTCCATCCATTTAAACCAACGAAACTGTTAACTGTGTTTTTGTATTAATATGTGAGAAATTACCACTGTGAATGGGAGGACTCTGGAACATTACAGAAAGGACCTGCTCTTTACACACACACACACACACACACACACACACAACTTCTCACACTAACTAAATTAATCAACACACAACTTCTCACACTAACTAAATTAATCAGCAATCAACAACTCCAATCTCTCTCCAAATTTGGAGTTTCAGCAAATGGCCAGACCTAATGAAGAAGCAGTACAAACCTTCATGACCATCACCGGCGTATCTGAATCGCTCGCCCTCCAAAAACTCCAGGTTTTTTCCCCAATTTATGTATCCGATATTCATACTTGGGTGTAATTATTGCTCAAACGCGATGTTTTAATCTCTAATTTAGCTCTTAATTGAAGTTCTATGGTGGAATTAGGGCTCAACTCTTTGGTGATTATCTGTGATGATTGCTTTAATATATGAAGGAGCTTGGGTTGATGACTTGAAATTGGGTTAATTGAAGTTCGCTATGTTTCCCGTTATCTACGTGTTTAATTATTATTTTTTTTGGTTAATTTCATCTATTCAACAAGCTAACATAACGGACCTATCTTCCTGGACGAGAGAAGAACCTATGATTATATATATATATATATATATATATATATATATATATATTTCAGTTGAATTCTCATTCTTCACTGTGGGGAAATGAATCATTTTTCTTAACAAAAAAAAAGTGCTTAATCTGTTTCAGTTTCCCCAATAGAAAGAAAATTTATAATTTGTTGTTGTTGTTTACAGGATCGTCAAAATTTAACTGCTCATTAGAGAGTGATCATTTTCGTTGTGTTTACTTCTGGTTACTGTATTTGTAGTGTTTACTTCTGGTTTTAAGGATGTTTTATTCAGTTTCAAGCATTAAGAGCTGTATCGGAGTAGATTTATTTTTCAAGAATAATGATCCATTTTTTCCCCTCTTTTTGCTCCCTTCCGATTTGATAGTCATGTTGAGACATTGCTTTACCTGCAATGAATGCTCTCATTGAGCCTCAGTGTGCTTGTCTTATTTTCGGATTGACCGAGTAGCACCATGATTGAGAAAAAGAATCAGGAAGTTTGCTTTCTAGGACCTTCAATATATAACTACTCAGTATATGGTGAACAGTTTGTTTATTTTTAAAACATTTAGGGTGTGTTTGGATATTGGTGTTTCCGTTTTTGTTCTTGTTTTTTCACTGTTCACGGGAACAAAAACGCGTTCGGGAGCCTTTGATGATATTTGTTTTCGTGAACAGTGAAAAAACATTTTCTCACCCTTAGTTCAAAATTTGAGAACACCAAAATTGTGTTTTTTTGTTTTCGGCACTGTTTGTTTTCAGCCAAAAAAAAAAATTAATTGTTGCAGATTCCCTAACTGCCATCTTCAACCTTCAAACCCTAACCTCCATCTTCAACCTCCAAACCCTAACCACCACCACCAGCCGCCATCCCACCACCACCACCATTGCAAATCGACACCACCACAAACACAAACCCTTACCTCTGCAACTTGACACCCCCAATCAAATTGGGGTGATGTGGTCTTTATACATGCTACTACTTATATATATGTATATATATATTTTCCTGTATGCTAATCTTTTGAACAGCAACAGAGTGATCCTGTTCATTGTTGTATGGAAGACTTGAAAGTGTACATTGTAGTTGGTTTGTACAAGGGATGACAATCAAGTCAAACTTAATCTCACCCTTTGACAAATTGTTTTCTACTTTTTATTCCAAATAAATCTCAAAAACGTGTGTTTTTTTTTTTGTTCTCGGAAATTTTTGAGACAAAATTTCCAACCAAACAGGTTTTTGTTTCCGGATTACCCTTGGGACAAGAACAAGAAATTTTTTTGTTCTCAAGAGATAAAAAACGAAAATGAAAACACTAGTTTCCAAACGCACCCTTAGTTTCAATATTTGAAGAGTGTCCTCGATGCTTTTGATTTAATTCATCCAGGTTTCTAGCATTTAGAGCTCCATTTAAGTAGTTTTTCATTTCTATTTTTTTTTTAAGAAAAATGATTCATTTTTCTTCTCCCTTGTAATTTGATAATCATATTATTTATGGCAATTAGGAGCATGGTGGCGATCTCAATGAAGCTGTTAATGCACATTTCAGTGGAGGAGATGGAAACCTGTCAGTGTCATCTTATGCCATTTACCTACTATTTTTTTCTCGTCGACTGTAAATAGAATTTGATTCTAATATTGATTTTATTCTTTGTATATTGGTTTTCAGCACGCATGAAGCAGCAGCTGCTTCTCAGATTGATATGATGGACATAGATGAACCAATCCCAGTTGAATCTCACAGACCTCCTTTCTCACTTTTATCTAGTGCTAGATTTATGAATCCGTTCTCTCTCATTGATCCTAACTTCACTAGAAGTCTGTTTGACAGTGGTCCCGATTATGCAAGTCGTGCACCATTTGTTTCGCATCCACGAGAAGTGAGAGAGATTCCCATTGAGGTCAAGGATGAGGGCGAGCAATCGGGTCATCACGGCTTTGCTCCTACCATTGAGGATGTCACTGGAACTACACATGCACATGGCCCAGAAATCCATGGTACTGTGATTGTTGAAGATGACGACGATGAAGATATTTTGACTACACATGGTACGATAGAGAATGAACTAAAAGATGATCTACTAGTGGGTAATTCTCATGGCATAAATCCCAGTCCAAGTGCTCCTGGAATTGATGATTTGCCTGACTACATTAATGAGATAGAAGAAGAAATGATTCAAGCTGCCATTGAGGCTTCAAAACAGGATGCTGAAAAGGGTTACATAAATCAAAACTTTGGTGCTCGTAATGTATGTAAAGCAAAATTCTCTTTCTTGGTACACTCTGCTATTGCCCTCCATTGATTCTAGATATTGAGGCATTTTCATCCTGATGTAGGACTTAAGTAATTCTGGGCCCCAGCAGAGGCAATCTCACCAGAATGATGCTGAACTTGTGCAAGCAGCTTCATTGTCCTTGAAGGTGTGTGGTTGTATTTTTTTATGGATATTCTTATGTTGTTGATTATTGCCCCTGTTTGACATTATTTTGTGTCCAGGGAAAAGAACAAGAGAAAGCGTTGCAAGAGCTAGGGGTAAAAGTTGGAGCACCGGAACTGGAAGCTTACGAGTTCACTGAGGTGGGAGAGCTGGGGAAACTAGCACCATCAAATGGAAGGTATCTGCTGCATGTAATTTTTTATTACTTTCTTTACACGTTTCTTGCTTGGAAATTCCTATTTGCTTACTGTTGTGGGCAAAGATTTGTTCTTTCCTAAAAAATGTAGTTTTAAGGCAATCTAGGTTGGAGGTAGGTAGCTCGTCCATCCAGGATGACGTTGAAGATGTGGAAGAGCAGCCACTAGTTAGGCACAGGAGTAGACGTATGTCTTCTGGCTCTGTTAAATCTGCACGAGACATTGGAGAAAGTGAGGCTAGCACACCATCAAGTCCTGGACAGCATAATAGTACTGATCATCTGCCACATAAGGGAAATGACTTTCCTTCTGATGAGGTAGATTTCTTTTGTTGTGAAGATTCTTATTATGAATATGTTATACTCACATATTGTTCTCTTGTTTTTTCAAATGTTCTGCAAAAATGAATCATCTTTGACATCTGAAATTTGTTGCTTTGAAGTGGGGAGGCATCTCTTCTGAGGAACATGATGAAGCAGTTATGCTTGAGGCTGCACTCTTTGGTGGAATTCCTGAAGGGGGTGGATATCACTTTGCACCTCATCAACTAAGGCAGAATGGTTTAAACCAAAACTCGGGTTCTTATTCCAGGAGTATACCTCGTCCTCCCTCGCCCGGTCTTGCTGCTCAGCGCTTGTTACGGGAACAACAGGTTTGAATTTTGAGTCAACAAATTATGGTCATTTTATCATAATTGCATTGATTTTACAATTTCCTGAATGCATCAGGATGATGAATATTTTGCATCACTGCAAGCTGATAGAGAAAAAGAACTGAAGACAATGGAAGAAGCTGAATTCCGTCGTTTAGAAGAGCAAGCAGCTAGAGAAGCTTCTTTGGAAGAACAAAGGCAAAAGGAGGATGACTTAAGAAGAAAATTTGAAGAGGAGCAGGTGATGTTATTTGAAAATTCAGGCTTGTTAAGTGAAGGCAGGATATCTAAAAAACAGTAGTCATGCAAACGTAACTTATGGTCCTCGAAACTTATTAAATATTTAATTGGCCCCAACAATAGAGAGTTTGGAAATAAATTGAAATTTTATCCCCTCAAAACTTATAGAAAATGTCATTTTGACCTTTTTGGCATGCCTTTTGAAAGCCCAAATTCTACTGCAAAATATATAACTTCATTATTATTGTAGCTTTGTTACAACATATTATTACTTGATTTACATTTACATATAGACAGGGACGGAGCCAGAAAAAAAATTAGTGGGGGGCAACCTTTAAAAGTGAAAAATATATTAAAAAAATAATAATAAGAAAAAGAGTTCAAAATACATTGATAATACATTTAAATAAAATTACAATTGTTCTTGACGAATTTTCATATCTTGAAAGCGTCTTATGATAACTTCATTGTCTAGGCCAACAGAGATATCATTTTCAATATAGGCTACTAAGCTATCACTTATCCATTCATCTCCCATCTTATTGCGCATTCGAGTCTTGATGATTTTTATAGTAGAAAATGTCCTCTCTACAGTGGCAGTAGCAACTGGTAGGGTCAACCCTAATGTCACAAGCAAATAAACTAAGAGAGATTGTGCTGCAGTTTTGCTGATGAAGATTGAAGTCTCAAGTGCGTTTGTGTCTCAGAATTTAGGAAGGAGTTAGGGTTCAAGTAGTTATGGTGGGTTGTGGGCTGGGCTGGGTTATAAGTTATAGGTTTAGTTTCGGTTGGGTTAATAAGCTTTATTTTTAGTTTGGGCTGTTGGTTGTGGGCTGACTTTAGGGTTAAACTAGTTTATTCAATTGATTTATATATTACATACAATTTTAATGTATTTTTATTTTTGGACATAATAGTTTTATATAATTTTTTTAATTATAATCTATGACATTAGGGGCAATAAGCAGAAATTTTTAAAAAATTATTGGGGGACAAATCTCATTTTTTTCTATAATTCCTTTAAAAAAATTGTATTAGTATTATAAATAGGGGGGGAAAAAAAATTCATGCAGGACAGTTGCCCCCTAAGGCCACTACGTGGCTCTGTGCCTGCATATAGACATGTATGAATCTTATACATGAATTCAACTGAGAAAAAGAAGACGAAGTTAATCTAAAATCGCTCATACAACAAGAAGTCAACAACCGATCCTTTTTCCGGTCTACACTAATATCCCTCATATATGATTTGTAAAAATACTTGAACCTTCCTATTAGACATTATCTTTGGGGGGCACTACAATAAAAATATCTAAAAACTTATGCTATGCTTCATTGGAGAGACTTGAGAGCACTGAGGAGGAGGGACACTAAAGTCTTGGGGGACCAAGAAGGCAAGAATGCCTGCATTAGGTTGAGGTGGGTATTTGCTACCAGAAGTAATATTTCGCCGAATGCAATCTGTGTTGCACAGAGTCTCCTATCCTTGCAACACACCTGTGTTAACAAATATTGTTATATTGTGTAGGATGTGTGTGAAGCACAAACCCCAATCAGACACCCAAATTGACAGTAGCGAAGGTTTCCTACTTTTGGGATAGATAAAAACTACATTCACATAAAAAAAAATTATTTTAGGGTTTATCAATAAAGGGCAATCATGTCCTGCATTACTGGGGTAAATACGTACGTAACATAATGTATTTGTGGATGGTCTAAAGGCCCAAGTGTTAGAGATGGTGTAACTCAAATATATAAATCCTTCAACACGTCCCCACACATGTGTCCTTCTATTGGTCTAACATGTGTTTTTAATTTTAAGACAGGTGGCGGTGAGGTCTGAACACGGATCTATCCTATTTCGATACCATGTTAACAACCATTTACTCTAAAAAAGCTTAAATTGTTAGTGAGGATGCAACTTAAATATATAGTACATAGCAATACTCAATTCACTTATACAACTCTATGGAACACTGATTTCAATTAAACTTCCAGAACTGCTCTTTCTAACTTTATCCTTCACCAAGTTTTCTAGATATTGTCAACCAGTGTGATAATTTTTTCACAATTATCCTTTTGTTTCAGTTTGGCCTTCATCGTTTCTCTTTCCAGTTTTGTTGCTCGTTATCAACGTACTACCGATCCCTGTGATTTGTTTGTCAGAGTGATTCTAGATATCTGTTTCTGTTGTAGATTGTTTGGTTTTCTATATTTTATTGTTTTATGCTTCTGGACATTTTCCTGGAAATGGAATAGTTACGTCTGCTATTATTTGCAAGTGCACTTCCACTCGAACTGCTGTTTCATAATTCTTGTTGGAGGGAAAGACCAATTCCCTTTTAAAGAATAATCAATCCCATCTTGAGAGTTTCATATCTTCATTCATTATTTCTAACTTATTCTGCAGGAGGTTGAGAGACAACTAGCGGCAAAAGAAGCTTCTCTTCCTCAGGAACCAAAACCAGATGATGAGAATGCCGTAACTATTCTAGTGCGGATGCCAGATGGTAGTCGTCGTGGTCGTCGGTTTTCAAGTCGGACAAACTACAGGTATAGTTAATCAACATTGATTTGCATTAGTGTTTATAGCCTCCTGTACGTGCTCGTGGTGTAGAATAATACTACTTACTTATCTTTGCAGGCCCTTTTTGACTTCATTGATGTTGGTAGAGGGGTCAAACCTGGAACTTACAGATTGGTAATTCCTGATCTCAAATTTTGTTTTAATTACTTATTTGTTCATTGATTGCATCTCAAATTACTTTTGAGTGCCAAGTGAACTCAATTGAACTTGAGCTTATTTCAAATCGGTTAGGAATTTAGGACTAGGAAAAATTTCATATATATATATATTCTTGGTCGCACTTGTTGAACACGTGTCCTTGAGGTGTACTGCTTTTTAAGAGAGTTCATTTATACTGTAATATTCAAGTCTGGCCAACTTTATCCCACTATTTCAGATATATTATGATCTTCGTGGCATGCAAAGATGCACACTTACATACAGATTGATCTGATATTATTTTATGGGCAGATAAGGCCATTCCCTCGGCATGCTTTTAGTGACGGAGAGAGTGCCTCCACTCTTAACGAACTAGGGCTGACCAGCAAGCAGGAAGCATTTTTTCTGGAATCGATTTAGCACGTCTCTTGTATAAGTTGTATAAAATTCTTGCTTGAGAAAATTTGGTTGAAAATTAAAAAAGGAAAAAATCAGATGTTTGAATGTATGGTTGGTTGGAACTGGAGGCAACAGAGAGCAGACTGATGTTAGTGGCTTTTGGGGAGTGATTATGTAAATTTATATGAATAAATCGGCTGCGCTGAAGAATTTATCCTTCTCCAGGTTCTTAAGGGTAAAGTTTCTCTCTTCCTCATATGACACTGTTAGTATTACACATACTTGAGAGGAATTGTTGTTAATTATTTCTCAGATGCAAGAGGTGGTTATGCTCAAAATACAAATCTATGCAATATGTGTCCTAACAAATGTTTTCTGGATAAAAAAAGGTCCTTCCTACATATACATGTATTTTGGTTTTAGAGAGGTTGATGATATCTGTTTCCATGAAGATGTTCATAAAAGAACTCATCCTAATATTATCCTACCGTGGTGTAATGGGGAATTATCTTTAATCTTATTGGTGTATTGTTAGTAAGACTATAAATATTTAGTGCAGACACAACTTTAATAAAATTTTCGGTCCCTATTTATATAATTTTTTTTTGTTTTTTGAAAGGGCTATTTCTATGAAGTTATTGTCAATTAATCCAGATCATTCACTAGCTGCCATTTTATGTAATAATGTCATATTTCATTTCTACAAAATTTCTCTATCCACATTCTATCATGAGATGACATGAGATATTGGGTTTTTTGTTTTTGTTTTTGCCCTATTTGTGAAGTTCACTATTTTAAATGAAATCGAAAGTGTAAAGATGAGAAAATCATAAAAAAATTAACATCCAACTAAAAATTAATGAGAGCAATCTCCAGAAGGAAAAGAATCAGGTCCATTCTTTCTCTGACTGGACTTTCTTCCATTCACAGGTGACGGATTGTGGTTGGTTGCACATTATTCAATTATCCACATTAGCTCATATACATATATCTGTATATATGACATACTTATCTACATATTGCTGTATATATGACATACTTATATACATATATACGGAACTGTTTGGAAATACTACTTTGACTTCTGAAAAGTACACCATTTTGGCTCCAAATCACACCATTTTGGCTCCAAATCAAACACATCCTAAAATTGGAATTAAAACATGTCCTAATTGACCGAACCACTGTAGCAAGCTTCCATTTGAGAATTGTATTTCTTCTTCCCCTTGAGAGCTCCATTGAGAACTGTATTTCTTCTTCCCCTTGAGAGCTCCATTGTGCGAATCACTGTAGCAATCTTCATCTTGAGAACTCTGTCTTTCTTCTTCCCCTTGAGAGCTCCTTTCTATTCTAGCCCTAACCCTAGAAATCTCCAATTTATAACCTAATCCCTCACCCGAAAAATCACGGGAGGGAATCCGTAAAAACCCCCAATTTAAAGGGCAATTCATCAGTCGAAATGGTGGATAAGGGCAAGGATGTTGCTGGTGCGTCGAAGAAATCACCCACGGGAAAAGCTGGGTCGAAGACGAAGTTGAAGAGAGGCGGCAAAAAAGGAGTGAAGCAATCGGTGAAAAACAAGCCATCATCTTCTTCTGGGGCCATCCCTCCTCCATCGTCCATAAATATTCCGGTGGAAAATTTGCATAGACTTAGGTATGTCATCCTAAAATCCATGTTTGTTAATTTGGTATGTGATATGTTTGAATGTCGATTGTTCAAGCGGTTGAGTTTAGAGTTTTCAATTGAGGGTTACATTGTAGAGGTGTTTAAATTAGGGTTTCTTAGTTAAGTTTAGAGTTTTCAATGGCCATGGCCGTTGCAGTCCATAGACCTATGAGGTCGGAAAGTCTCCGGTAGTTTTGGGATCCGTTGAGGCTGCAAAATTGCAGAAACCATCTTGCCATCCCATTATTGTATTATGTTTAGTAGATGTATAACATGAAACACTTACCGAAACACACAGAAGGAGATTTTTGTTCTCATTAGTTGGTGGCCAGGAGAAGTAGAATGGTGAAATTATCATAGATGAACACTCATGTTCGGATAGCATAAGGCATCAATAGTTAATATGTTTAGAGTTTTCAATTAAGGGTGGCATGAAACTTGTTAATTTATCCTTGATTATACTGTCTCTTATCGGGAAAAAAATAAATAATTTAGTAAATAAATAAAGGATAGAGAAGTGTACAAATAATTCATCTAAACATTCCTATCCAAAATCACACAAGACTAATTTGAATTTAAGCGAAAGAAACTAATATAAATATTCATAAGCACATAGTCCCAAGATAGAACATAACAATAAATTAACCTGAATGACGTACCGAGAAACGAACTTCAACTTAGTATTTGCATATGTAAAAGAAACATCCAGAAAAAACCTTATATAAACTATCCGAAGACCCATTTGAGGTTTAAGCATGAAAAACTAACAAAGTTCTATAATTTATGAAAATTGGGATAAGTTGTAAGATATAAAACACAGAGTCCAAATTAAAGAAACAAAAATCCAGTAATAACAAACTTCAACTCAGAAATTTGAGACTTAAAAGACTAATCTGAATATTCGTAAGTAAACTATCCAAACACCCATTTGAGATTTACAGGAGGGAAAAAAATCAAGTCCAGTCCTTCTCAAACTGGACCTGCTTCCATTCACACATGGCGGCTTTTTATTGGCTCAAATTTCCTCCTTAGCAATCAAGTCTACACATCAGCATATATCATTATATATATAATTCACTGTGTATATCATATACTTTATATGGAACTGTAGAAAATTTGAGTTATAAAAAATTTGGCTCCAACACGTGCTGAATTTGTAATTGGGTCCAAAGTTTAGGTTTTTCAATTGAAAGTGAACACTGTAGCAATCACTTGTGCCTTCTTTCTCTTGAAGACTCCGTCTAAGTGTTGCTTGTTCCTTGAGATCTCCAAACTGAAATTGAACAGTGTAGCAATCACTTGTGTCTTCTTCCCATTGAGAACTCCGTCTAAGTGTTGCTTCTTCCCTTTGAGACCAAACTGATTCATCAACCATCAAAACCTAACCCTAAAAAGCACGCGAGCGAAACCCACAAATAATTCCCAATTTATTACTCCAAATGGTCGATAAGGGTAAAGGCAAGGATGTTGGCGTACGCGAAGGAAAAGCTTCGTTGAAGATGAAGCGGAAGAGAGCCACGAAAAACGGATTAAAACCGATGAAAGAAAGACCATCATCTTCTTTTCGACGAACCGTCCCTCCTTCTCCATTGTCCATCAATATTCCGGTGGAAAATTTGCATAAACTTAGTTATGTGATTTTTTACTCTGGGTTATTGTCAAGTGAAATGTAATTCAAAGTCTCTATTTAGAGTTTAGAGTTGTCAATTTAGGGTTGAGTTTAGAGTTTTCAATTTAGGGTTGCATTTTAGAGGAATTTAATTTAGGGTTCATTTTAGCTTTGCAATTTAAAAAGGATTTTGAATTTGGGGTTTCAGTTTAGAGTGGTTTTATTTAGGGATTTAGGGTGATTTTAGGGTTTATATTTGCAATTATATGTGCTAATTTAGGTGCTTTATTCCCTGATTGATACGTATGTTACTATACTCCTGTAGTTGAAATCATGAATAGTTAATATGTTAGAGTTTTCAATTTAGGGTTGCATTTTAGAGGGTTTTAATTTAGGGTTGGTATCATATTTTTCCACATATTTAAACATCTGTACAAATATCTATATGTTAACTCTTGCCCGAAATCAAAATAAGAGATAATTGTTTTGTTCCAAAGATTGTATAGGAACGTTTAGATAGATATTTCTAAACAAAGAAAAACAAAAAGTGAAAGTGAAAATATTCGGCAAATTATTTATTTCATCCTTAATCTTCAAATTATCAACTGTTGTAAATTTTGTATGTGCAATGTCACTGGACATAAATTAACTTTGTAAGGAACAAATTTTGTGCATTGTAGTCGAATATATACTCCAACCTTGCAACTCATAAGAAATATACATCTAGTGAAATGTGCCAAAGCAATTATAGAAGAGTGTTAAAAATAGTGTGTATAATGTCTCATTGGTGGTGATGTTATGCAAATCATGTTTATATCAGTAGATCCCTACAAATATGCATGAGTAATCTTGTGAATGATAAACACACTTGAAAGAGCATAAACGATGCATAATGAGGTAATGAGATGTGAAGAAAAAAATCATGGCTAATTCGTACAAATAATTAATTATACTTCACCAAAGTATAATAACAATAAAAGTTATGCAACATGATTCCTCAATCAAACAGTGGAAGCACAAATAAAGGTTATATTAAGAGAATATATCTCAATGCCTTAAAATGAAAAAGTTGTCTACAAACCAACCCAATTTTTGGAGAGTTGTACTGTACAACATATGAATAGAAGGAAAAAAAAGCGGATCTAGTGCAAATGATTAACCACTTCTCTGCCATGTTATACTGGCAGGCATTTTGTTTAATGAAAAAAATTTAGAGGGAGTAAGCCTGCCTCTAGGTACTAAATCAGTCACACATGACATTGTCATCTTATGCACATACTCTAATACAGTCATCTTGAATAAAGCCCCTCAAGGAATAAGTCGTCGTCTTCATCTTTATAAGGGATTACATATTTCTCTAATATAGTCATCTTGAATAAAGTTGCCAAATTAGGCTCTTTTAGAAGATAATTCTTCCTTTCCAAAAAATCCAAAACTATTAGCCGTGGTTTAAGCCTATTTTGAACAGTAAGAAGAAGAATTTCCGGGTAATGAAGGAAAAATGAAATATCAAATTTAGGGTTGTCAAGGAAAAGCTGTGCTATGGCCTTAATTTTCCTCTATGATATGGCAAATGCTATCGGCACCCTCCTAAAAACCAACGAAATGTCATGTTCCGTAAACCACAAACTCTAAAAAAGCTCCAATTTCACCTCCCAAGTCTCTATTGTCATCGAACTAATAACCCGAATGACATAAAGAAACATCTTAGATTTCCTGTCAAATCCCATCTCATCAACCCTTTTGACAAAGTTTGCAAATTTGTAGGTTTATTAAAGAAAAAACTTGGGAAATTGTAGACTTGTTTATTTATTTGCAACAAACTAACACCACAGGTCTTCAAAAATTCTACATTGGGTATCATAGTTTTCTCCAAATCAGTCTTCAAAAACCACCCAGATGACTTCAACATGTTACACACATCCGCATTCGATTCGAAAACACTTTTTAATGCTAAAATCCACTGGCCAATCTGTTTATTTACGCTATTAGTGAGAATCCATGAGTGAGATGAAACACTCTTCAATGCTAAAACAGTCTTCAGTGACACACATCCGCATTCAATTCCAAATTAACTAATTCTCTGCTATAAAGTATGAGGTCAGAGTACCCTTGATTGAAAGTGTCCATGTCCTCTAGGCCCGACCTCATATCTTGGGTCAGGGATGCCTTTGATTATATTTTATCTTGTCCATTAACCTTGTATATAAGAGGAGTTGGAATGAATTTTTAGAGTGCTTTGAATTTTTGAAAATTAACAGTTCATTGTGAAACAGGGATGAAGGTAAAGAGGAGAAGAAAATCGGGTTCCAACGGTCACACCTGAAACTCTTTATCAATACCGTTTCCTAGCTCTCCGTTGACTAACGGAAAATGGTCGACAATATTGTCTTTGGAAAGTTGTTGGAGCTCAATTGCAATATGATATGCAAAGAATTAACCATGTACTTGATTTCGAACTTCGACTGTAGAACCAACCGAGTTTTAGTTCCTCATGTCGGTGAGCTTCATGTGAATGGCTGTGAAGTGGGCAATGTATTTGGAATACCCACTGGTTTACACAAAGTGCCTACGAAACAACATTTTGAAAGGGCAGAGTGGATGGTGGCAGCCGGTCTTTACGAGGTTGATGGTTTGAAGATATCGAAAGTTGCTGAAAAAGTCATAAAGGAAGAAAACAACGAACAATTCAAGCGACTGTTTGTTGTATTGGCTTGTGCAGCTGTGTTAACACCAACGTGCCGTGATGATTGTCACTTGTCCGTGTTGCCAATTGTTACCGATGTCGAGGCCATTGCCACGTACAACTGGGCAAAATATGTTGCAGATGCGCTTGTGAAAGCTATAAGGCCTGGATCAGGGGGGCCGTTAAAGACTGCCTATCGTGGATGCTTGTTGTTCTTGTAGGTATTGTGCGTCATGTTTGATAATGTTTGTTATCCACTGAATGTAAGAATTTTTAATAACTTTTTTTACCTTTACAACAGCTTCTATACTATATGCGTTTTGAGTCTGTCCAATTTCATTACCCGTAAGGCAACATTCAAACCCTTGCCAATTGGACGGCGGACCTTGTACACCGCAGAATTAAATGGGATGAGGGTATGGGCGCATATGGCACACACAAGGTAAGACATTACCTTTATATTTATGTTTTAGTTTTAGAGTTTCTTCATAAATTTATGGTGTTTAATACGTCCATAGTTGATCTCGGTTGGTGCTGCTATTGCAAGCACCAATATCAGTCTGCCAACCATTGCTTCCACTGGTTGTACGTCGGCAAATAGCGAGAGTGCACGCAATGTGCACACGGAGGACTCGGTGGACGTCGAAGCTGATGTAAGTTAATGCCTACGTATTTATCTTCCATTTTCTTTAGTATTTATGTTTCCTAAGCTATTGCTTAAATTATTTGCGGTTCTGTGAATATTTGCAGGAAGTAATTCATCGCATGAGGTATGTAGCTTCACAGATTCTAGCTACTACTGATGAGTGCGCCAAAAAACTGAGAAGTAAAACTTCAAAGCTTGAGAAACTGAAGAGCAAGAAGAACAAGAAGAAGGCCGATGGCAGAACTGAGGTTAATGTTGTGGAGAGACCGAAAAGGAGGATGGCAGCCGTGGTGAGTGCCGAGGTCAGAGATATGTCCAAGGGTAAGGGCAAGTGTGTTGTTGAAGAAGTAAGGGAACAAACGGAAATAAAGTTCGACGATTCAGAAACAGAAGAAGAGGAAGAGTATAGAGATTCCCACTCTAAATCTGATTTTGATTCGGAAGAAAATGATCAAGAGGAAGAGTATAGAGAAGATGAAGAATTTCCAAGATGAGAGGCTCTATCAGTGGATGAAGAAGGAGTGGAAGAAGAATAAAGCAGGGGAGAACACACAACCCTACAAGCAGACTCATATGAGGCCCTGGGGTCTGAAAATGTTGGAGCAGGTGTATTGGAATTAAATGTACAAGAAGATATAGTTGTACATGGAAGACAAGTGACTGTAGGAGAAGGAAGAGGCAGCAAAGAAGTCGATGGTGTAGTAGGAAATCGAGAAGCAGTAATGTCAACGAAGGTTGTGGCCAATATTGATGATGGGATAGGCGAACAATATACAGAAGGTGAAGGTGTAGCAGCAGAAGCCACTGATAGCTCTGATGATGATCGTCAACTTGCAGGCCTTGTGTATAGTCTGGCGAAAGAACACATTGGACATTCCATCCAAGAGGAATATCAAATGGTGGCAGCTGAAGTTACTCCAGCGCCTAGGAAGGCGCAACGGGTATCATTTTCATCAGCGAAGACAATCTCAGAAGGGGGCGGTAGTGGAAAAAGGAAGATGAGAGACTGTGAAAACGCGGGTAGGGGAAAAAGGAGCAAGAGGCCTGGACGTTACGCGTACTCGTCATGGATTCAAACTGTAGAGGAAGTAACCAATCGCTCCGATTACCAGTTGGATCTTCTCCATTATGCCTCCATGGAATATGCCTCGATGGAAGGTTGCGATGAAAGGTGTGTGAGGAAACTGGTAACATTTTCTATTTTTTTCTCTATACTGTAATACTACTTTGTTGCCGACTAATAACCGTACTATTTTGTTTGTTATATTAGGGAGATTTTGGTCAAGTATGGAAACCAAACCGTGGAGCGCCGACACCTTCAGACTCTCTTCGGAAAACAATGGCTGGTTGACACTGTAAGTGAACGCGTACATTCCTAATGACTTAGATAGAAGGAAATACCAATTGATTAATAAGAAATTTGTCTTCAAAAAATGGAGTGATGCGAACACTAATTTAATTTACATGAAATTCATATGCGAAAATTATGTAACGGTTTCCATACTAATGATTTGTAATTCATAAAAATTAAAATTTAATTTACAATAATTCGGTTATTAATTCCTCGTCATCGCTCATTATTTCCTTGAACAATTCACATAGCATTTTCGACACTGATATTACATTCTTTAAATGCAAGTCAAATATTTGTGGGGATGGGCCATGATTAGTTTAAACTTTTTTTTGTAAATATACCACTCTTGGATCAAAGCACATTCTGATGCATGGTTTACCATCCAGAAGATCAGCCCCATTTACTTGTTCAACGACATTAACCTGGGTGTTGATTTCTTCATCCATTATCCAACTCTTATCTCCCACAACAATACTCAACTAAATTAGGAGCTGCAACAATGAAATATATAACCGAATCATATTACTTACAACTAAAAGTGCAATAAATTTTAACGTGTAATAAATATTGTCAAAGTATATTCAACAATGCGAAAGAAAGAGGCATACAGGGAATATGAGTGGCCGAAAGAAAAGATTAGAGGTACAAAATTCTTAATTTGAAGGCATGAAAAGCTTATGTTTATTTTTTTATCCATTAACCAATTATTATCGACCACGAGCATCCATTTTTTCATTCAAGAACAATCAATTATAACTGTATTAATTACAACTGGAGTACAAAAATCAATATCCGTATATTATCAATATGTCAACATATATTGAACATTATCAATACGGAATATAAGAGCAATATATATAATAAGAAAAAGAGGTAGGTAAATGGGAGGTTATATAAAGGTAAACCATCGCTCTCTGGAGGAAAGAAAAGCTTAATTTCAAATGTTATGGGTCCGTTTGATAGACGAAAATATGATGAAAAGTAAAACTGGAAAATTTAACGAAAAGAAGACGAAAACTAACTTTCCAGCATGTATTTCATTACATTAAATGGAAACAAATGCAATGAACCAGTAAGAATTTAATTTTATCTTCCATACCATAAAAGAGAAAACAAAATGATTATACATATGAAAAAACCCTTTAAATTACGCACTATATTATTCTGAATTTTTGTACAAATGCATTTTATTGAATGCTCAATAAATACATTTACTTGATTAATTTTTTCACATATATTTTGTAATCAGATATATCTCATAAGCATGTATAAGTCATATAAATAATTTCCTCAAAACCAAGACAATAACAGGATAAAGACTTTATATACATGATCAATTAATTAATTTTAGTCACTAATTTTTGCACATATAAACCCTAATCACATAATATATGACATGTATGAGTTAAAAATATTTTACTAAAAACAAAGCGGATAATAGATTTATATAAATTTTTAGATGAAAGAAACACGTAAATAAACCCTCGAATTGCTAAAGATAAAATACAATATAACTACAAAAAATCAGCCACTCAATTTACTATATGTTTGTTAATGTCAAAGACTGTACTAAGGCTATAAAAGACCTAAAATCAAATAACATTTGTGGGTTAGGTTGTACATAATTCTAACGTCAATAACATTGTTTATAAAAATAATTTTTATCCATCTACAACATAATGAGGTATGCATGTTCTTCACCTTCATGATGTTCTACAATTGAATGCATCCAAGACTATATAAACAAGTAACTAAGCTCAGAAGCATAACTTCATCTTCAAAATGGATCACTTTCAAGGAATGGTGAAATTATCGATGGTTTTATATGTTAAAAAATTTCGACAGAATTTATTACATGACACTAACCAAACAAACCCTAAACTAACCAAAATAATGTAAGAACACACAAAATTTAACAAATTAAAATCAATAGGCAAAGAACATACATATTTCACTATTGAAGAATTAGATTGTGTAAAGTTGTAATAGAAAATGAACAACTTCTGTAAATTATACGTGCAATGTTATAAGAATAAATTTTATCCCTCTGTAATTTAATGAGATATTACTCGTTTTCAACTTTATGATGTTATACAATTGAATGAATCTAAGATTATATAAATAAGTAACTAAGCTCACAACCGTAATTTCATTTTAAAAATGGATAACTTTCATGGAAGACTCAAAATTTCATGCGTTTTATATGACAAAAATTATTGACAGTAAGAAGGGTATCACACAAACCAAACAAACTCTAAAGTAACCAAAAAAGATAAAAACCCACAACATTTAAGAAATCTAAATAAAAGAACATAAATATTTCTTTTGAACAATTAGATTGTGTAAAGTTGTAATATAAAATGAACAACTTGTATAAATTATACGTGCAATGTTATAAGTCATCGCTAATATTGATATTCAACATCAACCATAAACAGAACGATCCTCATCAATAATATTCATATTCAGCATGAATAATATTCATATTCAACAGCAACCATAGATACAAGGAACAAAAATCCACACTGATCGAACATATCAACATAGAAACACGCGAATCATCCGACATGACGTATTTTTTTAATTGAATGAATCCAAGACTATATAAATTTGTAACTAAGCTCACAAGCATAACTTCATCTTAAATAATGGAAAACTTTCAAGGAACAGTCAATTGTTTTTGGGTTTTATGTGTGAAAAAATTTATACATCGTTTAGGGGATCACGCTAACGAAACTCCCCCTTAATAGAAAATGAACAACTTCTCTAAATTATACATGCATCGCTAATATTCATATTCAACACCCACCATAGGCAGAACGACGCTCACCAATAATAATCATGTTCAACAACAACCATATACAGAGAAAATAATAATCCACACAGATCAAACAAAGTAAGACAAGCACTTAAATCATCAAGAATGACGTATTTTATTAATTGAATGAATCCCAAACTATATAAAGAACTAACTAAGCTCAGAAACATAACTTCATCTTAAAAATGGATCACTTTCAAGGAATGGTCAAATTATCAATGGTTTTATATGTAAAAACATGTTGACAAAATTTTTAACATCACAGTAACCAAACAAACCCTAAAGTAACCAAACAACTTAAAAACATACAACATTTAACAAATTCAAATCAATAGGCAAACAACATACATATTTCACTATTGAAGAATTAGATTGTGTAAAATTGTAACAGAAAATGAACAACTTCTGTAAATTATACATGCAATGTTATAAGGCAGCGCTAATATTCATATTCAACACCAACTGCTCTCCAACAAATGAAAATCCATACTGATGAAACAAACTAAGACAAACACTTGAATCATGAGGCAGAACGTAAAACCAAAACCATATATACCCTAAACGGATAAAAGTACCTGAAACAAATCTAAATACCACAACTTCACGTCTCTACACTGTCAATAAAAATTACATAACACCAATCACTCTCAATCAAAAATAGATAACTCCTTCATACAACGAAGAACGATATAATTAGGGGTGAAAGTTCAGGAACAAATCAATCTGCAAGAAAACCCTAAACCACATTATGAATTAATTGCAACCAAATCTGCAAGAAATTAATTGCACTACAAAAACAAATAAACACTAATCCTTTGCCTAATTTCATCAGGAGCTAGGTCGATACTCCTTTTCCCGCAATATTGTATAGATTCCATTCAATGTGCTGAATTTATGGACGAATCGAATTTGCAACCTTCATGAAGCCTGCATTGGATTGGATTGGATTTTATTGTTCGGGATTGGATTTTGGTTGGGATAAGTTTTTCCTTAATTTTCACAAATGTATATATATTTATTTCCTCCTCATCACCCTAAACCTAAAAGTCAAATTTGGGGGATTTTTTTATTTCTGGCGAAAAATTAAAATTGACACTGGGAAGGGTTTTGCACGCGGGGCTTGGTTGACTTTTACTGTTCTGATATACATTAACTGTTCAATTATACTGAAGATGAAATTATACAGACCAAGACTTGGCTTGTGGGGCCACTAATGCTGTCTGGGTTGCTGACTTGGATGAATGGCCAGTTCCAGTCAGAGAGTAACATGACTGAATGTATATTCACTATATGAATGTTAATGTCGAAGAGTGTACAAAAGATATGAAATACCTAAAATAAAATAACATTCGTAGGTTAGGTTGTACATAATTCTAACGTCAATAACATTGTTTATAAGAATAATTATTATCCCTCTACAACATAATGAGGTATTAGTCTTTTTCACCTTCATGATGTTCTACAATTGAATGAATCCAAGACTATATAAACAAGTAATTAAGCTCACAACCGTAACTTTATCTTCAAAATTGATAACTTTCACGAAATACTCAAATTTTTGAGGGTTTTGTATGTGAATAATCATATTATATATGATATGTATGAGTTAAATTTTTTTTCCTAAAAACAAAGCGGATAATAGCTTTTTATATATTTTTAGATGAAACAAACATGTAAATAAAGCCTCGAATTGCTAAAGATAAAATACAATATAACTAAAAATAATCAGCCACTCAGGTTACTATATATTTGTTAATGTCGAAGACTGTACTAAGGGTATAAAATACCAAAAATAAAATAACATTCGTGGGTTAAGTTGTACATAATTCCAACGTCAATAACATTGTTTATAATAATAAATTTTTATCCATCTACAACATAATGAGGTATTACTCTTTTTCACTTCTATGATGTTCTACAATTGAATGAATCCAACACTATATAAACAAGTAACTAAGCTCACAAGCGTAAATTCATCTTCAAAATGGATAAATTTCACCGATTTGTGAAATTATCGATGGTTTTATATGTTAAAAAATTTCGACAATAATTTTTAGATCACACTAACCAACCAAACCCTAAACTAACCCAAAAACGCAATAACACACAACATTTATCAAATTCAAATCAATAGGCAAAGAACATACAAATTTCACTATTGAAAAATTAGATTGTCTAAAGTTGTAGTAGAAAATGAACAACTTCTGTAAATTATACGTGCAATGTTATCAGAATAATTTTTATCCCTCTGTAATATAATAAGCAATTAGTCTTTTTCACCTTCAAGTTTCTACACTCTCAATAAAAAATATATAACATCAATTTGAAACGAACAAGAATATAATTAGGGGTGAAAAGTTCATGAACAAACCAATTAACTAATCTACAAGAAAACCCTAAACTACAATATCAATTAATTGCAACCCAATTTGCAAGGAATTGATTGCACTACAAAAACAAATAAAAACTAACCAAACTCCATACTCAGATTAGCTTGCGACTCGACGAATCTCATCTCTCATTAGGAGCTAGGTCGGTACTCCTTCTTTTCCAATATTGTATAGATTCCACTGTTATGTTCCAAAACCCTGATGTACAATATCAACAAAACCATACTCAGTTTTACGCTCACAACCAGAACCCTATAATAAACTTGGATCAAAAACCAAATGGGTATGCTCGAGATTAGGGTATTAGATTCAATAATAAAGATTTTCAGCCACACCCGGATGGATTTTATGGACGAAATTCAACTGGGTTGAGGCAAAGCTGTACCAGGGTCGGTGGACAAAACCCTATAAATTAATTTCAGCTCAACCTAGTTGAACAAATTGGGAATCTTTCTAGTGGGTATGGTGTAGCTGAATTCTGGGGGACAGATTTGCCCTCACATAATATTACGGTGGAGGATGAAGAAAAACAGCAGAACCCAACTGGACAAAGTGAGAATTTTTCAAATGGGTATGGTGGAGAGAATCATACGTGACTGAACGCATATCCATTATTGATTTTCAGCATAAACCAATTGGGGAAAGTGACAACCATTTCACTGGAATGTCTCAAGAGTCCGAAAATGGGCATTATGAATCTCATCTGCAACTTTCATGAAGTTTGGATTTCATGAAATCTGTCCTGGATTGGATTTTGGTTTAGAAAGTTTTTTCTTTATTTTTCAGAGATGTATATATATTTATTTCCTCCTCCTCACTGTTGATCTAAATTTTAAATTGGGGGGATTTTTGAATTTTTCTGAAATTTTAAATTCAAATCGGGAATGGGTTTTGCACTTGTGAGTCTAAGTTGACTTTCACTATTTCATTATCCGGATACTATTCAATTATACGGATATAAAAATTATACAACAAGCTGCATTTTGTGGAACCCACCACTGCTGACTGGTCCGTTCCCGTCATAGAGGAGCCTGACTGAATGCATGTCCAGACAGTTTGAACAAAGCAAATGGTGATTTTTAGCCAACGGTCAACTTGAAGGCCACAAGGGGACAGCCACGTGCATTCTCCAGACCCCCAAAAGTGAAGAGAATAAAATCCATCCACACTCTTTCCGTACACCAACTTCCTCAACGGTCATATTTTTCACCCACAATCTTCCAACGTTCATATCATTTTCACCATCCACTCCAACCGTCCGATCCTCATCCAATGGCCACAAAACAAAATCCCCATCCTCTTCTCCAATTACCCTTTTCACTTATCCATCATTTTTTCTCAATGCTTGGTAAAATCTAATCAATCAGTCATGGAAATATAGCCTTCTTTATTTATATAAAAACCCAACTCTCAAATGGTGTATGGTTTTTTTGGGTATTGAGAAAGTGTCTCTCTTCTGTTTGATCATTTGTTTGTTCGATCCATGTTGTTGTTTCTTGGGTTTTGAGAGCTGTCCATTTTGGGTTTTGGTTTAGATACAAAATCAGCTATAATGGGCTTCTTATATCCCTCAAATGCCCATGTGAATCACTCAGTTTCTCAGAATGGCAGGTACCAATTTGCTGAAGTTTGTTGTTTCTGGTGTTTCAATAACTTCAATCATCACAACTTTTTCCAGTGAGTCTTCCTCAATATTCAGTCTCCAATGACCATTTCTGGGTAGGTGTTCATATACTATATTTTTTCGATTCTTTGATTCTTTTATAGTGGGATTTTGTTGATTTTATTGTTCAATGTCTGCATTAGTATATATTCAATTATACTTTTGTTGTGTTTGAAGCAATTTTTACTGGTTTCCTAACACTGACATAGTTTCTCTCTTGATTTCTCTTGACAATATTACTTGCAAAGTTTCATATCAGTTCAAAGAGTTTATGCACAGGGACAATACATTGCATTAGTCTGAAAAGAAGAGAGAGAGAGAGAGAGAGAGAGAGAGAGAGAGAGAGAGAGAGAGATTTGGGGTTGAATAGAAAAGAGAGAAAATTAGAAGACTGAAGAATGTTGGCTGGGAGTTCTTCTCCTACATTGTTGTCACCAAGGCATAGATTGAGGAGCGAAGCATCTGGACAGTTCCAAGCTTGCCATTTCCCTTCTATGAGCACAAAGAGGTTGGACTTGCCATGTAGTTTTGCCCATAAAGACACCTCACGTTCGCAGTCCATTAGGCCGGTGGGCCTTTCGGTTGAGAAGCCACTTGAAGCCAAGACAAGTATCTGTTCCCTTAAGCAGAACATTAGACTCCCACCTTCAGTAACCCTGCCATGTAGTTTTGCCCATAAAGACACCTCACGTTCGCAGTCCATTAGGCCGGTGGGCCTTTCGGTTGAGAAGCCACTTGAAGCCAAGACAAGTATCTGTTCCCTTAAGCAGAACATTAGACTCCCACCTTCAGTAACCCCGGCTTCCAAAGCGTTAGTTGAAGGCAGGAGAGAGATTAAGAATGGATTGTGGGATAAAGGTAAGAGCTTGAAGAGATTTGGTGAGCAGGCTTCGTTTGATGATGAGTCCTGCACCAATAGAGCTAAGAGGAAAAGGGGTAATTTGAACTCTGATGATTCTTCAGAAGGCAGCGGCGATTTGAGTTTAGGCCAATTGGGTAGTGGGAATTTTTGGTTTCAGCCTACTTTCGAGGCACCCCAGTCATTTCCATTGATCACTGGCCTTAAACCACCTGAACTTTCTTTCTCTTTGTCATATTCCAGAGAGGAAGAGAGAGTGTGCTTTGTGCCTAGCAATGTGATCGCACTGCCTTTGCCTTCTTCAAACAACCCTCGGGTGGGATCTGTTGTAACTGAGATTACAAACTTGGGTGACAAGAATGTTGAGACTAGCCACAGGCCTGTAAAAGAAGCATCTGGATCCAGTACTTCATCTGAAAGTCATAGCTCTGCCCTTAAGCTGAAGGAGAACCCCCACGAGCACGATGTAGGCAATGGGTCGAGGCTGCCTAACCCCAATGAAGGCACTGAGGTCGTGGCAGACGACCCTGGCAAGTATTGGGAGCATGATGAGTTTGAACTCATCAGCTTACTCATGGCTTGTATTGAATCAATCTGCTCGAAGAACCTTGCAGGAATTAACCATTTTATAGCTAAATTGGGGGATCTTGCTTCCCCAAGAGGGTCTCCAATAAGCCGTCTCACTGCTTACTATACCGAAGCATTAGCCCTGAGAGTTGCAAGGCTTTGGCCCCATTGTTTCCATATCAGTATCCCCCCAGAGTTTGATAGGGACGATGAGGATGGTGGCACTGCATTAAGGATTTTGAACCAGGTGAGCCCAATTCCGAAATTCATTCATTTCACATCAAATGAAATCCTTTTGAGAGCTTTTGAAGGAAAGGACAAGGTTCACATCATAGATTTTGACATTAAGCAGGGGTTGCAATGGCCTAGCTTGTTCCAGAGTTTGGCCTCGAGGTCTAATCCTCCCAGCCACGTTAGAATCACTGGCATAAGCGAATCCAAACAAGAATTAAATGAAACTGGTGATAGACTTACTGGATTTGCTGAGGTATTGAACTTGCCTTTCAAATTCCATCCGGTCGTTGACAGATTGGAAGATGTGAGGTTGTGGATGCTTCATGTTAAGGATAGAGAGATTGTGGCTGTGAATTGTAATTTCCAGCTACATAAAATGCTCTATGATGGCAATGGAAGAGCACTTGGGGATCTCTTGGGCTTAATTCGAAGCACAAACCCCACAGTTGTTCTTATGGCAGAGCAAGAAGCAGAGCACAATGACCCCAGCTTGGAGACAAGACTTTCCAATTCGCTGAGATACTATTCTGCCATATTTGAGTCTGTTGATGATAGCCTTCCATTGGACAGCTTGGTCAGGATCCACATAGAGGAGATGTTTGCTCGTGAGATCAGGAATATTTTGGCCTGTGAAGGAAGCCACCGGGTGGAAAGGCATGAAAGTTTCGCCAAATGGAGGAAGCGGATGGAGCAAGGAGGATTTCAAAGCATGGGAATTAGTGAGAGAGAACTGATTCAAAGCGAAATGCTGTTGAAGATGTACTCTTACGAGAAGTATAGTGTGCAAAAGCAAGGACAAGACGAGGCTGCGCTCACTCTAAGTTGGTTAAATCAGCCTCTTTACACTGTCTCAGCATGGGCACCTACGGATGTTGCAGGCAACTCTTCATCTTACTCTCATCTAAGTTAGCCAAGTTGACTGCTACGGGCTTTCTTACTATATACATTCACTATTCATTCTTTGCAATACAGTAAAGAAAAGAAAATTTTTTGTAGGTGAAAAAACCTGTCGTCATTCTTTCATTCTTTTGTTGCAGATATGAGTTGACATTTAGTAGGGCAAGAACAATACCTTTACATTACATGACCTTGGTACAGGTTCAAGTTCTTTTCAGCCTAGATTTCTAGAATTTAGCTTGTACTTTTTTGGGAGTCATATTTGTGTTTATTCTTTAATTTTTTATGTATGCTCAAATTCTTCGAAATTACTATTATTCAGGTTGTGTATTCATCTGTTGAAGTAAAATGATGCAATTCAGAATTGGATCTTTATATATATGAAATATTTCATTTGGTGCTGTTATGAATTATTTTCTTCGTTTCTCTATGTTTTTATGTCATTAGAAAATATATATATTTTTTTGCAGTTCTTCCTATATTTTATAAAAGTGGATGCTTATTTATCTCTTTAAAGTGAATCCTAGCACACACTGAGGCAATTCACAATGCATAACAGAAAAAGTTCTTTCACATGTTGCATACTTGAACTTCACACATCCTCTCTTCAGAGAATCCTTAACACAAAGACGTGGTTTAGTTTCAGATGAAATATGATAGACTGGAGCTCCAAATATCTTTATAACTTATTGAGTCATCCCCAGAAACTTTTTAATCAGAAAGAATACAGTTTAGGAGGTCAGGTGCTTTTGCCAAGAGACGATTCATTCACCTTAGACACTAAACATCTCTAAACTTGTCCCTAATATTTTTGAGGCGAACCCTACATAATGATCAGTTGTTCCATCTTGCCCAAGATCTTCCATACTACATGCAATGCATATTTGACATGATATATTGTTTGTCACATAGGTTAATTTCCTAGGGTCCCAAAGCTTAAGACTATTATTAGAAAAAAAAGAAAAAAATTACCAGTTTGCCAGGGACTTCAGTTTCAAATATATGCACTAATTGGCTGTTGATGAACTTGTACCTAATTAATTCAGCCAAGATTGTAGGTATTTGTCTACATGCCACATTTACAGGATCTGGGAATTGAAGATGGAAATGTAATTAAAGAAGCTCGATTTTGAGCTTTATAAAAATATTGCAACTTTAACTGAAGATAAAACTCTACGGTGAGCTCCTTTGATAAAGAAAAGTGCAACTTTATATCAAAGCTAGAAATTTTGCTTTTATTCTGCACAAGTACTATAACATGAATATATTTATGACAGAGAAATTAATAGATATGATACAGTGATCATACTATTATAGAACACAAGGCCAGAGATTGGAGCACTTGATTGTCATTACTTAATTTTGGGAATGAGGACCAGGGGTTGTTCCATCTGCAGTGTTACACCGAACTTCTCATTCATGAGGAGCTCATTGGGATCGTTTCCATATGGAAGAGACCAATCAAAAGAACGAAGCAATGAAGCAAGAACAAAAGGAACATGCTTTGCTGCCATGGGAAGACCAGGGCAGATTCTTCTTCCTGCACCAAAAGGTATGAATTCAAAATCATTCCGTTTGAAATCCAATGTGTTGTTGAGGAATCGTTCAGGTTTAAATTTCAATGGCTCTTCCCAAACTGTGGGGTCTCGCCCGATTGCCCAAATATTTACTAACACTTGAGAATTTTTGGGGATGGTGTAATTCATTAGTTTGCACAACTCAGGTGCACGGTGAGGAAGCAGCAATGGTGCTGGAGGATGCAATCGCAGCGTTTCTTTTACACAGGCTTGAAGGTAAGGCAGCTGAGATAGATGAGATTCTTTCAGCGAAGGTTCGTTGATTTCTCTAGTCAGCTCCTCACAAACTTTCTTCATGCATTCTGGATTTTTTATTAGTTCTGCCAATGTCCACTCTATTGTTGAAGTGCTAGTGTCTGTACCAGCAGTGAATAGCTCCTGAAAATGCATTCATGGCAGATGAATATATTGTAGTTATAGCTAATCGACAACTCTTACATGTTGGAAAAAAATGAACTCTGTTTTTGTAAAAAAATGGAATTTCCAAACAATTACTTCGGAATGTATATAGTCCCCCTGATGGGAAAAGATCACACTATGCCATTCTAAACTTGTACCAATTGTTAGATATTTTTGGTACTACTAAGCATACAGCGGCAAACATTGTGGGAAACTCGAGCCTAGGTGAAGGAAAGTTATCCATTGGTCTACTATGGCATTGTCTTCATGTTGAAAACCTGACTCTCACTACCCAATTTATTGTCTTTGACAGTAAAGATTGTTCTGGTCTGATTTCTAGTTATAGAGAAGTACATGAAAATGCTAATCAAGGAACGTGTATGCTTGAAGACTAGCGAACTAGCTTGAATGACTTAATCAACAAAACTGCCCTGGAATTGATCAGAAGAAGCTTGCTTGTTTACAAGCCATGCTGAGAGTCCTTATGCAAGGACTAATCTTTCATTATGAGAGTGAAATATATATATGTATATATATATTTTCTGAACTAGGAGATATTCTTTGTATGTTTGTAAGTATAACCGAGCTTTTGCTACTAGTATATATCAATTTGTGTTATATGCAAGAAAAAGAGAAGTAGAGATACCAATAGGAGAAAGTTCATTTGATCATTGGTAAAATCAGCATCGATGAGGGCGTCCAAGAAATCTTTTTGGCTTGAAGCATCGCCACTTCTTTGGTCTCTTCTTTCTTCAATGGTGGGCTCCCATATAGCACGAACCTTCCCAAACAACTCCATTGACTTCTTATATAAACCCTGAAGGTCTAATGCACCTAAAATCGGATAAAAATCCGATAGATTTGGAGTAGATCCCAGCTCCATGATTTCCCTTACAAGATCCTTCATCCCTCCATCCACAATTTCTTCCTCTAAGGTGATGAAATCTCTCGACATGAGAACATTACCCAACATATTAAACACAGTGGCAAAAATTACTTCTCCAACTTTCACTGCCTTCCCCTCCATCCTATTAAAAAACCTCACCATGTCCCTTATCTTTTCCTCTCTCAAACGTGCTTGAGACTCTATTGCCTTGCCAGAGAACAGCTCGGTTCGACATATCGTACGCAAGTTCTTCCATCCATCATTGCATTCTACAGCCCACCCCATTGACAAATGATTCAGTTTTGAGCTCTTCGCTGGTACTACATGAGGAACAAATCGTGCAGATAAACTACGATCATGCGTCTTGAGAATTTCCTCTGCAGCAGCCGGTGATGATCCGATGATCATGATTTGGTTTCCTAGTCGGAGTGACATGAGTGGGCCGTAGGATTGAGCAAAGTTTGCTAGAGTGACATGAGGCTTTTCTCCCATTTGAAGAATATTTCCCAAGATAGGCCATGGCCTTGGTCCTGGTGGAAGTGGTAGACTAGTTTTTGATAGGAAATAAGTGTTGAAATGCTTTAGGATGAGGAAGATGATGGCTAAGAGGAAGATGGGGAAGAAGAGATAGGTTCCTTCTTTTACAATTCTTTCATACATGACTTCCATGATCAAAGAACTGTCTTTTGCAGTTGTTTTTGGTTGGCAATTAGCTTTCTAAATGGAGGGTATGCTTATTTGGGGCTCAACAACTGAATTTCCTCTCAGCTGCTCTATATTGAAATAGGCAACTATGTATAGAATATGTACATTACTTTATAGTGCTCTCTCTCTCTCACTCCTTGGTCTCTCTTTTAGATATATATGCCTTGTATACATTGACAAGCTAAATTACTTAATGCTGGACAAGAAGTCATAGAAGGGAATACTTCAAGGAGCAATATTTAAAGTTGTTTGTAGAATAAATTACTTAATGCTGGACAAAAAGTATAGAAAATTAGCACAATCTGGTCAATCTTGTGACAATAATTGATACCTACTACTACTAATGCTGATTATGAAAATACAATTTTAGTATTGTATGTTGCCCAAACTTCTTCACTTGAAGTAATTATTGATGGCTTACTAGTAATTCCCTGGTCGAAGTGGCAATATAAATGCATCTTTCTTTCTCCCTCTCTCACTTTTTTGTCTGTATGTGTGGGCTGGGAACATATATAATATTCAAGTCCTGTACCTACTAGCTGTTGATTAATACAAACAAAATATGTTACTCTACATATAAAGTAATTATTTTTTCAGAAATTACTTAAATATAAACACATTTTCTTTTTAATTATTATTTTTTGTGTGTGTGGGTTGGTATGGGTGTGATTCAGAAGCACCCAATAGTTCTTCAATAGCTGTAATATGCTTAACTTTTTATTTCAGGAATGGCATCATACTGGTCTCCTGTATTGTGGTCTCATTGGATTGTAATGGCTTACTCCAATCCACTCAAAGTTGAGACCTGAGAACAGTTGATAGCATTACAATACAGATTCATCAGTATCTGTTCCAACAAGTTTGATACCATTTTGATTTGCATTGTAAATTCATCATTGATCTCGTACCACATTACCTGAAAATTTCACCCTCACAACCTGATAATTCCCCCTTCATATTAGTGGTGTTGAAGGATTAAATATTAAAATTACACCCTCTCTAACAACTTAAGTTTTTAAAGTAGTTGGGTGAATAACATAATGTCTATCTGTTGGTCATTTCTTGAGTTTGGGAATGAGGAGCAAGGGATGTTCTTTCTGCAGTGTTATAGCAAACTTATCATTCATGTCGAGTTCATTGGGATCATTTCCATGTGGAAGAGACCAATCAAAAGTATGAAGCAATGAAGCAAGTATTAAAGGAATTTGCTTTGCTGCCATGGGAAGACCAGGGCAGATTCTTCTTCCTGCACCGAAGGGTAAGAATTGAAAATCATTCCCTTTGAAATCCAGAGTCACGTTGAGGAATCGCTCTGGTTTGAATTTCAATGGCTCTTCCCAAACCATGGGGTCTTGCCCAATTGCCCAAATATTTACTAGCACTTGAGAATTTTTAGGGATGCTGTAATTCAACACCTTGCAAGAGTCAGCTGCACGGTGAGGAAGAAGCAACGGTGCTGGAGGGTGCAATCTCAAAGTTTCTTTTACACAGGCTTGCAAGTAAGGTAGCTGAGGAAGTTGTGATTCTATCAGTGAATGCTGGTTGATTTCTCTTTTCAATTCTTCACAAACTTTCTTCATGCATTTTGGATTCTTTATCAACTCTGCCATTGTCCACTCAATGGTTGAAGTGGTAGTGTCTGTACCAGCAGAGAATAGCTCCTGAAATTGCATGCACGGTCGAAGAGTATGTTATTAGACGCATATGCTAATCAACAACTCTTACATGGTGCAACAAAAAACAAAAAAAAAAAAAAAAGAATTCTAGTTGATTATTGGTGTAATCTGACATACAATATGTCAACATCTGAATCTGATTACACTATGTAAAATCCATGTACCATTGAATTTGCAGTTTTATAGTTGTTTCTTGTTTTTGGCAGCAATAATTTGCTATTCTATTCTGATTTCAAGTAAAAGCGAATTATTCAAAAATGCAAATCAAGTATATTAAGCTTTTAGTAAACTAACTCAAATCATATATCAACAAGTCTGTCATCATATTAATTAGAAGAAGCTTGCTTTCTTACAAGCCATTCTGATAGTTCAATATGCATGAAACTGACAGTGCAGGTGTTGTGTATATATGTGCATTTTTTTTTTTTTTATGCAGAGAAACAACAGGAGAAGGCAAACCAAGAAAAGATGGTTGATCTGATCATTGGTGAAACCAGTGTCAGTGAGGGTTTTGCTACTAGTATATATCAATATATGTTATATGCAAGAAAAAGAGAAGGGTGGAGAATAATACCACTAGGAGAAAGTTCATTTGATCATTGGTAAAAGCAGCATCGATGAGGGCGTCCAAGAAATCTTTTTGGCTTGAAGCGTCGCCTCTTGTTTGCTTTCTTCTTTCTTCTATGGTAGGCTCCCACACAGCACAAACTTTCCCGAACACCACCTTAGACTTCTTATGCAGTCCCTGGAGGTCTAATGCACCTAAAATTGGATAAAAATCAGAAATATTGGGAGTTGCAGACACCTCCAATAGTTGTCTCGCAAGACTCTTCATCCCTCCATCCTCCACATTTTCTTCCTCTAAGCTGATAAAATCTCTCGACATGATAACATTACTCAGCATATTAAACACAGTGGCAAAACCTACTTGTGCAACCTTCACTACCTTCCCCTCCATCCTACTCAGAAAGCTCAACATGTCCCTTAGCTTTTCCTCTCTCGAACATGCTTGAGCCTCTATTGCCTTGCCAGAGAAGAGCTCTGTTCGACATATTGTACGCAAGTTCTTCCATGCATCGTTGCATTCTATAGCCCACCCCATTGATAAATAATTCAGTTCTGGGTTCTTAGCTGGCGCTACATGAGGAACATATCTTGCAGATAAACTGCGATCATGGGTCCTGAGGATCTCTTCTGCAGCAGCTGTCGATGATCCAATGATCATGATTTGAGTTCCGAGTCTCAGTGATATGAGTGGGCCATAGGATTGAGCAAAGTTTGCTAGAGTGACATGAGGTTTTTCTCCCATTTGAAGAATATTGCCCAAGATAGGCCATGGCCTCGGTCCTGGTGGAAGCTGTAGACTACTTTTCGATAGGAAGTTAGATTTGAAGATGAAGAAAACGATGGCTGTGAGGAAGAAGATAGGAAACAAGAGATAGGTTCCTTCTGATATAATATTTTCAGCCATGACTTTTATGAACAAACAACTGGCTTTTGCAGTGTTATAGATGGTAGTGTTGTCTTGTAAGGTCAACAACTGACTTTCATCTCAACTAAATGCTCTATAATTAAACAGATAACTATGTAGCTAAATGGAACATTACTTCATAGTGCTCTATATATATTTATGTACATTGACAGCCAAACAACTTGGATAGCTTCAGCTTTATAGATCAAGTGAATCCTTGGTGTGTAAGGAGGTAATTGAATTAGCAATAATGTATTGAAGTTGAGCAAATAAAATATTTCAAGTTGGATAAAATTATTGTAACAAAATCTGGTTTCAGTGATAGTAATTGCTACCTAATGCAGATTAAAAATTAATTTTTCTTTTTTTAATTAATGTCTTTTGCATAGATGTCACATGGCCGGCAGCATTGATGCTTCCTGGGAAGCTGATGGCTGAAGTTGACATTGCAATGTAAGCACATCTTTTTCAATGTGTTTAGAAATTTATATTTTTGCACAACACCACCTACTAGCTGTTGTTCGATAGTGATCTGCATTTTGATTCTCAAGTAGCCAATGCTTCTTCAGAAGCAAAAACTAAACTTCATATTTTATATTGCAGGAGTGACAACGTCTTATCAAAAATATGATCTGCATAGCTAAATTAAGGCCCTGTTTGGTTCGCGGTCCGGTCCCATGCAGTCCGGTCTCATAATAATTTTTTTGGGACCGGACACTGTTTGGCAACACGGTTCCAAAAAAATAAGGACCACTTGGGTCCAAAAGGGATAATTTGAGACAACAAAAAACGATGGTCTCAAGTGGTCTTATATACAATTGTCTTAACACATGGGACCATAAAATTTGAAAAATATATATAAAATTAAAAATATATATATAATTTGAAAATAATATATAAAATTAAAAAAATAATATAAAAAATTTGAAATAATGTATAAAATTTGAAATATATATATAAAATTCAAAATTAATATATAAAATGCAAAAAATATATTTAAAATTTGGGAAAATAAAAAAATTCCAAAATAATAGAAAAAATAAAAAATAATGTATAAAATTCGAAAATAATATATAAAATTTGAAAAATAATATATATATTTAAAAATAATGTATTAAATTCGAAAAAAATATATAAAAATCAAAATTAATATATAAATTTTTAAATATATATATATAATTTAAAAAATAATATATAAGTTTTGAAAAATAATATAAAAAATTTGAAAAAAATATAAAATTCAAAAATAATATACAAAATTAGATATATATATATATTTGAGAAAATATAAAAAAATATAAAATAATATAAAAAATTCAAAAAATAATATAAAAAAAATTGAAATATATATTATTTTTGAATTTCTTATATTATTTTCAAATTTTTTATATATTTTCAAATTTTATATATTTTTCATACTTAATATATTTTTTGAATTTTATATATTATTTTTTTATTTTTTGTATTATTTTCCAAACATATGACTAAACAGCTTGAATAAGACCATAAGACCAGACAACTTTACCAAATAGACTTTCAGAACACCACCAAGATAAGACCAGACCAAACCAGACCAGATAAGACCAGACTAGACCAGATTAGATCAGACCGGACCGCCTACCAAACGGGCCCTAAAGGATGGATGAGTTGTAAGATTGCTTATAATTAATACTTGGGATTTGATATATCATATAATTTATGTTTAGTGTATGATTTACCACACTATATGGTTCAGCTTTCAGCACCAGATTAACCGGTATGTTTTTCATTTATGAGGCGGTCCAACAACCCAAGTGAAAGTAAAATGTACAGATTATCTTAGGTCAATAAAAATGAATATTTGTTTACAGTTATTATGTTTAATTAATGTTCTAAACCATCAATCATGCAAATCCAAGGTAAGAAAGAGTGTTGACATATAATTAAACACCACTACACCAACTGAATTCTTCAGTCTAAATGTCACTGAGGATTAAAGAGGGAATTAGATTCTAAATGAGAATTTCAAAGCTCCCCATTGATAAAAGTGATCATAATGGGCCATCTTTTATTGATATTATTGTATATTAAAATTGAAATACATACACATTGTAGTAGTAGTAGAACCGGTACGAAGATTGGAGCAATCTGTTGGTCAATTCTTGAGTTTGGGAATGAGGAGCAAGGGATGTTCCTTCTGCAATGTTACAGCAATTTTCTCATTCATGTCTAGCTCACTGGGATCATTTCCATGTGGAAGTGACCACTCAAAGGAATGAATCAATGAAGAAAGTATCAATGGAACAAGCTTTGATGCCATGGGTATGCCAGGGCATATTCTTCGTCCTGCGCCAAAGGGTAAGAACTCAAAATCATTCCCTTTGAAGTCTAAATTCGAGTTGAGGAACCGCTCTGGCTTAAATTTCAACGGATCTTCCCAAACCATGGGGTCTCGCCCAATCGCCCAAACATTTACTAGTACTTGGGAATTCTTAGGAATGGCGTAATTCATCACTTGGCATGAGTCAGGTGCACGGCGAGGAAGCAGAAGTGGTGCTGCAGGGTGCAACCTCAGAGTTTCTTTGAAGCATGCTTGAAGGTAATGTAGCCGAGGTAGATGGGATTCTTTTACCGGATCTTGTTTGATTTCTCTTGTCAATTCTTCATGGACTTTCTTCATTGATTCTGGATTTTTCGTCAATTCTGCCATCGCCCATTCAATCGTTGAGGTACTAGTATCTGTACCAGCAGTAAATAGCTCCTGAGAATGGATGGGTAAATAAGCCATGGTAAAACATAAAAACGCAGAACTAACCTGTACTTTTTTTTATGGAATTCCTCATTATATCCTGATTTTCCTTGGAACATTTCCCAGTATAGTATTTGTTTTAGATTATTTGAATACATTCACTTAATGAACAATTTAACAAAATTTGACCTCAAATTGCTCAGAACAACCTTTCTTGTTCACCAGCTTTCCTTGTGAGCCTTCTGTGGCTTTCTTATGTATAGGAAAAAGGATAGTTTCGCTGCTGTTATGTATAACTATGTGTATATATGCATAGAGTCTAGAAAAGAGAGAAGAGAGCAAACCAGGAGCAGATAGTTGATTTCATCATTGGTACAAGAATTGTGTATGAGGGAATCCAAGAAGTCCTTTTGGCTCGAAGCATTTCTTCTTCTATCTTCGATAATAGGCTCCCAGTTAGCACAAATCATCATAAACAATTCCTTTGCCTTCTTTTTCAAACCCTGAAGATCTAACACACCTAAAACTGGATAAAAATCAGACAGATTTGGATTCGAAATCACCTCAAAATATTTTCTCATTAGACCCTTGATCCCTCCATCCAAACACTCTTTCTCCAAACTGATAAAATCTCTTGATATCAAAACATTACTCAACATGTTAAACACAGTCCCAAACACCAATTCTCCAACTTTCATTTCCTTTCCCTCCTTTGCACTAGTAAACTTCACCATCTCCAACACCTTTTCCTCTCTCAAACATGCTTGTGCCTCTATTGCCTTGCCCGAGAAGAGCTCAGTTCTGCATATTGTTCTCAAATTCTTCCAACTATCATTGCACTCCAGTGCCCATCCAAGTGACATATGATTCAAATTTGAGCTCCTAGCCGGCACTGCATGAGGAACGTATCGCGCAGAGAAGATCCGATCATGGGTCTTGAGAATTTCCTCTGCAGCCTTTTTCGATGATCCGATGATCATGATTTGATTTCCTAGTCTAAGTGACATGAGAGGGCCATATATGTGAGCAAAGTTTGCAAGAGTGATATGAGCCTTTTTTCCCATATGAAAAATATTGCCCAATATAGGCCATGGAGTTGGTCCTGGTGGAAGTGGGAAACTAGTTTTTGAGAGGAAATGAGAATTGAAATGCTTTAGGATGAGAAAGATGATGGGCAAGAGGAGGATAGGATACAAGAGATCATAGTTTGCTTCTCTTACAACAGTCTGAGCCATGACTAACAGACACAAGGGTTGTCTTTTTGGCTTTTTGCTTTGTAATGTATTGCCTTTGTTTTGTTTGTTTTTTTGGGAAAGGTCTTAGTAATGTATTGTTGTCAATTGGATTAACCTGTCTATAGAGGATGCATCTTTGGTGGTCAACAACTTATCTTCGTTTCTCTTTTTAAGGGATGAGTATGTAAAGAAAATTTGGCTTCCTTACCGACTATCTCTCTCCATATATAAAAATACATTATTTTTTGTTGACCACCAAGTCACTAGTAAAAGAGTGTGTGCAAAGCGAACAATATCTACACGGGCATGTGGTATGAACATTGATAATATTGTAGCTAGCTGTAATTTTATAATGAAGGTATGTGCAGTGGAGCTGAGTTATTTTTGGGGACATAGAAACAGAGGATAAAATAAAACTTTCAATAAAAAAGTATAGGAGATAACTTTGATGGATACGAGTAATAGGATTGAATAACATCTAGTTGATATTTTTATTTGAAACCCATAAGCTATTTTTGAGAGGATGCAACTTAAATATTATATCCTTCAACACTTTCCTAATGAACATAGGATACCATTGATGAAATTGATCGAAATGAGCCATGTTTAATTGATACAAGTTGTAAGAACATTTTTAATATTGGCATGTCTAGTCAACAACCATCTTGAGAGAATTGTGAGTTTGGGTATGTAGATTTAGGAAGATTGTGTGGCCAAGCAAAGTAAATGCAACAGTGACAAAGGTTGAAGAAGTGATTGCAAGTAAAACAAGGAACATAACAAAGCTGAAAGGAGGCGATCGATCGGTGGTCTACGAATCAAAATATTATGACGGTGCTTTCCTAATGATAAGTTAAGGGTTTGTATTGGTATATAGGTTAAAGTTTGAGGACTTAATGGTAAAAATACCAAGACTTGGAGAATAAGGAAAAGACTTGGAAGGCAAGAAAAAGGCTTGGAGAACAATAAATCTTATTATATAATTGAAGACTTCTCTCTTTATAAATATGAGAAGATATTGAGAAGAGAAGACAAGTTTTAAGAGCTCTGTAATTCTTCCACAATTCAGATCCTTTTGCAAAGAGAGAAAAAAAGATATTAAATGATCATTAAATTTCTAGGTGTCTCTAGTTTTTGAGGTTCTTCAATTGTGCTACAATATTTATGCACAATTGGTTGACTAGATACTGAAAAATCTACACACCATCTGTCGCACTGTGAGTGTGTTGATCTGTGAGGAGTGGAGCCGTTAGAGTACGGAGATTGGAGCAAGAAGCTTTGTAGAGTGCGAGTGAATCAAGACTTTCAGACGTCGAGTGATGAACGGAAAATCAGAGTTATTGTAAGTCCTAACTTCATAGAGTCTTCTCACAAAACAATCATGTAGTCTGCACATAGTTTGCATAGGTTGGTTTAATTAGTTGGTAAAAGCTATTGAGAAATTAGTTGGTAAAAGTTAGTAGGGGATAAGTTAAGGAGATTACCTCGGTAGAATAACTTCTAATGCATGCCATTTATGTGTAGTTTATCCTATACCAATACTATATTTTGCACAAAACAATCCTTTAGTTTCAAGCACAAAAAATAATGTAAAACTACATTATTTTGTGACAATAGTTCAACTAATTATATTGCTAAATATTAAGTTTTACATTGGAGCAAAACTCTTTGATTCATAGTGTATCGATACCGAGGGTATCCATGATTTTTTTCTTGAAACGTTTCCAAAGTTTTTTCATGTAAAACGGTGCGTGTCATTTCTCCTACTTTAAATTATGCTATTATATTATTGTTTGATTGAGCTCTTTTGATTCTCTTTGTTTCTTTATCCTTTTTTGTCTTATTTGTTTGGTCTCATGTTGTAATTCTTGGAGGTAGTGAGATTGCCTTCCTTCCATAAGGGTGGGGTTGTAAGGGATGCCTTCCCTCAAAGAGGCCCTTCCTTGTACATTGATGGAGAGTCAATGGGTAGGAGGGATGAGTATTTACGCTCTTGCTTGGTGGGAAGGTTCGATGGCGTCGTGGGCAAGGCAGGAGTGGTGGAGTCTTAGGCCAAAAGGGCATGGAGAATATGGTATGGTTTCTCTGTTGTTGAGCTCTGTGATGTGTCTTTCTTGTTTTGGTTTCCATCTTAGAGGCTGGCTGAAGAAGTACTGAGAAAGGCTGTCGAACATGGGATGATCGGAAATTGGTCCTCGATGTTTGGAATAGGGGCATTGGAATCACCGGGTACTGGAGGAGATGGGGGTTTCGTTGTATTTTCATCAGGGGGTGCCCCTTGAAAATAGGTGAAATGTGTGGTGGTTTCAAGGATTTGGAATGTGATGAGTATTGAGCCCTGACCTGGTTTGTATTGTCATCATTGATGGAAAAGAGAGCCCACCAGATTTTTTTCTCCATGACGATTCCCACTATTATCGTATCTCCATTGTGACGATCGATCGTCGGAAGTTGTACCTTCGACCTAAAGCCTCGAGGGTGGTTTTAGCCAGTTGGCTTTTGGCAATAAAGAGTGGAATGAGTTACATTTGGGGGGGGGGGGGGGGGGGTGACTAAGTGGACTGGAGATCCGGCGACGGGTGGCAGGGCAATGCAGGGGTTTAGTGTCTTCCTCTTCGGTAGACTTCATCAACGCTAGGGTTTTAGACAAATGAGAAGGTCCTACTATGAGAAAGGGTGATGGTGGAGGCAAGATGCGTGATAGTGGAGACCACGCGGTGACATGTGGCACTCATGCAAGGTATGGATCCATTGGATAACAAAAGGTGGGGCCCTCCAAGGACCTGATGATGACATATGGTAAAGGTGTTGGTTGTAGGTGGGGATGAGGTGACCAACGGATACGTGGTGAGACCAGGTCCTCTCATTCAAATTTCAAAATGAACTCACGTGTTGGGCATATGCGTTCCAGCTTGCCTCTCTAGGCCCGTTTCAATGGGCTGGGCCTTTTTGCTTCAGCCCAGTCGCATCAACCTTCTTTTAGAATGGGCCAAGCCCAAGTTCAAAGATCCAATGGCTTTAATGGGGATCTTTCTCTTTTAAGTTGGGCCATCAGGCTATTTCATATGCTGGATCGGGTAGACCGACTCCTAGGTTGGGGTTCTATCAAGGGGCAGGCACAGGTCGGACCAGAGCGACCCATCTTCCTAGAGGGTCGTGACAGTCTTTTGAAGCTTCGCAATCTCTCTCTGATGTGTTGCGACCTTGTTATGAGGCTTCGCAACCTGTTTTCAAGGTTAATGAAGCAACGCGAAGTGGGATTAATGAAGGTTTCATAGCGGTGAATGGTAGGTGTCGCCGAAATCACGGGGCAAATATGGGGTTGGGTCTGGGTCCTTTGCTTAATGCTAAACCTACTATAATGGGGTTGTAACAACCACATGTTGAAGTTGGTTCAAATCTGGCTCCTTCTCATAAGCAAGGGGTGAATACTAGTGTCACGATAATTGGGGGTCGGGATAAAAGAATGTTTTACCGTCATCGTAGCACATTTATGAAAGGGAAGAAATAAGCTGGGGGTACTAAATTATTTCAGGTGAAGCCTTTGTCTCATTCGAAAAGTAAAGTTATGAAAGGTGAATCAAGTGGCAGCGTGTTTGGTGATACTAATGATACAATTCATGAGGTGAATGAAATGTTCATGGAGGATTGCCTCTCTGTGGGAGGTAGGGCTGCAAATGAACCGAGCCGTTCATGAGCAGACTCGGGTTTGACTCGTTAAGAGCTCGGCTCGTGCTCATTTATTTAGTAAACGAACCGAGCTTGAGCACAATTTTTAGGCTCGTTTAGTAAACGAGCCGAGCTTGAACATTACTAAGCTCGGCTCACCAAGGTCGTGAACATACTCGTCTAAGTTAAATAGTAAAATTATATCATATTTGACAAAAGAAAATGTTCAAATTGAACAAATTATGAAGATTATTGTGAAAAGATTATAGAAATTAGGCGGTCATAACATAAAATTCATTCATAAAAAATTATACTAGTGGAAATATGTTAAAACAGACATGCAACAACTCAATTCAGATAATTTTTAGGAAGATTAATATTTGTTGCACTAAAATGAGTCGTTCGTGAACAAGCTCGGGCTCGACTCGTTAAATCTGACGTTCGGCTCGGGCTCGTTCGTTAAGCAAATGAGCCGAGCTTGAACACATTTTCTAGGCTCGTTTAGTAAATGAACCGAGCTTGAACATTCCAAAGCTCGGCTTGACTCAGTTCGTTTGTAGCCCTAGTGGGAGGGTCTGACTTAGGTGGGTTCAAGGGCTCCAATCAATTTTGTAAGGTGACGGGTGGGTTCAAGGGCTCCAATCAATTTTGTAAGGTTTTAGCATAATTACGAATTAGGTGGATTCTTTGTTGGCTGTTAATACGGGTGATGTGGGGGATATGTTTGGTTCTGATTTGGGAGGTGATGGAGGGTCGGTGATTATGAAGGTTAATGTTTTCTCGAGTGAACATAATGGTAACAGTGAACTTATGGAGAGATGAGGAGGGCATGAAGGTGATTGATGATGTGAGACCGGTTGTCGTGGATGTTTCCAATTGTAATGTACGCTCTTGGGTGAAGAATAATGTGTTTGGTATTGCGGAAAATTTGGGTGTCTCCTATGATAATCAAAATGAGAGAGGGGAGGCTTTGATTTTCTCCTTGGTGGATGTTGAAAAGAATGAGGGGAGTGAGAGGGGGTAGAAAGCTATGTGTATGGCTCTTCGTAAATCGAACTCATGGAAGGGGGAGAGAGAAGTGAGGGGATTAAAATGTAATGTGAATTATGATGGAAGGAATGGTGGTTCGCAGGTGAGGGAAGGAGTAAGAGGTGGGATGAGAGTGTGTTGATTGTGTTAACATGAAGTTACAAATTATTTCTTGGTATGTTCGGGGGTTCAATTGCCCGGACAAGAGGAAATTAGTTAGGATGGTACTTCAGAAATGGGATGCTCATGTTGTTTGTTTACAGGAAACTAAGATGAATGTTTTTTCTGATAGTGAGGTTAGAAGTTTATGGGGTAACCAATTTGTGGATTGGTTTGCTTTGGATTCTATTGGGAGCTCAGGGGGTGTTGTTGTGATGTGGGATAAGAGATGCGTAGCTTTGATAGATTCACGGAAATGTCGGTTTTCAGTTTTTTGCTCCTTTTCTATAGTGGATGATGGTTTTTGTTGGGTCTTCTCAGGGGTCTATGGTTTGGTTGATGATAGTGATAGGGATTTATTTGGGAGGAGTTGGGGGTGATTAGGGAGGATTGGGGTCTTCCTTAGTGTGTGGGAGGTGACTTTAATGTGGTGAGATTTCCTTCTGAGTGATTTTCTGGTGGATGCTGGCTTAGGCTATGAGGGCATTTTCTGAGTTTATCGACAGACACTTTTATTCATTATCTTCCTTTGGTTGGAACCTATTTTACTTAGACCAGTGGCATTCTTCTCATTCTTTCTCCCATTTTAATCGATTTCTGGTATCTAGTGACTGGGAGGAGAATTTTCGGATGTGATTCAGACTGCTGTTTCTCGATTCATCTAGGATCATCTTCTGCTTCTTTTGGACTATGGTGGTCTTATTAGGCGGAAGACTCCATTC
Organism: Cornus suecica; assembly: GCA_963922005.1. Classification (NCBI taxonomy): domain Eukaryota; kingdom Viridiplantae; phylum Streptophyta; class Magnoliopsida; order Cornales; family Cornaceae; genus Cornus; species Cornus suecica. The sequence continues at coordinate 88,935,200 of OY998238.1, read as the reverse complement.
AGATTTGAGAATATATGGTTACGTGCCGAGGACTTTCAGTCTCGGGTGTTGAAGTGTTGGACCTCCCTTGGTAAGCTGGGTTCTCCTAGTTTTATGTTGGACTCGAAGTTGCGTGCTTTGAAGTTCATGCTAATCAGATGGAATAAAGAGGTTTTTAGCAATCTGGAAAGGAGGAAGAATACATTGATGACATAAATTGGTGATATTAACGTATCGGAATTGGGTGGGTGTTTGGATGAGGTGATGCGCTCGAGGAGGGAACGGTGTTTAGAAGAGATTGCGACCTAGGAAGAGATTTCTTGGCGTCAGAAATCTAGGGTCCTTTGGCTTAAGGAAGGGGACCGGAATACGAAATTTTTTCAATCATATGGCTAATGCCCATCGGCGTTCCAGTTTCATTGGGAGTATTACTATTGATGGTTCTTTGCTGTCTTTAGAGGCGGAGATTCGCTAGGGTATAACAACTTATTATCATCAGTTGTTTGAGGAGAGTGAGGAGTGGATTCCTTGGTTGGATGGGCTTCAGTTCAATACCATTTCGGTGGAGGATTGTGATGGCTTAAAGGTTCCATTTTTGGAAGAGGAAGTTGTGCGGGCTTTGAAGCACTGTAACGGGGATAAAGCCCCTGGTCCGGACGGTTGCACTATACGATTTCTTTAGGAGTGTTGGCCTGTGGTCTGTGAGGATGTTATGGGGACTTTTCATATTTTCTTTGTGGAGGGTTGTTTTGTGAAATCCCTTAATGCTTCTTTCATTTTTCTCTTCCCCAAGAAAGGGGATGTAAAGGACATTAAGGATTTTAGACCCATTAGTTTGATCTGTTGCATTTATAAGTTGATTTCGAAGGTGCGTGCGAATCGACTTAGAGTTGTTTTTGATGGTGTTATCCTGGATACTCATAATGCTTTTGTGGGGGAAGACAGATTCTTGATTCAATGCTTGTAGCTAGCGAGGTTGTGGATGCCAGATTACAGACTGGATTACCATGTGTGCTTGTGAAACTTGATATGGAAAAGGCTTACGATCATGTTAATTGGGGCTTTCTACTTTACATGTTGGAGCTATTGGGGTTTGGTTTGAGATGGAGTAAGTGGATTGAGTTCTGTATATCTTCTGTGAGATTTTCGGTGTTGGTCAATGACACCCCCTCTGGTTTCTTTGGGAGATCTCGGGGGTTGTGTCAGAGTGATATGTTGTCCTCATTCCACTTCCTAGTTGTGATGTAGACATTTGGTAAACTGATGATACGAGTGTCGGATCTCGGCTTTTTACGAGGCTTTCATGTAACGTCCTGTTAATTTCCTTAAAATTACGAATAAATTTTTCGCGGATTATTTTATTTAAATGCCAAAGTGTTATTAAATGCTTCAATATATGTTATATGTTTGAGTTTTAGCTTTTAAGAATTTTCCGGAGTCGGTTTTTGCGTTATTCTATAAATTTCATTATCTGATAAACTAGGATACTAGAAAAAGCGTATAGTGGAAATAGGTCCTAGAAGTGTCCGATTTCGAATCTGAAAATTGCGTTCACATTCGTATATCAAATAAGGAATTTAGAAATTAGTTTCAGAATTTTTGAGCTTAGGTATATTTTTGTAAAATTCAAAGTAGTTAAATAATGGGAAAAGCTAAAAAATTTAGTAAGTGTTTCCCCTACTAACTTTTCTCTCTATAGATAGTATCCTAGTAAATTGATGGAAGTTGTATATGTAACTTAAGGCAAATGAAAGAGTGGAAAGTCATTTCTACCCTCCTCATCTCTTCTTTGATTCCAAAAGTCAAGGGCTAAGTTTGGTCATTTTGCTAGATATTGTGATGCAACTTGCTAGACTTGATGAGGTGTCAACATCTTACTCTCTCTTGCAAAACCCATTTGCCCAACATCATTTCTAGCATTTGGATCATCAAGGTTAGGAGATGGAAATTGCGTATATACATATATGGAATTATTAGTCTTTTCTTTAAGCATTTTTTTTCCACCAAACAAGACCCAAAGCTTCTTTTTCTCCCCCAATTTTCGTGCATCCCCTTCCCCCTCATTTTTTCACCTCAACTTTTGCTCCAAAACTCCATTTTATGCTTGGAAATTGAAGGGGGTTTGAAATAGAAACCTCTTCATTTTGGTTAAAGAAGTTGTAAGTTCATCCATCTCTTGGGGTTTTCTTTCAATACCCAATTTTCCTACTTTTCTTATGAACTTGTCTCTTATATTTGGATTTTGGTTCTCTTTTTCTAGATGCTCTTGACAAGAGAACCTAGTTGAACTCTTCCTTGCACCAACTCACCTTTGGAAGCTATATTTGGTAAGTTCTATGGAATTTGAGCTTTCTATTTTCCATAAATCCTAACTTGTGAATTTTTGGTATTTCTCTACAAGCCTTTGAAAGCTTGGTTCTATTTTTTATAATTCTTGTTAAAAGGCCTATTTGTGGTTCCATTCACCACTATGTTGGTTATTGATAGTTTGGAGAATTATTGTGCCATTTTGAGTTTTATCCCATGTTAAACCCTAACTTTGTATTTTTAGAGAATTTATTCCTCAATCCTTGGAAATGATTTTGGCTTCCATTATTGATGAATTCTTGACAAGAATCATGTTAGTAACTCAACCTTTCAATTGTTGGTTATTAATAGCTTGGGAAATTGTTATGCCATTTTGAGCGTTTTTTCGTTATAAATCCTAACTCTCTTTTGCTAAAATTTTTACTCCTAAGCCTTTGAATTTGGTTTTGGACTTTATTGTTAGTTGTTCTTGACAAAGACCATAATATTAATCACAATCTCTTCCTTTATTGGCATGTTGGTAACTTTGGAAATCCCTTCATCATTTTGGTGCACTTTTGGAGACTTTTTGGAAAGCTTTCGGATTCCTCTTGCTTGTCCTCTCTCTTTGGCTCTATTTGGCTTGGACTTGAGGTAGGGGTTAACAGACCACTCTCTCTTTTGGTAATGTGGGTGTGTGCGTCAAAGTGTGTAAACTTTATTATACACTTGAATTGTGTCACAACTTGGATGCACGATTAGGTCCCCTTTGATATACTTGATTTATTGTGAATGAAATGTTGCTTGATATATCCATGCTATTGTCGTGTTGTTTTGAGAACGAGAAGCATGCACAAAATTCTGTATAAGTTGGAAATATTGAGATATTTTGACATTGGTTCATTTAAGGCATATTATGATGATTTGACACTAAATGCATTAATTATTTGTTTATTTAGATTGCATGCCTCATTTCGACCCTATGATATTGACCTTTTAAATAGTCACAACAACTGGTCAAGAGGTGTCTCTCGTGACCTGTGGACTAGTAAGTCGCTGAATAGGGGGCGTGTGAGGACTTTTGTTCCTTATACTAGTTTTCCACGAAACTATCCTGTGTAGTTGATTTTTACTATGGCGACACTTGATATCCATTACCCTTAGTGGCTAGGGTGCACTACACTGGCATAACATTGCATATATTCATGCTATGGGACTTTATTGTTATCTATCGATATTGTTTATGAATATTATGTTGAGTATGTTTGGGGAATACTTGTGGGCACGATTGGGGTCCCGGATTGACACACGTGTCATGTGGGACAACGAACCGACCTAGGATTAGAAGTATGCACACGGGTTAGTGGTTGTACCACTTGGACGACCGAAATTAGGGTGGTGAGGATTCTCCTACTGAGCTAGTGTAGCTCACCCCATTATTTTTAACAATTTTCAGGTCATGTAAATTAACGTTCTTTGCGCACCCCTGGGTCCCACATCATATTTTTGAAATTCAAAGGTGAACAGATTAATTTTCCAATATTTGTGATTTTTTTGGACTGGAGATGTCAAAAACGAAGCTCGTTTGCAAAATTAAGGGTTTTGGGTGAGTTTTGAAAGTTGTGAAGTCAGTAGCCTTTGGCTACTGTTCGCCTTTCCCTTATTTTGGCAACTTTTCTTCCGAACTTTGAAAATTCGTATCTCTCGCCTCGTTGATCCGAATTGAGTTATATTTGTTCCTATGGTTCCCCTATATTGGATTTAGACATTTAAACTTTGAAATTACTATATTCCCATTGAAATGACTATTTTAAGCTTAGGAAAATATGTGACCTTGAAATGATCCGTTTGGTGAGCCATTTAATTCTTTTCACCTTCTTTTCGTTCTCTGATGACTTTTGTGATTTACCTTACGTTTAAAATGACTATTATACCTCTAGAATGGATTCAAACGAACAATTTTCATAATTAGCTTAAAAGGTCGTATTATTTGAAACTTTATTCAATTTCGGTATTGTGTACGGCCATTTAGGGTCTCGGCTTGGGTTTACGGATGGCGGGGTGTGACATTTTGTGTGGGGAATGTGGAGACACAGTTTATGGATATCTCTCACCTTCTGTTCGCTGATGACACATTAGTTTTCTGTGATGCCAATGAGGGGCAACTGCGATATCATCATTGCATTTTGTTATGTTTCCAGGCTGTGTCAGCTCTAAAGATTAACATTGTTAAGAGTTCGATGTTACCGATTGGGGAGGTGGGTCATATTTCCTCATTGGCTGTTTTGCTTGGCTATGGGGTTAGTTAGTTTCCCTCTATTTATTTGGGAATGCCATTGGGTGTTTCGGGACAGAGTGCTAGAGGTTAGGACACTGTTGTGGAACAGGTTGAGCGTCGATTGGTCGGTTGGAAACGTCAGTACCTTTCCAAAGGTGGGAGATTTAACTTGGTTAAGAGTACGTTATCCAATATTCCAACCTATGTTCTATCCCTTTATTAGATTCCTTGTAATGTGGCTAAGAGGATTGAGAGGCTTCAACACCAGTTTTTGTGGGGGGTGTGTAGGGAGAGTCCGTCACTTCATCTGGTGCGGTGGGATGTTGTGTGTCGGCCTTTGTGAGAGGGAGGCTTGGGCATTCACCACTTGATTTTTTCAATAAAGCTCTTTTGGGAAAATGGTGTGGCGCTTTGGGAAGGAAATGAATCATCTTTGGAGAAGGGTGATTTCTTGCTAATATGGTGAGGAGGTGGGAGGTTGGTGCTCTCGGCCGATCTGGATTTGTAGGGTTATGGGAGTGTGTAAGGATATTCGGAAAGGGTGGGATTCCTTAGCTCCATTTTATCACTTTTGTGTTGGTAATGGAGTTTGTGTTTGTTTTTTGTCCGATCTATGGTGTGGAGAGGCCACGATTGCTTCCTCTTTCCTTTGCTATATCACATTGGTCCGGACCGTCATGCCTCTGTAGCTGACTGTTATCGTCTTGATACCGGGAGGCTTGTGTGGGATGTTCAATTTGCGAGGCATTTTCAGGATTGGGAGTTGGAGGAGGTTTCTGGTCTTCTCGAGCTTTTGTATTCGCAGATCGCTATTGGTCTTGGTTTTGATGCTCTGGTGTAGTGCCTGGTGGCCAATGGGATATTCTCTATTTCTTCATTCTTCAGGGTTCTTGCACCGCGTTGCGACTTGGTATTCTCGTGGAAGGCGATTTGGCGTTCTATCTAGGGCTGGCAATTTCGTGTTACGGGTTGTGTTCGTGTCGAACACAAAATGGCTAGACACGAACACGACACAATTAATATTCATGTCAAAGATATTAAATACTAACACGACCTATTATTTAAACAAGTAACATGACACGACCCGTGTACCCTTTTTAAAAATTGACCCAACACGAAATTTTTGGCCTGTTTTATTTTTTTTCTGAAAATTAATAATGCATTAAAGGAGAATAGAGAATATACATGAGGCAGGCCTTACAAAGGTTGGCCCAAAAAGAAAGAAAACCAAAACTATAGTGCATGCATCAAAAGGAAATCCAAACAAGACATTACATTAGTTATTCCTAGCCCATGCTAAAACTAATTAAAAAATCCCAAAATTCCTAAATCCCTATTTCCTCAATCCTAACCCATTCGTGCTTGATATCTTCTAGAGAAACAGAGCGATAAAAAAAAATGTTGATGGAGAGGTCCTCAACAAATCCATACCCTTTCAAGATCAAAATTAAAAAGTGGATTCACATAGCGATTAGTCCCTTCATCATCAACACCAACAACTATAACATGGACTCAAATCCATCATCTCTTTCAACGGTAGATTCACAACAGATTGCACCCCTTTTTACGCCGGCTATGGCGGTTGTGGGTTGGGGGGATGGTTATGAGGAAACGAGATGGCTTGGTTGAGGATGGTTCTTGATATTGGGAAAGAAAACATAGCAATTTTAATGTTTTGAAGGGGATGTGTAAATATATGTGGGTGTATGTATTTTCTCTCTCTTTCTAATTGTGGGTGAGATTGAGAGAGAATATGAATGAGTGAGGCTACTGAGCATACGGTTTGGCTTATAGTGTAACCCAGGGTCTACCTCAAATGACTAATTCACCTCTCATTACTATTATAATATATAATTTGCCCTTTTAATTTTTAAACGGGATGGGTTCACTAAACAAGTCAACACGACCTGTTTTGACACGACTAATTAATCGTGTCAACACAACTCGACACGGGTTTGACACGAACACGACCTAAAAATTTTTGTGTCGTGTCCAGGTCGACCCTTTTTAGGGCTTGAGCCTTTATGCTCAACCCTAACCATTTTAAATGGGGTCGTATTTGTATCATGTTACTGTGTCGTATCTAATTTCACCATCTTTAGTTGTAGCGCTCCTCTGAGGGTTGCCTTCTTTGTCTAGAAAGTGGCTTGGGGCAGAATCCCCACTTTGGACAATTTGTGGCGACGAAATCTCGTTGTTTTCAACCAGTGTTTCATGTGCAAGGAGGATGGAGAATCGCCGGATCATCTCCTGTTGCATTGTCCTGTTGCGTATGATTGTTGGTGTATGCTTCTTGGCCTTTTTGGTGTTTCGTGGGTCATGCCGGAGATGGCTTGCCAAGTGCTTCATACTTGTTGTCATTATGTTGTTAGGCCCCATGTGCGCTCCTTTTGGTGGGTGGCTTCTCATTGTCTTTGGTGGAGCTTATGGTTAGAGAACAACATGCGGTGCTTTGAGAGGAAATGGTCTGTTATTAGCGTCATCAAAGATTTCTTTATTTCCTATTTATTTTATTAGGTGGAGGATAGATTTTGTAAATCCAAAAATGAAAGTTAGAGTTCTTGGGCTCTTTAGTCCGTTAGCTCTTTATGTTTCTTGGGATGCTCTCCCCGTTTGAGGGTTTTTTATACAATTACTTATTTATCCAAAAAAAATATTATTGTTTGATTGACATAAATTGTGGAGAGGATTAGTTTGTGTGGAGTAATAAATAAGAATAACCCAAAAATCAATCCTTGGTCATGTTACTGTTATCCAAAATTTGCGTTCAGGGTTTTTCGATCGATCGGTGGAAAAGTTGCGAACTTTCCACAGGGTAAATTCGCGATTGAACGGTAACACATGCGATTGATAGGTGACACTTGATCGTTGGTCTTAATAATAATCTGACTTAACATATTTGGGTAACAATCGTACCATAGTATCGCAATATTGATTCTATTACATCACCAATAGATAAATCACAAACCAGATTAATTTTTTCTAAAGAAAAATATTTTTAATAAAAATTTATTAGTTTTATTAAAATAAAAACATTTTTAATAAACATTCATTATCTATATATATATTTAATAAAAATATTATTTTTATTAAAAATATATTTTTTAATAATAAAAAATAATATTATTTTTTCTAATTAATATTATTATTCTAGAATTTTTTTCAATGAACAATTTATTCGGATTAAAATTAAATATTCTGCAAATAATTTAATTGATCATTAAATTTATAAAAAAAGCGTATTCATCCCTATATGCTTGTTTCAGTTATGTCCTGGGTAATTTCACAGAAATTCATAACTAAGCTTTGATAGTTGAAAACTGATACAATTTGAGCCATACTTCAGATAACAAACGAACAAGTGATTATTATTGTATACATGGTAGGAAGATTAATGGAGAAATCTGTTGTTCATTTCTTAGCTTTGGGAATGAGGACCAAGGGATGTTCTTACTGCAATGTCATATATACCTTCTCATTCATGTCTAGTTCATTGGTATCATTTCCATGTGGAAGCGACTATAAACCCATTCGCAATTGTGGAACGAATTTCAACTTTTATAATTTAAACAGAAGCAATGTAATAGATAAATGGCAAGATAACAATATCAATTTGAAGAATCAGCAAGAATGGGAGAAATTTCAGATCCTTTTCCTTTTCTTTTTCGATATTTTTATACAAGAACTTGGTCTTACCCTCAGAAATGGGTATTAAAACATATTTAAAACAATATCTCTATATTAAATATAAATTGACTATTTTTATAAAACTGTCATATTAAAACTCATATCAGCTTTTATTGTGTATAATGAAACTGTCGCTTTTTAGAAGATTTCATTCTGAGATGGGTTTCTATTTTTGGGCCTTGTTATCTATTGGGCTTGCTAATATATGTTGATGCATTATTGCTTTGTCTGATGGGCCTGATGCAGATAATGGGCCCACAATTTGCCCCCAATTCCTAAGCCCATTTCACATTTTTGAAATAAGGTGGGAATTCGAAGAGCCGTGCATAACTGCCAGTTTCCTTATTTCATTTGTTTTCTTCAACACTTTTTCTCCATTTACAAGAGCAGACCCTTACTCTTTGAAGATGATTTCCAGCAAGAAGCTCTTTGAGGTTAGTCTTACTTTTTTCATCCTTCGTATGTTTTTCATAAATCAAAACATCATGAGTAATGATAGTAGCCGAACCCCTTCTCTGGAAGTGGTTGTGGATGATGATCCTGCTGTTTCGTCTTCTGAATTGCCCCCAATCTGATTGAATCGAAACCCCAAAAGCTTTCCCGAAAACAATTGCGTAAACTGTCATTAACCGATAGATGTAGAATAGAGTTTGACATACCAAAGGATGTTTCAGTTTCTGAGTATTCTTCCGATTTGGATTTCAAATCGTATGAAGAAGTTGAACCGGGTGAAGCCTTATTTTCTGCGCACCATTTGGCCGTACTCAGATTTCCCCTATATCCCTGCTACCACTACGTTCTTTTTTCTTTAGGGCTTATACCTTTGCAAGTAAACCCTAATTTTTTCAGGGTTTTATCTGTAATGCTCGTTTTGAATCACGAACGAGGTTTGAACTTAGGTTAGGGTGATTTTTTGCTTTGTTACAAATTTGATCATATTAAAAAAAACCCTGGTCGGTACCATCTGCACCCCCATTCAACCTTGAAACTTTGTGATGGGAATCCTTCTTCTGAGAAGGAATGGAAAGATAAGATGGTGAAAATTGGGGGAAATTGGGGGGTGGATGCGTCCGGCCCGTATCCTCTGCCCAGGACCTTCGGTAGTTGTAAAAAATTGAAGTGTAGATTTAAAAATCCTGGCAAGTGTCCTTTTGTACTTTTCGAATTTTGCCTATTTTTCTTGAACTGTGTATGTATTTGTTTTTTATCGTATGTTGTTACTTTGAATACAGCCGAACGTCTAGAATATCTGAACGAGAGAGTCTTTGCTACTCTACCTTCCAGCATAACTCTTTTGACTTCTCAGAATTTGAAACTCATTGCTACTAGCGCTTCAGAAGCTACTATAGTGGAAATTCCGGTCACAGCCTCCAAACATGCTGCAGCATAAAAATCTACTGCCCCCATTAGCTCGTCTGCTGATAAAGGAAAAAATAAAATGATCGATCTGACTGAAGATCCGAAGAAGACGAAGGGGCTTCTGAAAAGGACAAACACTGATGACAGCGGTAATGTTTAGAAAAAGTTGCAGCTTGGCCCCCCTTCAGAACATGCAAAAAGAAATGACTCTGAAAAGCATGAAAAATTAGTGAAGAAGGCCAAATCTGTGAGCGGCTACACTATTCCAGATTGTTGTTTCCATCCATCATTTGATCCTGAAGGTGACTGGATTCCCAAGTTTGAAAAAAGTGATGGAAGTGTTCTGGATCGCCATTCACTGGCCATGTCGGATCCTGACTCCCTGATGGCACTTGCTCGTGGTATGTGGCCACCAAAGGATGAAATTTTTCAGCAGCACGTCGATCAGATTGAGCTTTTGGCTAGGGCTCCTGTTTCTATTTTGGAGGTACAAAGCTTTTTTTTTTTTTTTTTTTTTTAATAATAACACTTCTTCTTTCTTCAGTCTGTGTTTGATGTCTTAGCTCTCTGCAACGCTGTTGAGATGGGAGAATACAAGAGAACAAACATAGATTCTGCATACCTAAGGGCTGAAAAATGTGCCATGTTGGCTGAGAAATAGAAAAAGATCCTGGAGACTGAGCTGGAAAGCTTAAAGAAACTCCATAAGAAGGAAGTCGATCAGAATGCTGAACTGAAGAAGCAGGTCCACAACCTTGAGACTTCTAATGCTGTTTTGAAATCATGCTTGAAGGTTTGTCGAAGAGGAGGTGTGGAAATGCACCGGAGGTACGTGAGTATTTTTGATATAAAATTCTGCGATGGGTTTAGATTCTGTCATGATCAAATGTCAATGGACCCATCGGCTCGAACGTACGAAGATCCGGCAACTCATGACATTGCTTGTGGTGTCGTTCATCCGTATACCGATCCTGAGCCTTGCAGAGACGAGAATGACTTCGCTCAATTTCTCTTGCATGGAATTATTCCGGTTGAACGACCAGAGCCTATTTCTACAGTCCCTTCTGCTACAACTGGAGTGTCAATTGGGCCTTCCATTCCTCCTTCAGAGAATCAGCAATCCACTACCGATGATGTTTTACGTCCAATTTCTTGATTTGAAGTTTTACTTTGAACAATTTTTATGGTCTGTAAAATAGTATTTATTTTTTATGCTTCCATGATGAGCATCTTTGGACAAGTTTTGAAATGGCACTTGACGTGCTAAATATTTTTGAACAGGGTGGCACTGAGGTGCTAATTGTTTTTTGAACAGGTTAATGTGTTTTTAGAACACAAATTTTTTTTTTTGAGGCGCATCTTCATGCGTCTTTGTTAAAGCAGGAACTTGGTGCCATCTTTTAAGATGGTCTTTTATTTTTGCCTTAATGGCTTATATATTTTGGCCAAGTTATTTTAATTGGGCTTTTCATGTACTTTCTTTTTGTTACAGTTTGAACAAAAATATTGGAAGATATGAATAATATCTTTATTAACTTGATACAGATCTTATCATACAACTTTTTTTGAAATTTACGATCAACAAAATTTTATTGAAAATACCTTTTCAGGTGTATTGCATTCCATGCTCGTTCGATCTGTTTCCCATTTTGATCGGCCAATCTGTAAGCTCCTTTGCCGATCACGTCTGTGATTTTGTACGACCCATCCCTCGTAGGATCTAACTTATTTGATATATTGTCCAACACCCTTAATACTCGATCGCCCACTTGAAATGACCTTGGTTTCACTTTTTTGTTGTAACTCCTCATCAACCTTTGCTGATATTCTGCCAGCTTTATTGAGGCCATTTCCCTTTTTTCATCCATGAAATTGGCTTCGATTTTTAGAATTTTTTCGTTATGTTCAGGATCGAAGAGATGGGTTCTTGTTGTGAAAACTTCCAATTCAATTGGGATTACTACTTTGACTCCGTACGCCATAGCGAATGGAGTTAGTCTGGTCGGCTTGTGGGGCATTGTTCGGTAACTCCAGAGGACCCTTGGCAATTCATCTAACCATCGTCCTTTTTCTTTCGATACCTTCTAATTTTCTTTTTATTCCGGCAAAAATCGTTTTGTTCGTTATCTTGGCTTGTCCATTTGCTTGTGGATAGCTGACAGATGACAAGTTCTGGTTGATGCCGTACTTCTCCAGCAACGCCCGAACGTATTGATTGTCCAGATTTTTGCCGTTGTCCATCATTATGTATTTTGGCACTCCGAACCTGTATATTATATGATTTAAGATAAAATTAATCACTTGAGTGTGTGTGATTCTTACATAAGTTTTGGCCTCGACCCATTTAGTGAAATAATTCGTAACCAGAAGCACATGTTTTTTATTTGATGTTGCTTTTGTTAATGGTCTGACCGCATCCATTCCCCAATGTGCGAACGGAACAGGAGAAGCCATTGCTGTGAGAAGCTTTGCTGGTTGATGGATTATATGTGAATGTCTTTGACATTTGTCACATCTTCTCGCGTACTCTTCCGCATCCCAGATCATGTACGGCCAGAAATAACCTTGTGTTATTGCTCTATGAGATAATGATCTACCCCCAATGTGGCCTCCACAAGTCCCATCGTGCAACTGCTTGAGTACCTCTTGTGCTTCAGACGGGGTTAAACATCGCAGGTAAGGTCCAGTCAGCGATCGGCGGTATAAAAATCCGTCAATCACTGAATATTTGGTTGATGTTGATCTTATTTTCTTTGCTTCCCGTCGATCCTCAGGTAAAACATCGATCAATAAATATTGAAGGATTGGGTCGATCCAACTCGGCTCATAAGGAATAAGGCACACATCCTTCTTTTCACCGACCGATGGAGTGAGCAATTCGTCCATGGGAATTATCCTGATCATGTCTTCCCCAGCTGATGATGCCTGATTTGCTACATGATCAACCCCATGATTTTTTGCCCTTGGAATTTGCTTGAAGATTATTACCTGGAAATTTTGTGCTTCTTCTTGGACAACTTTTTTGTACTCCAGCATCCTTTCCTCATTTGCATTATAACTTCCTTCGATTTGATTTATGACTAACTGCGAGTCACTGAACACGGTTAGTTCTTTGATCTGGAGTTCCTTTGCCAATCTTAATCCTGCTAGAACGACTTCATACTCAGCCTCATTGTTTGAACTTTCAAAACACAGTTTAATTGACTGCTGCAACTTGGTGCCTTCTGGGGATATTAGCTCGATCCCCACACCTTCCCCCAGGCTATTCACTGATCCATCCACGTAAAGCGCCCACCTTGAACTTTCGTTGTAGATTTCATCTTCGGTTGCTTCATATTCAAGGAGAAAATCTGCTACAGCTTGACCTTTTAAGGACGTTCGTGGCTCATAGGTAATATCGAACATGCTTAATTCTATTAACCACTTAGTCGTTCGTCCCGAAAAGTCAGGCTTTGATCGGAAATGTGGTAGGGATTCTGATCGGATGTGATTCGAAATAATGTCGTAGCTTTCGTTTAGCCTGAACCAAAGCTAAGATTATTTTCTCCGTCTTTGAATACCTTCTCTCCGCATCAAGCAATGTTTTGCTTGCATAATAAACTGGGTGCTACCTTCTCCCATCATCTCTCACTAACGCTGAACTGACAGCGTTCGGTGAAACTGCTAGATATAGAATTAAGGACTCAAGATCCTTTGGTGCCACCAGAATTGATAGTTTCGTCATATAGTGCTTCAGTTGATCGAACGCTTCTTGCTGTTTTTCTCCCCAAGCCATCGTTTTCTTGGATTTCAGCACGTCAAAGAATGGCTTGCATCTATCTGATAATTTGGAGATGAATCGGCTTAGAGCTGCTAACCTCCCTGTAAGCACCTGGATTTCTTTTGGAGACTCAGGTGCCTTCATCTGGATTAATGCCTGAACTTGTGCGGGACTTGCTTTGATTCCATCTTTGTTAACTATGTGTCCCAAAAATTATCCGGAAGACACACCAAAAGTGCATTTCTCCGGGTTTAGTTTCATTTTGTGCGATCGCAGGGATGCGAACACATCCTCCAAATGCTTCAGGTGATCATCCTTGCGTTGGCTTTTAACAACCATTTCATCAATATAAGCCTCCACCGTATCTCCAATCTGGGTCTTAAATATCTTGTCGATCAGTCGCTGATAAGTTGCACCTGCATTTTTGAGACCGAACGGCATGACCTTGTAACAATAGGTCCATCGTTCGGTGATGAACGCCGTTTTGTCTTCATCTTTTGGGTTCATTGGGATTTGATTGTATCCTGAATAAACATCCAGGAAGGTGAGCCGTTCGAACCCGGTAGTTGCGTCGATCATGCGATCAATCTTAGGTAAAGGAAAACTGTCCTTTGGGCAAGCTTTATTTAGGTTGGTGAAGTCCACACACATTCGGAACTTCCCATTCTTCTTTTGTACGACGACAACGTTAGACAGCCAATCGGGATAATGAACCTCTCTGATAAAACCAACTTCTAACAATCGACTAACCTCTTCAGCTACAAACTTTCCTCGTTCGACTTCGATCCTTCTGGGTCGTTGCCGTACGGGTTGAGCGTCGGGGTAAACATTTAAAGTATGCATCATGGTTCCTGGGTCAACCCTGGGTATGTCGCTGTGCTCCCAAGCGAAAACATCAACATTTGATCTCAGCATTGAAATCAAGTTGCTCCTTTCATCATAATTCAGTCATCTTCCAATTCGGGTGGTCTTTCCTTTACTCCCGACGATTAGATCTATTGTGACGGTGTCTTCTTCAGTCTTCTCATCATCGTCAGTTTGATCACAGAGGTTCGGTAATTGCTATAAGTTTCGTTCGGAACTTTTGCCCTTTAAACATTTGTTGACAATGGCATAGCACTCTTTCGCCACCACTTGATCTCCTTGAATGTCAACAAATCCTTTCCCTGAAGGATCAACACACCACATCACCTGATGCAGAGTAGAAGGAACTCCTTGTATTAGGTGAATCCAACCTCTTCCCATGATCAGATTGTAGGAAGGCTGAACGTCCACCAACATGAAATTTTCCGTTAATGTTTGTTTTGCGCCTGTTACTGGTAAATTCAGTACTCCTATCGGGCAGATTCTCTTTCCCTCGAAGCCAGCCAACAGACTGGCTGTCAGCTTGATCAACTCCGTGTTGATGCCGATTTTCTCGAAGGCTGATTTGGTCAGGATGTTTGTGCTGCTACCTGGATCAACTAACACCCTTTTAACTAAACAATTTGAAACTATGATCGAAATTACCAGTGGATCTTCATGTGGTAACTGTACACGTCTTAAGTCCTCCTGGGTAAATGATATTATAGGCATTGGGTAGTTCGGAATTACATTCACCTCCCCAACCCTTCGGATATTGTTGGCATTGCGCATTCGTGAACGCTGAACCGAATGGCTTTCCTCATCGTCCTCTGGTCTTCTATGGATCGTGTCAATGATTTTGACCGGCTGTCCGCCCACAATTTTATTGGGCTTCGGGCGATCAAAAATTTTCATTCCACTGTCCACGTACTCCTTCAAATCTCCTTTGGCTATCAAGGTCTCAACCTGCCTCCTCAAGTGTCTTCACTCATTGGTTAAATGGCCAAAGTCATTGTGGAACGCACAGTGCCTCGAACGGTCCTGCTTCTCTGGTGGCGTCCTCAGCGGAAATGGTGGGCGAAAAATACCTTTTGCCTTATTCTCGTTGTACAATTTTGCTAAGGTTGTTCGAAGCGGAGTTTCAGGTATGTCATACTTTGGCCTCCTCTCCTGTTGCCTATACGGAGCTGATCGTTAGCTGCTCGTATTATCTGTCTTCTTGATTATCCTTTCTTTTGACTTGCTTTCCACACTGACTAATGCCGAACGATGACCTCTTTCTTATTCATCTTCTTCCAATCTCAAATATCCCTGTGCCCGTGAATTCAACTGGCCCATATTGAGGGGTGTTGACTTCACCAAGGATCTATGAAAGCTGGTCCCTTGTTCGATAGCCACCTTGAATGCTTCCACTGCTGCTGGTTGATCACAACTGGGTATCATTCCCATTTCCAAATTGAATCTGGATAGGAAATTCTTCAATGTTTCGCCTTTCGCTTGCCTCATCATGAACAGATTAGAAATAGTCATCTTCTGCTTCCGATTGCCAAAATACTGGGCTAGAAAATTTTCCATTAGAGTTTGGAAAGAATCGATCGAACCACCGGGCAACTGTCTAAACCATAACAGAGCTGGGCCCGTTAAACTCGTAGAAAAAGCTTTGCACATTAGCGCATCATTAGCTATATCGAGAGTCATCATCTGTTCCACATGAAAAATGTGTTCAATTGGGTCCTGTGTCCCATCAAACATAATGAACTTTGACATTCGGAACTTGTCTGACCTTCTTACTTGTTGTATTTCAGTGCTGAACGGTGACTTAATAATTTTTGTTGTCATCTCGATGGCTAGATCAGCTGGTGATTGTGCTCTGAGATCTTTTACTTGCTCGTCTACGATCTTCTGGAGCCTGGTTACCATATCGAGCAGAACTGCTTGATTATTGACATTCGCCTCATCTGCGATTGGTTGGGTACGAGTATGATCTGCTGTATGATCTGCTGAACTTGCCTCATGATGATTGTCCTCCTCTTCAACACCGGGGCCATTACGGCGTCCTGCTACAGGCAATTCTGGATGTTTGGACTGATCCAACCTTTGCCTTAGTTCCTGATTTTCTTTTTCAAGGGCCTCCAGACGTTGAAGGATAACAACTGTGTCTCCTAGCTGTGTGGTGGTTTCTCCTGCCATTGATCTAATAACTTCTGACTAGAAATCGAAATTTCCCACAAATGACGCCAAAAAGTATAAACCCGTTCGCAATTGCCGAACGAATTTCAACTTTTATAATTTAAACAGAAGCAATGTAATAGATAAATGGCAAGATAATAATATCAATTTGAAGAATCAGCAAGAATGAGAGAAATTTCGGATCATTTTCCTTTTCTTTTTCGATCTTTTTATACAAGAACTTGGTCTTACCCTCATAAATGGGTATTAAAACATATTTAAAACAATATCTCTATATTAAATATAAATTGACTGTTTTTGTAAAACTATCATATTAAAACTCATCAACTTTTATTGTGTATAATGAAACGGTCACTTTTTAGAAGATTTTATTTTGAGATGAGCTTTTATTTTTGGGCCTTGCTCTCTATTGAGCTTGCTAATATAGGTTGATCCATTATTACTTTGTCTGATGGCCGCAGAAAATGAGCCCACAGCGAACAATCAAAAGAATGAATAAATGAAGCTAGTATCAAAGGAACAAGCTCTACTGCAAAGGGCAAGGCAGGGCAGATTCTTCCCATGATTTGAGTATATATAGAGGATGCATGGTTAAATTTTAAATTTCAGAACATAAAAAATCCTATCTTAGAGAAGATATATCCAGATTCATTTTCTCTCTCCAAACATTTCACCATTTTCTCAGATTCAACTTCTCTCTAAAACGATTCAGACTCTCTCACTCTAGCACAGCCAGTTCTTCTCTCTCAATATCTATATATTTGTAGACCAATATATCGACTGTACAAGTCTCATATTTTGCCTCCATTTTTCTTCAATTTCGCTCTGTTTTACTCCTAGGGTTTTGATACGATGGGATGATTAATCGATCTCAACACCGTCAACGACGACTAATCGCCGCCGTCATTCTATTCGCCATCTTCGTCCTCCGCCTCAGCTCCGCCTGCAACGGCGGCGAAGTCTTCGTCGGCGGTGTGTTTGGAGCTGTGGCACGCTTGTGCTGAACCGCTCGTATCGTTGCCGAAGAAAGGGAGTGTGGTGGTCTAGTCTCCACAGGGTCACTTGGAACATCTATTTGCTCGTATCGATCTTCCTCCTCAGGTCTTCTGTTGCGTTCTCGATGTCAAGCTTCATGTGAGTTCATACATGTATTGTATAGATGCATGTATATAGTGTGTACTTAAAAATGAAATTATTCATCGTTTGTATGTGCTTGTGACTTCTTATGGACCAATGAGGTTTTGCTGATATGTGGAGTTCCAATTGGGATATTTTTTTTTCTTATTAGGTTTTTCCCTCTTTGGAGTGTGTTAATTTTGGGAGATTTTGTGACTTCTGTTGCATTTGGTAGGCAGACAATGTTGATGTTTATGCACAAGTCTCCCTAGCTCCTGATACTCAGGTTAGTGCTATGAATGTGTTTATATAGCTATGTGTGTGTATATATATAGATATGTATGGTTCTGCATTCTGATTCCCTTGCTTAAATTCCTCTATTTATAATGGAAGTGATGTTCTGTTAGCATTTTTGGAAGTTCTATTCTTGCTTCAACAAACTTAAATATGCCTTCTTCGAAGTTATAAGCGAAAAATTACAGAAGGGGTTTTTGAAAATGCCAGCCATAGATCCCCAAAATTGTTTTGAAATGATAGTTCCCTCTACTTTTTTCTTTTTCTTTTCTTGTCTCTGTTTTGTGGTAATTTTACTTTTCACTAAATTGTTGCTAAATGAAGCAGCTTGATTACAAATGGAGAGAAGGGGAAATAGAGGGAGATGGAGAGGAAGATGACATTGATTGTGCCGTAAAGTCAACACCACCCCACATGTTCTGTAAGACCCTCACTACTTCTGATACTAGCACTCATGGAGGTTTTTCTGTCCCACGCCGAGCAGCTGAAGATTGCTTCCCTCCCCTAGTAGTTCAATTACTTTTTCCCTCACTACTTTAATTTCAGCTGAACCCATTTTGAGATGGTGAGGAAGATGACATTGTTGTTTTGCTTTATTTTATATTTTAAATTACTTCTAGCATAATAAATCCATAGGCCCCCTAAATTACATATATTCTATAGGCTACTGACTTTTGTTAGAGTTTTGATGTAGGATTATGAACAACAAAGGCCTTCACAGGAAATATTAGCAAAAGACCTGTATGGGGTTGAGTTGAGGTTCCGACATATCTACCTAGGTATGCAAGAAAACTTGTACATCTGTGTTTCATATATAGGGGCTCTATTTCATTTGCGTGAAGCACTTTCGTAGTTATGTGGATGTTAATGGTTGGAAGTCTATAATTAAGTGTTTCAAATTTGTCCTTTTTCTTTCTGTTTGAGCAGGCTAGCCACGAAGGCATCTGCTCACTACTGATTGGAGTGCATTTGTGAATAAGAAAAAGATTGTCTCTGGAGATGCTGTTCTCTTTCGAAGGTATGGAAAACTGAAATTGAAGAAATTTAGATTCAGTTTACAATTCTTTTACTTCTTATTACCATATGAAACCTTCTAATTACAAGCACAAACATGAATGCTAAGACTATGACTGAATGCAATAGTGTAAGAACCAACAATTATTAGATCAACCAGGTTTGTGTTTATAGGTCCCAAGGGAGGAATAGTCCAAAAAGGATTAAAGCCAGTATCTTCCCATTTAGGAGCACTCTTTGATTGTCACACAACTGTATAAATAATGAGAATCAGCTTTTGTTTTCTTTTTCGTTTTTGATCTTTTTGCTAGTACATTGTAAAGCGCTAATTTTATCTTTGACTGTCTTCTTCATTTACTTGCATTTTTCTTGTTTCGTTGTTCTGATCATTCCAGGCAAAAAGAATATAAGCTTTGATATTGCATTGTTGGTTCTTTTCCTTCTAGTAGCTGTTATATAGCTCTTTCTTTTTTGGATTTTGAAGTTGTCTCAGTTGGGTTTTTCTGCTGTCCAAAATCTAACATGGTTGGGTAATGGTTATCTGGAATGTGAAATTGGTCTTTGGCTTGATAGGTTGACTGTAGACTTATCACTTAGTCTACAATCATTCCGGTAACTATTCGTATGATCTGGAAGCTCTACTTGTAGGTATGATTATGGCAGGTCTTATGGGTGTTATCCATTAGTTGAAAAAACTAGTTGCCTGGGTATCATTCCGGTATCCTTCTTTTCCTCTAACTTTTATTTAGGTGTAATTTGAGTTCGAGCTTTGAAAATATGTGTTTTGGTTCAAAACTGTGAGTGGAAAATTGCAGAAATAGGTGTAGAAATTGGATTAACTGACAGTCTCTCTCTT
The DNA here is from genome assembly GCA_963922005.1 of Cornus suecica. Taxonomy (NCBI): domain Eukaryota; kingdom Viridiplantae; phylum Streptophyta; class Magnoliopsida; order Cornales; family Cornaceae; genus Cornus; species Cornus suecica. Next base: position 88,915,538 of record OY998238.1, on the reverse strand, counting down.
CATCGTTGACTTGTTTTTTTTTTTTTTAAATTCTATGCTTTAAATAAAGTACTTCGAATCAGACGCGGAATTCAGATTCTTATTGGTTATTTAATGAGTTATGTGACATTATTGGAGTTCTTTTTCTTCTTTTGGATTGAATTTAACCATTGGGAAATTGATATTTGATTTGGTTATTTATGTATAATTATTTGAGAAATTTCTCATTTCTCTTTTTGTTATTTTAAGATTTTCAACACCATTGTGTTAAGGAATAAAGTCAACACATTGTCGAAGTCGCAAGTTCCTTCTCGTTGTACATCTGTCTTTGAAATTTCCAGTTATCAAACAATTTTGAATAGGAACATTTTTATTTCATAGTTGGGTAGACTTTGAAATTTCCAGTTATCATATAATGTTATTCCATTTTCTGTCCACTATAAGGCTGTTGGTCTGTTTTAAGCTTACCTTAAAAAATAAGATACTTAAGAAGACGACAATGCGGTATATAAATGATTAGTATGATATGCAACGTTGTTTTGGTTTGTGATTGTGAATTACATGAGCACATTAAGAAAGTTGGAATTCTTTGAACTTTTTAAAATTTGTGGTGTTCAAATTCTTCTTTTGCTTAGTGATGTGGTTTGGATAATCTGACTTGCTTTGATATGAAAATTCGGGTTCAGTTTCATTTTATTTTAAATGTTTTGCGTAATTTTTCTGATTTGATTTGAATATTTTTGGTTATGTGCATAATTGTAGACAATCTATAAGGGAATGCGTTTCAAAGAGCTGTTACCAGATGCCAAAAGAATTGTTGCCAAATTGGAACAGTGCTTTGGAAGTTGAAATTGCATCTCCTTTTTTCATTTTTGGTGTAATAGAAACTAGCTTGAACTCTATTTCCATTTTTCTCTCCTTACAAAATGCATTGGACAGGAGTGGTGAGAGAGATGAAGAAACATTTGGATTTTTATTTGGATTGCATTATTTTTTCCAGTAGATATAATTTTTTTTTTAATTGTTGGTTAGCATTGCTTATTTCAGTTTTCATTTGAAATTATTTATTGGGGATGTGGGATTCTACAGGTTTAATAGCATTCTCGTTTGAGGAATTTATAGTGCTTTAGTATCAAATTTATTGGAGAATTTAATCCATATGGCAGCAGTCATAACTGCTACAAAAGGCTCACCATATGGCAGCAGTTGTGACTGCTGCTATAGAGTTGAGTTTGCCAATGGTGGCACCTAAGGCAGCAATCCTAACTGCTGCCATATATGATATATCCAATATCTATTGCAACAAAGCTTTAGACAGCAAATAGCTTTTGTAGCAAATGTTTGCTGTCATAAGTTAAGGTGGCAGTTTTTGTGGCTTTTAGCAGCAGATATCTCTGCTGCAATACACCAGATTTGTTGTAGTGTGTTAGGAAATAGCTATGTAATGAAAATTCAGATTATGTTTGGTTGACACTCAAAGCTGGTCTGAAATGCAACAGACATCTGATCCAAGGAAGCTTTAGCAATTGGGAGATGCTATTGGTAAATATCTTAGTGATTAATAATGAATTTAGAATGAATTATGATGCCAAGTTAAAAAATGTCTAACCTCCAAGGAGATTGTCATTTGAGAGTGCTACGGGAACTTGCCCCACAACCCACGCTCCAAAACTTGGATACAGTTTGTCCAAGCTTTAAAAGGTCTGTCCATGCCAACTGTCTACGCCCGCGGGGACATGATGCCAAGTTAGTATCTAGTACTACCTCCGTCCCATTTTAGTTGTCCAGTTTGACCAAAATTTGTGAGTGTTTTTTGGTCAAACATGGACAAGTAAATTGGGAAAGAGGGAGTATCTACTTCAAATTTAATTTAGAAACTGCTCATGAGCTTTTCTGATTACCACAAAAAAACATTAATACAAGTGATCACGATGAGCCATATTCTACTGATACAAGTGTGTACCGGTTATTGAAATTTGAAAATAAGCTTACATAGTTGACAACTGATGATCAGTTGTTAAGTAAGCACAAATGATTATTGTAGTTTACACAGTAGGAAGATCGGAGCAATCTGTAGGTCATTTCTTGAGTTTGGGAATGAGGAGCAAGGGATGTTCTTTCTGCAGTGTTATAGCAAACTTATCATTCATGTCGAGCTCATTGGGATCAGTTCCATGGGGAAGAGACCAATCAAAAGTATGGAGCAATGAAGCAAGTACCAAAGGAATTTGCTTTGCTGCCATGGGAAGACCAGGGCAGATTCTTCTTCCTGCACCAAAGGGTAAGAATTCAAAATCATTCCCTTTGAAATCCAAAGTCGAGTTGAGGAACCGCTCTGGCTTGAATTTCGATGGATCTTCCCAAACCATGGGGTCTCGCCCAATCGCCCAAACATTTACTAGCACTTGAGATTCTTTAGGGATGGTGTAATTCATCACTTTGCATGAGTCGGCTGCATGGTGAGGAAGAAGCAACGGTGTTGGAGGATGCAATCTCAAAGTTTCTTTTACACAGGCTTGTAGGTAAGGTAGCTGAGGAAGTTGTGATTCTATCAGTGATTGCTGTTTGATTTCTCTTGTCAATTCTTCACAAACTTTCTTCATGCATTTTGGATTCTTTATCAATTCTGCCATTGCCCACTCAATTGTTGAAGTGGTAGTGTCTGTACCAGCAGAGAAGAGCTCCTGAAATTGCATACACAGGCAATGAGTATCATATTATAAGTAATATGCTAATCAACAACTCTTATCTGGTGCAACAAAAAAGAAAGTTGAATTCTAGTTGATTTTTGGGCTAATCTGACATGCATTGTCAACATCTGACTCTGATTGCAAAACATAAAATCCATGTACCATCCAGCATAGTTGTTTCTTGTTTTTGACTGCAAAAAATGTTCTATTCTGATTTCATGTAAAAGATAATTATTCAAATATGCAAATCAAGTAAATTAAGCTTTGATTTAGTCTAGTAAACTAACCCACTCAAATGATTTATCAACAAGTCTGTCATCAAATTGATTAGAAGAATCTTGCTTTTTTACAAGCCCTTCTGACAGTTCAATATGCATGACAGCGCAGGTATATTTGTGTATATATTTGTATAGACCAAGGTTTTGCTAGTTTTGAAACTAGTAAATGTCCATTTTTATTTTATTCAGAGAAACAATAGGAGAAAGAAAACCAAGAAAAGATGGTTGATCTGATCATAGGTAAAACCAGTGTCAATGAGGGTTTTGCTGCTAGTCCCTGACTGTAGGCGATCAAGGCGGTCGCCTAGGGCCTCAGGACAGGTGGCCTAAAAAAAAAAAAAATTAGTTCTACTAGTATAGGCCCAAAACTGAATTTAAATGCTTGGATACATGTTTTAAACAAATAAGATGCTGTCCAATGCCTAAATTAAATTCAGCCTATTTTCCAACAATTTAATTAAAACCAAACCAACCCATTCTCCCACTGAATTAAAACAGGACCTAGCTCATTCTCCCACTAATTGAATTAAAACCAAACTTAGTCCAAGAGAACCTTAATGTAATTTATTTTTAGGGCCTACCGATTTTGAAAAGTAGAATCAATATATGGTAGTGATATTTTTATTTATTGGAATAGAAAATTTTCTACTTAAAATATCGGACCATTTATTTTCATTTTTTTCTTGATTTGAATGAACTTTGTAAATGGTCCGATATGTTTTTTTTTTTTTTTTTTTTTTTTCCCAAAAACAATGATATTAGTATTTTTATCATTTTTTGTTTGTGGGTTTTTAATTTTGGAATAATTTATATTTTAACTGTACAAAATAAAAATATAAAACTACCAAAATAAAGATTAAGGAAAAAAAAAATTTGTATGAAGCGCCTGAGATTTTAGTCTGCGCCCGAAATATTTTAGCAATCTGAGGGCCCTGCTAGTATATATCAATTTGTGTTATATGAAAGAAAAAGAGAAGGAAGCAGAATACCACTAGGAGAAAGTTCATTTGATCATTGGTAAAAGCAGCATCGATGAGGGCGTCCAAGAAATCTTTTTGGCTCGAAGCCTCGCCTCTTCTTTGCTTTCTTCTTTCTTCTATGGCAGGCTCCCACACAGCGCAAACCTTCCCAAAGACCACCATAGCGTTGTTATGCAAACCCTGAAGATCTAACGCACCTAAAATAGGATAAAAATCAGAAATATTTGGAGTTGCAAACACCTCCAAGAGTTTTCTCATAAGACTCTTCATCCCTCCAATCTCCACATTTTCTTCCTCTAAGCTGATAAAATCTCTCGACATGATAACATTACCCACCATATTAAACGCAGTGGCGAAAGCTACTTGTGCAACCTTTACTACCCTCCCTTCCATTCTACTCAAAAAGCTCACCATGTCCCTCAGCTTTTCTTCTCTCAAACATGCTTGAGACTCTATTGCCTTGCCAGAGAAGAGCTCTGTTCGACATATCGTGCGCAAGTTCTTCCATGCATCGTTGCATTCTACAGCCCACGCAATTGACAAATGATTCAGTTTTGAGCTCTTCGCATGTACTGCGTGAGGAACATGTCGTCCAGATAAACTACGATCATGCGTCTTGAGGATCTCTTCTGCAGCAGCTGTTGATGATCCAACGATCATGATTTGAGTTCCGAGTCTCAGTGATATGAGTGGGCCATAGGATTGAGCAAAGTTTGCCAGAGTGACATGAGGCTTTTCTCCCATTTGAAGAATATTGCCCAAGATAGGCCATGGCCTCGGTCCTGGTGGAAGCGGTAGACTAGTTTTTGATCGGAAATAAGTGTTGAAATGCTTTAGGATGAGGAAGATGATGGCTAAGACGAAGATGGGGAAGAAGAGATAGGTTCCTTCTTTTACAATTCTTTCAGCCATGACTTCCATGATCAAAGAACTGTCTTTTGCTGTTGTTTTTGGTTGGCAATTAGCTTTCTAAATGGAGGGTATGCTTATTTGGGGCTCAACAACTGAATTTCCTCTCAGATGCTCTATATTGAAATAGGCAACTATGTATAGAATATGTACATTACTTTGTAGTGCTCTCTCTCTCTCACTCCTTGGTCTCTCTTTTAGATATATATGCTTATATACATTGACAAGATAAATTACTTAATGCTGGACAAAAAGTCATAGAAGGGAATACTTCAAGGAGTTTGTAGAATAAATTACTTAATGCTGGACAAAAAGTATAGAAAATTAGCACAATCTGGTCAATCTTGTGACAATAATTGATACCTACTACTACTAATGCTGATTATGAAATTACAATTTTAGTATTGTATGTTGCCCAAACTTCTTCACTTGAAGTAATTATTGATGGCTTATTAGTAATTCCCTGGTCGAAGTGGCAATATAAATGTAATTACATGCATCTTTCTTTCTCTCTCTCTCACTTTTTTGTCTGTCTGTGTGGGCTGGGAACATATATAATATTCAAGTCCAACACCACCTACTAGCTGTTGATTAATACAAACAAAATATGTTACTCTACATATAAAGTAATTATTTTTTCAGAAATTACTTAAATATAAACACATTTGTTTTTAATTATTATTATTATTTTTTTTTTTTTTGTGTGTGTGGGTCGGTATGGGTGTGATTCAGAAGCACCCAATAGTTCTTCAATAGCTGTAATATGCATAACTTTTTATTTCAGGAATGGCATCATACTGGTCTCCTGTATTGTGGTCTCATTGGATTGTAATGGCTTACTCCAATCCACTCAAAGTTGAGACCTGAGAACAGTTGATAGCATTACAATACAGATTCATCAGTATGTGTTCCAACAAATTTGATACCATTTTGATTTGCATTGTAAATTCATCATTGATCTCGTACCACATTACCTAAAACTTTCACCCTCACAACCTGATAATTCCCCCTTCAGATTAGTGGTGTTGAAGGATTAAATATTAAAGTTACATTCTCTCTAACAACTTAAGCTTTTAGAGTAATTGGGTGAATAACATGATATCTATGAAGGAAGTCCTGTGTTCGAACCTTACCGGCACCCAATTAAAAATAAATAAATAAGAAAGTTGTTGTTTCACGTGTTGAACAAAAAAAAGTAGATCACTCGTGGATGTGTATATATGTGGGTGAGTTTATACTCATGTGTTGGACCAAACCCAATTTGAATGTAAAAATCATAAATATAGAATTAAATTAATATATATATATATAGGTATAATATGGAAGTATGTGTATATGCAAACCCAATTTGAATGTAAAAATAATAAATATAGAATTAAATTAAAAAATATATATATAGGTATAATATGGAAGTATGTGTATATGCATGTATGTATGTGTATGTGTATATATGTGCATGAGTTTATACGTATGTGTTTATGTGGCTATGGGTCCGTTTGGCAAACGTGAAAACAGTTTTGTTTTTTTACTGTTCACCCATTTCAAAAATAAAAACACGTTTGGCAAACGCGTTTACTGTTCACTTTTTTTTTTCACAAGAAAACTGTTTTCTGTGAATAGTGGATAAAAGTGGTGAAAACACCAAATACAACTTTTAGTTATTATTTGAGTTTTTTCACTATTTAGGGTACCACCTCCGCCATCGCCCCCATCGCCGCCGCCACCAACCACCACCACCCCCCGCCACCGGTCGCCGCCGCCGGCCCCCACCACCTCTGGTCGCCGCCGGGCCCCATCGCCGCCGCCTCTGCCCGCCGCCAGTCACCCACCACCACCGCCGCCGGTCACCACTAGCCACCACTGTCGCCCACCAATACCATTTTATTTTTCAATACAAATTTTGATCCAAACGCTTTTTTTTTTTTAGTTTTTTGCTGAAAAAAACAAAGACAAATACAAAAACAGTTTTTATATTTGAAGACATAAAACAAATACAAAAAACAGGCTTTCCAAACGCACCCTTTATATTTGTGTGTATTTGTTTATATATGCATCTATGGATACATATATATGTATATGTATATGCATATATATAGATGTGTGTGTGTATATATATATATATAGGCCTATATGTATATACATGTATGTATATTTGTGGTTGTGAAAAGTTAGTTGGTAGAAGCATGCACACGGGTTAGGGGTTGTACCACTTGGACGACTGATATTAGGGTGGTGAGGATCCTCTTACTGAGCTAGTGTAGCTTACCCCGTTATTTTTAACAATTTTCAGGTGATGATCTTGAGAAAGGGGGACTATAGGATGTTTGTGTTGGAGTTTAAGATTTAAAGTCCTTTTTTTCTTCCTTTTTTTTTTTTGTATTTTGACTTAGAAACTTGTGTTCCTTCACCTCTAAATTAATATTTTGTATATTTTGAAACTTAAGGATGACTTTGGTGTATAACTATTCTTTTGGTGGCTAAAGTGTTAGCCTAAAGCATTAATGTAATTGTTTTGAGCGCTTAATGCTACTTTATGCTTGAACTTGTAAAGGGGCCTATATATTTCATAAATGTTGGCGTTAAATGAGTTTTGAGCACCTACTTGGAATTATCTAAGTTAATGTATATATTTGGATATGAATGTGTGTTTTAGGTGGATTTTGATTAAAAAACTAAGTTTTTATCAACTTTCCAAAACTCCCTTTTTCAAAATTTTTTTTATGTAAATTGCTATTCTTCGCGCACCCCTGGGTCCCACATCATATTTTTGAAATTTGAAGGTGAACAAATTATTTTTCCAATATTTGTGATTTTTTTGGACTAGAGGTGTCAAAAACAAAGCTCGTTTGCAAAATTAAGGGTTTTGGGTGAGTTTTGAAAGTTGTGAAGTCAAAGGCTACTGCTCACCTTTCCCTTGTTTTGACAACTTTTCTTCCGAACTTTGAAAATTCGTATCTCTCGCCTCGTTGATCCGAATTGAGTTATATTTGTTCCTATGACTTCCCCTATGTCGGATTTAGACATTGGAACTTTGAAATTACTATTTCCCCTTGAAATGACTATTTTACACTTGGGAAAATATGTGACCTTGAAATGATCCGTTTGGTATAGCCATTTAATTCTTTTCACTTTATTTTCGTTCTCTGACGACTTTTGTGATTTCCCCTACGTTTAAAATGTCTATTATACCTCTAGAATGGATTCAAAAGAACATTTTTCATAATTGGCTTAAAAGGTCGTATTCTTTGAAACTTTATTCACTTTCGGCATTGCGTACGACTATTTAGGGTCTCGGCTTGGGTCTACGGATGACGGGGTGTGACATTTTGTGTGGGGAATGTGGAGACACAGTTTGTGGATATCTCTCACCTTCTGTTCGCTGATGACACATTAGTTTTCTGTGATGCCGATGAGGGGCAGCTGTGATATTATCATTGCATTTTGTTATGTTTCCAGGCTGTGTCAGGTCTGAATATTAACATGTTTAAGAGTTCGATGTTACCGATTGGGGATGTGGGTCATATTTCCTCATTGGTTGTTGTGCTTGGCTGTGGGGTTAGTTAGTTTCCCTCTGTTTATTTGGGAATGCCATTGGGTGTTTCGGGCCAGAGAGCTAGAGGTTAGGACACTGTTGTGGAACAGGTTGAGCGTCGGTTGGAAGCGTCAGTACCTTTCCAAAGGTGGGAGACTTACCTTGGTTAAGAGTACGTTATCCAATATTCCAACCTATGTTCTATCCCTTTATTAGATTCCTTGTAATGTGGCTCAGAGGATCGAGAGGCTTCAACACCAGTTTTTGTGGGGGGTGTGTAGGGAGAGTCCGTCGATTCATCTGGTGTGGTGGGATGTTGTGTGTCGGCCTTTGTGAGAGGGAGGCCTGGGCATTTACCGCTTGATTCCTTTCAATAAAGCTCTTTTGGGAAAATGGTTGTGGCATTTTGGGAAGGAAATGAATCATCTTTGGAGGAGGGTGATTTCTTGCCAATATGGTGAGGAGGTAGGAGGTTGGTGCTCTCGGCCAATCCGGATTCGTAGGGGTATGGGAGTGTGCAAGGATATTCGGAAAGGGTGGGATTCCTTGGCTCCATTTTATCGTTTTCGTGTTGATAATGGAGTTTATGTTTATTTTTTGTCCGATCTTTGGTGTGGAGAGGTTGCGATGGCTTCCCCTTTCCTTTGCTATATCACATTACTCGGGACCGTCATGCCTCTGTAGCCGACTGTTATCCTCTTGATACCGGGAGGCTTGTGTGGGATGTTCAGTTTGCGAGGCATTTTCAGGATTGGGAGTTGGAGGAGGTTTCTGGTCTTCTCGAGCTTTTGTATTCGTAGATCGCTATTGGTCTTGGTTCTGATGCTCTAGTGTAGTGCCTAGTGGCCAATGGGATATTCTCTATTTCCTCATTCTTCAGGGTTCTTACACCGCGTTGCGACTTGGTATTCTTGTGGAAGGCGATTTGGCGTTCCAGCTAGGGCTGACAATTTCGTGTTACAGGTTGTGTTCGTGTCGAACACGAAATGGCTAATATTCATGTCAAAGATATTAAATACTAACAGGACCTGTTATTTAAACAGGTAACATGACATGACTCATGTACCCCTTTAAAAAATTGACCCAACACAAAATTTTTGACCTGTTTATTTTTTTTTCTTTTTTTTTTTATGTAAATTAATAATGCATTAAAGGAGAATATAAAATATACATGAGGCATGCCTTACAAGGGTTGGCCCAAAAAGAAATAGAACCAAAACTATAGTGCATGCATCAAAAGGAAATCCAAACAAGACATTACATTAGTTAAGCCCAACCCATGCTAAAACTAATTAAAAAATCCCAAAATTCCTAAATCCCTATTTCCTCATTCCTAACCCATTCATGCTTGATATCTTCTAGAGAAACATAGCGATAAAAAAAACAAAAAAAAACATGTTGATGGAGAGGTCCTCAACAAATCCATACCCTTTCAAGATCAAAATTAAACAGTGGATTCATATAGCGATTTGTCCCTTCATCATCAACACCAACAACTATAACATGGACTCAAATCCATCCTCTCCTTCAATGGTGAATTCACAACAGATCGCACCCCTTTTTGCGCCGGCTATGGCGGTTGTGGGTTGGGGGGATGGTTATGAGGAAATGAGATGGCTTGGTTGAGGATGGTTCTTGATATTGGGAAAGAAAACATAGCAATTTTAATGTTTTGAAGGGGATGTGTAAATATATGTGGGTGTATGTATTTTCTTTCTCTCTAATTGTGGGTGAGATTGAGAGAGAATATGAATGAGTGAGGCTACTGAGCATACGGTTTGGCTTATAGTGTAACCTAGGGTCTACCTCAAATGACTAATTCACCTCTCATTACTATTATAATTTATAATGTTCCCTTTTAATTTTTAAACGGGATGGGTTCACTAAACAAGTCAACACGACCCGTTTTGACACGACTAATTAATCGTGTCAACATGACTCGACACGGGTTTGACACGAACACGACCCGAAAAGTTTTGTGTCGTGTCCATGTCGATCCTTTTTAGGGCTTGACCCTTTTATGCTCAACCCTAACCCTTTTAAATGGGGTCGTATTCGTATCGTGTTACCGTGTCGTGTCCAATTTCACCAGCTCTAGTTTTAGCGTTCCTCTGAGGGTTGCCTTCTTTGTCTGGTGAGTGGCTTGGGGCAGAATCCCCACTTTGGACAATTTACGGCGATAAAATCTCATTGTTGTCAACCAGTGTTTCATGTGCAAGGAGGATGTGGAATCGCTGGATCATCTCCTGTTGCATTGTCCTATTGCGTATGATTGTTGGTGCATGCTTCTTGGCCTTTTTGGTGTTTCGTGGGTTATGCCGGAGTTGGCTTGCCAAGTGCTTGATGCTTGGTGTCATTGTGTTGTTAGGCCTCATGTGCGCTCCTTTTGGAGGGTGGCTCCTCATTGTCTTTGGTGGAGCTTATGGTTGGAGCACAATAGGCGGTGCTTTGAGAGGAAATGGTCTACTATTAGCGTCATCAAAGATTTCTTTATTTCCTATTTATTTTATTGGGTGGAGGGTAGATTTTGTAAATCCAAAAATGAAAGTTAGAGTTCTTGGACTCTTTAGTCCGTTAGCTCTTTTTGTTTTTTGGGATGCTCTTCCCGTTTGAGGGCTTTTTATACAATTACTTATTTATCCAAAAAAAATATTATTGTTTGATTGACATAAATTGTGGAAAGGATTAGTTTGTGTGGAGTAATAAATAATAATAACTCAAACATCAATCCTTGGTCGTGTTACTGTTATCCAAAATTCGCGTTCAGGGTTTCTCGATCGATCGGTGGAAAAGTTGCGAACTATCCAGAGGGCAAATTCGTGATTGATCAATGGCACATGCAATTGATCGATGACACTTGATCGTTGGTCTTAATAATAATCCGACTTCACATATTTGGGTAACAATCGTACCATAATATCGCAATATTGATTCTAGTAATTTTTTCTGTAGAAATTTTTTTTTAATAAAAATTTATTAGTTTTATTAAAATAAATTTTTTTTAATAAACATTCATTATCTATATATATAATTAATAAAAATATTATTTTTATTAAAAATATATTTTTTAATAATAAAAAATAATATTATTTAATTTCTAATTAATATTTCTATTCTACAATTTTTTTCAATGAACGATTTATTCGGATTAAAATTAAATATTTGACAAATAATTTAATTGATCATTAAATTTATAAAAAAACGTATTCACCCTCTCTAGCTTGTTTCGGTTATGTCATAGGTAATTTCACAGAAATTCATAAGTAAGCTTTGATAGTTGAAAACTGATCCAATTTGAGCCATACTTCAGATAACAAACGAACAAGTGATTATTATTGTAGACATGGTAGGAAGATTAATGGAGAAATCTGTTGTTCATTTCTTAGCTTTGGGAATGAAGACCAAGGGATGTTCCTTCTGCAATGTCATATATACCTTCTCATTCATGTCTAGTTCATTGGTATCATTTCCGTGTGGAAGCGACCAATCAAAAGAATGAATAAATGAAGCTAGTATCAAAGGCACAAGCTTTACTGCAAAGGGCAAGGCAGTGCAGATTCTTCTTCCTCCACCAAAATGTAAGAAATCGAAATCATTCCCGTTGAAATCCAAAGTCGGAGTTGAGGAACTGCTCTGGGTTAAATTTCAAGGCAGTGGTCTTGCCCAATCGCCCATACATTTACTAGTACTTGAGAATTCTTAGGAATTGCGTATTTATCACTTTGCATGAGTTAGGTGCAAGGCGAGGAAGCAGAAGTTGATTTTTGCAGTGTATTAGTAGTATTGTTGTGCATTACCATAATTTGAGTATATATTGAGGATGCATGGTTAAATTTTAAATTTAAGAACATAAAAAATCCTATCTTAGAGAAGATATCTCCAGATTCATTTACTCTCTCCAAACATTTCACCATTTTTTCAGATTCAACTTCTCTCTAAAACGATTCAGACGCTCTCACTCTAGCACAACCTCTTTGCGACATAGTTATTCTCTCTATATATCTATATATTTGTAGACCTATATATCGATTGTATAAGTCTCATATTTTGCCTCCATTTTTTTGGTTATGTGCATAATTGTAGAGAATTATGAATGAGAGGGAGCGGAACCCGAACCCAGGGATGTCTGATCGCTTAGATTTGACTTTTCTTAATGGTCACCCTTGGTAGGACTAAATCAAAGGATCAATCACCTAGCCTGTCACTGCTGTAAGCTAATTCCGGTTGGATGCTTCTTCCGCCCCCCTATCACTTAAAGACAGCTCAACCAGGGCTTCCTTTCCTCTTCAAGATTCGACCCGTTGCTTGATGCAAGATCGGGCACTGCAGCCTTTTCATACTTTCCTCCCGAGCCCTATTTAGATTTAAATGGATGTGCACCTTCCTTGACTTCTACATTGCAAATAGGTGCTTCCAACACAAAACATCCGGAAATTGACTGCTCCCATATCCTACGCTAAAATGGAAATATCCTACTCTGAGGCCAAAGAGAGAGACTCAACCTAGTGATTCCAATCCTTGATAACAAGAACACACGAGCACATGACTAAGCCCTTATCCCTAAACAGAGAAAAGGAAGTAGTATCCCCGTTATTAACTAGCATTAAGGATTCATTGATAGTGTGAATGCACTAGATTCAATACAAAGAATGATTGAGTTAGTGTAAGTTATTATCCTTAAAGGACTCTAATGTTGCCCTCTGGTTTTAGCTAGAATGAGTAAGGAAGTATGTTTTCCGTGTCCACCATTCCAGACTGAAAAGGACTAAGGACTTTACCTACATGCTACTATTTCACATCCCTCTATTCCTGACATAAGGAAGTAATAGAGTAAGGGATGGACCTTACTTACTACTACCGGGCTAGCTACATTCTAACTTTTGTTATAGAGCGTTATATGAGCCTTACAGGCACAGGCATTTTTAAGGGCTAGTGACGGCTGTGAGTACCCCTCTTTTTCGAGTAGTACAACTAACTCGAGTAAGGGGGGCGGAGCTCTGATTATTCTATTGATTGATAGCGAGGAAGGGTAGAAAGAATGTCTTTCTTAGGGTTAGGTTCATTTTTCCTTTCCTTACTTGGTAGTGGGATAAGGAGTGAAACTCTTTGACCATATGGGAAAGTACTCGTTGTTTCTTCTGTGTTGCTGTTGTAGTTGGATGTAGCTCCTCTTTCTAAGTTAATATGTAACTATACCCCATTAGAAATTATAAGGAGTTATATCTTTCGTTTGCTTTCTTGAAGTAAATCTCATATAAAGATATAGTTGAATGTATTATATGCTATCTTTCTTCACATCCTGTAGCCTATCTCGCAATCCTTGGTTCCCTTGTTTAGCGTTGTCTTTGATCTTCCCTCATGTCCTCTATTAAGCCTTTCAACTATAGTTTAGCTATCCTCAGCTACTTTATTCTAAGAAGGAAAGTTGGTAACCTTTACTTGACTGCAATTCCTATTATCCTCTAGGTGTTCTCTTTATCTAATGCCAGTTATATCTGTCTGATCTGGTAGGATATATTCTAATGTTTACGATGGTAGTTGTCCTTTCTTCTTGTTGTATGATAGTCGATCTAGAATCTCACCCGTACTGAAAGAAAGATATAAAGTGAAAACAACGGCCAAGATGAGAACCCGCGTCTGGTTTGTTTTGCACAGGCTCAGCTCCGGAAAACCTCGCTGCTTGTTGTGCACGGGATGGCCCAACAGATCTGTTAACGGCCAAACTAAAATCGAGTGACAAGTTGAAAGCCTCGCTTGAGTTGGTGTTCACAAAGAGGATCCAGCCTGAAGAACTAGGGCTCAAGAGTCCCTTCCTCACTAAAGTTTCGCATCTTGTCCCGTAGCTCATAGGCTAACCTTGTACCCTCTTGGTGTGATCGACGTCACTCACATCTTTGATCGGTCCATTCGTGCGGAGCGAACAAAAGCTAACTTGAGGGCGAAATCCTGGCCCGACTCTGAAGTGTGCTATTTCATTTTTTATTATAGGAAAGACTATTTTTGGTGCTTTCTATGAGATCGCCGTGTACTACCTACCAAAAGAAGAATGCGAAATCAAGCATCCTACTGAGGTTTGATTTATGAATCCATACCCTGGGAAAAAAAGTTCATCTTACTCAACAAGCTGAGATCTTGGAGTAAGGGCTGCTTTTGTTGGGGATTTTATAGCTTTTTATAGTATGTAAAGGTAGGCTTGAAAGGCTTATCCAAATCCATAGGATGAAGAAGAAGTTTTTCCATCGGTTTGACTCTGGTTCTAGATCTTCAAAGGGAAATAGCCTTATATCTTTAGCTTCCATTTCCCCATCAGATGTTGTTCTAGTTTCTCAGAAGGGGTATGGATCTTGGTGCCTATTAAGCTCATAATTCCTGGTTTCGTGTATGAATGCTTTTAGATTAGTGATTTGATTTAGTGGTAAGTGAGCCTGAAGTGACTCTACTATTCTGGTCTCCGAGGAGAAATTTGGGTGCTTGGGCATGCTTTGTCTACTCTGAGACGCGCTCCCATTGTCTCGATAAAGTGATTGACCATCACTTTAAGCTTAAGCTTATAGGTCCCGCAAAGCTCATAGAATGGGATCACAGATCAAAATTCATCTTTTATTGACGAGTTGGAAAAATGCTTTCGACGCAAGTTAGGAGCTTTAAAAGTAAGAATAAATGGGGATAGGTAATCGGAAAAAAGAACCCTCCCCTCTCAATGGTTGAAGACCAAGGTCAGTCTTCAATGTCTTTCAGGATGCTGGTCTTTCGGAAGAGTTTTCCACTGTGCATCTATCTCCTTCGCTGAGATATGGTATATTCAAAGAAAGCGCGACTCCTGTTCATCAGTAGTCACCCAATTATGCAATCCGAACTATTGTCCAAGGCAGCGGGTGGGTGGGCTTGGAAGGAGGAAACTGCTAAGGCTAGGCACCTTATACAATCAAAAGGTAGAGATTCATCTTTCAAATGGCTAGTGGAATAATACCCCGTGGCACTTTTGGAATAGAGTAGGGTGTTAGGGAGGAATTGGATAAACAAAATGCTTTTTTGTTTACATGGGATTGATGCCCGGAAGAAAGAAAGGAACGGATGAGATTTTTCCTAATCTACTCAAATAGGGCACAACAAGCAAGAAGGAATGAGCAATCTTCTTTTAATAAAGGGGTGGAATGAGGTATCTTGCTAAAGGAAACGGGACAGATGATAGATCTTTGGCCATCTCCTCATCCGAGGCTGCTGCTTCTTCAGGAAGAGCTTTCATGGAGGACCTTAGCTTCAAGAGTCTTTTTTTATAATAGAAAGAACTAGTTTAGTTATGTGGTTCGATCTCCTAAAGCGTAAAGCAAAAGAAACACAAGTAGGCGTAGGCGATTTTTAAGCTTAAGTACGAGTCAGATCATGGATAAAGAAAGCTCTACCAAATCCATTGGGTGATGGATGCTAAGTTCTTTGAGAGGAGGATCATGCCCTACCTAAAACCTGACAACCAGGAAAGTAGTAAGGTACGACACTGAGAAAGAGCCTTGTGGGTGGGCTCTCTTCTGTAGAACTAATGGTAGCCAAGTAAAGGCCTGCTGATATAACTGCCGATACGCGTATCGGCCTTATGTGTCAAAGCATCCTAAAACACTAAAAAAGAGTGATTGAGAAAGAGCTTTCCGCGGTGGAAATTATAGTTTTGATGAAGCGACCTATTCTAATAAGATTGAATTGGAGAAAAGATTGATTTTCTCATTCAGCCATTACCGGACCCAGAAAGCGCGTAGGAGAGGCAACGAACGAGAGAGGTAGCGGATGCGGAAGTGGAAGGTGGTTCGGAAGGGAGACTGGGTTGAACCTATTAATCAACATCTATAACGGCCGGTTGAGATCTATAGTCGGTCGGTAGTTTGTCTACCAACAGCTTTCCTTGTAAGCCAATATCTCCACACCATAACTCCTACTGGGGCAGCCCTACATTACGCGCAATCGGTCTTCCTTTCTTCGATTTTGGTCAAGCTCCGAATAGAACCGGTCAATTCCATATGACATTCCTCCCACTCGCATCACAGCCAAGTGCCTGCTGTGTCCCTTCTTGCCTGTGTTTTGCTTCATTTCTATTTGGACGAAAGCATCCCTTATTATTAGAGCGTGGTGGACTTGATCCCAGCTTTTGCTCTTGATTAGAGAACCCCATCTCTTGAAGGGGGAGGAATATTTACCCCATTAAATATCCGTGTCCTGCGTAGTATTCTTGTACCTATTTCTCATGATGTCAGGCAGTCTCATCCCGCTTAGATAACGAAGTAAGCAATCAAAGGGCTTACATTAGCGAGCACTCATAGCGTCCTTGCTTTCTCGATATTAGTAATTAAGGATCTCTCCTCCTTTCATAACATAGACCTGAAGCCAAGCCATTGACGAGCCTCGTTAGCTTGAAAGCCTTCGTTTCTTGCTTTCGAGCCGCAGAAGACTGCTTCGATTCATTTGGTTTCCCTTTCTCACTCTGAATGAAATAAAAAATTACGCTTGTTTTGCCTGCTTCCTTCCTTGCTAATGGAAAGCAAGACTCACACGTCTGCTTATGTTTCTGATGGGTCCCTTACTTGACCTGGGGATAGTTAGGCACATGGCTGTTGAAATTCAGTTAATGCCTCAAAAAAGGAGTACACTATTCATTAGTATTTGAACACTCAAATGATAGAATCCCGATAAACATATCCATACGATGAGAATTGGAAAACAGCGCAATGAGTTATTACTTAGACTGCTAAATATGCAAGCGCAGTCAAAGGTCATGTACAACAAGGTGTGCATATTACCAATATTCTCACAATCGGACTGGCAAGAAGAGATGCATCGGGAATTGATTGAAATGGATTATCTGTCTGCATGTAGAATATGACTTATGTCTTCGTGCTTAGGTTGGCTATACAGTTTCAGTTTGTAATACTATTGGCATATGGTACGCAGCCAATCAAAAGAGCTAAATCAATGAATGGGATAGAGTGCGGATCTGACTCTAAACTAATAGGCCTTGGTTAGCATATCTCCGGACCTTCTATGAACAGGGGGTTTGAACTGAGCCTAATTTGGAACCGCTAACAGTCGTCCAGGAAAAGAGCTTCAACTATGCCAAGAGATGATTGTTTTGATTCGGCAGGTTCCCTTTTCCCTTCCCTTAACAGGAAAGCAAAGCCTTCTGGCTTCCGTTGGACATTCTGTGGTAGGAATACGAGAATCTGGACTAGGCGATCAAGAAGTTCAAGGCATTTCACCGTCAGTGCTCTGTCGAAATAAGTTCAGTATGATATAGGAGCATACCATAATTAGGATAAAAAAGTACGCCTAAGCAATGCCCCGCTTCCTCTTCCTATGGTCGAGTGAGCTTACGCTTCCTCAATCTCTGTTTTGCCTGCTTCTTTCCCCTTCCTTCCTTACTGGTGTAACTGTTAGACTCGCATCGGCTTATTCTGTTATTTAAATGAGTCATCCGCTTCCTTATTTATTGAAAAAGGGGGAGTGAGACTTTCCCACGGTAATTAAAAGGTCAGCTGAATGCGTAAAGGAACGCGCACCCCTCAACCCTGTTTCATGCTGGAGGAAAGAAAGCCGATATAAAGAGCTCCATATTAGCGAATTGCCTCTGACTACTCCTCCCAGGATGGTAGAACTATCGGATTCCCATTCACTTAGTCAACTTATTGGCTTTAGATAAGTAATGAGCGGGTCAACCACTTCAAAGAGGAGGGTGAGGTTCGTCCCCTTACTCAAATAGGCATCGGAAAGTCAGCCAAAGACTTCAACAAATAGACCGTACATCCTCCACTTAGCGCTTAAAAGGAGATAGAAAGCCAGTAAACAGCTCATAGGGAAGGAAAGCCTGCGGTGAATAGCCAAGCAAGGACTACACAAACAGATCCAATGGTCGTGTACATAAAGTAGAGATGTTGCCATCAACGCTTCCATACATAGGTCAAAGAATGAGATCAAAGCGTCACTGCTGCAATGTCCTTCCCGGTCCTCTCGTACTAGGGAAAGGTCCTCTTAATGCTCTAACACCCACACCGGATATGGACCAAACTGTCTCACGACGTTCTGAACCCATCTCACGTACCGCTTTAATGGGCGAACAACCCAGCCCTTGGAACATACTACAGCCCCAGGTGGCGAAGAGCTAACATCGAGGTGCCAAACCTTCCCGTCGATATGAGCTCTTGGGGAAGATCAGCCTGTTATCCCTAGAGTCACTTTTATCCATTAAGCGATGACCCTTCCACTCGGCACCATCGGATCACTAAGGCCAACTTTTGTCCCTGCTCGACGGGTGGGTCTTGTAGTCAAGCTCCCTTCTGCCTTTGCACTCGAGGGCCAATCTTCGTCCGGCTCGAGGAAACCTTTGCACGCCTCCGTTACCTTTTGGGAGGCCTACGCCCCATAGAAACTGTCTACCTGAGACTGTCACTTGGCCTTTAGGTCCTGACACAAGGTTAGAATTATAGCTCTTCCAGAGTGGTATCTCACTGATGGCTCGGGCCCCCCCCCGAAGGAGTCCTTCTTTGCCCTCCACCTAAGTTGCGCAGGAAATGCCCAAAGCCAATCCCAGGGAACAGTAAAGCTTCATAGGGTCTTTCTGCCA
>OY998238.1:88886567-88891567 GCA_963922005.1 Cornus suecica | reverse complement strand
ATTCTAGGAACACATTGCATTTTTCCCCCTAGAATTGATAGGTAATCATGCATTTGTATTATTTTTATTCATGCATGAATTTTATTTTGAAATAAATGACAATAAAATTTTTGAGACTGTTGAGCTTGGCTATAGTACAAAAGTTGTCATATTTTAATCTATTTTCACATTTACTTGTCTCATTATACATATGTGAAGTAGATGTATCAGTCTGACCTAAGATTTTTGGATGATCACTTGACTTGATTATTTTATGTTACAAAACTTTAATCTTAGATGCTAGTTACTTCGGTGATGATTCCAATGCCTGCTGAATCTGTTAAGTTTTTTAATTTAACCTAAAGTGGTATGAAGGTTCATGAGCTATGCTAGATTGGTCTATGCATGAAATATTTTTTTGCATGTGTATGAATGTTGTGGTGATGTTGAAAAAAAATTAAATGATAAAAAAAATAGATGCAAAAAGCAGTTTTTCAATCCAAAAGGAGAGATAATTGATGAACAAAAATCCCATGGAAGAAGCTCGGGCCCAGTTGGTCAGGACTAAGAATCATCACTGGAAAGTCCGAAGCTTAGAAAAACAAAAAGGGATATGGTGAAAAGGTTGAAAAGACGAGAATGAGGAAATTGTGTGACAAAGAGAAAATATTTTTTATTTTTGTCTTCTAGTTTGGATCTTGGATTGAATTATCATCACGGTTGATATGGAGATTATCAGGTTTAGTATGCATTGTTTTCATCTTACCTTAGTAAGCGCACATAAGAATTTTTCATATATATATATATTTGAAACACTTGACTTGTGCATTATTGAGTCTATAAGGTATGTATGTTGATTTTCTTCTATACCATGAGTATAATGGTCGAGTTAAATCTGAGAATATGATGTGTTAATGATACTTTGTGTCTTTACTACCTTACTCATAGATTTTTAGAAACAAAAATATTTTATTTTATTTTTATTCATGACATTTTTGCATTCATGCATTAGAATTATGGTCATGCATAGTAGAGATTTATGTTACTCTGAGAATCTGGATATGGTTTGATAGAGTTCTGTATCTTGGTGTTTTTTCTTGAGTATTTCCTTGCATCTCTTTACATTGTTGTTATGGCATATATTCTCTTTGTTTGACATTTCAGTGACAAAAATGGGGAAAAGTATTAAGTGATGGGGATAAATTGTTTGATTAAAAAGGAGAAGTATTTAGAGAAGTATTTAGCAAGGGGGAGTTTATTCTCAGGGGGAGAATGATCATTATGTGTGCATTGTTGTTATAATTTTTTGATGATCATTATGTTGGTTTATATTTGTTTTCCACACGTGCGTTTAATGGTTTGTTTAGTATTGTGGTTACAGGTTTGGTAGTTCGTCATGAAAGCAAGGTGATAATTTATATCTATGTTTGTTGGTGTGTGTTCATAGGTATAGATATTATGTTGTTATTTGTGAGGCTATATTGTAAAACATGGTTTTGTCTCAGAAATACCAAGGGGGAGATTGTAAGAACATTTATTGTAATTTTTTATGTATGGCATGTTCTAGACAATAACCATGTTGAGTGTTAGATAGGATGGTTTGGTTTCAATGACATCGATAAGCTTCGTCAAAGGCAGAATCAAGCATTGAAGTAATGAAGAATATAAGTGAAGCATGAAAGTGAGCATACTGAGGTAAATTGTCTCCTGGAGGGCGAAAACAACATTTTCTAAAGTTGTCACTTCAAGTAAAAAGTATCGTGGATTCAAGAGGGTCATTTTGGCGCAGTTGTGAAGAAAAGTGGTTTTGGCAAAAATACCTAAGCTTTCAGTTTCAAAAAGTGGCCGGAAAACACATTTTTACGCTTGGACCTATGCTTGAAGCATAGACTCTGCTACTCTTTAAGCGTAACTGCGACAAGTTTTTACCAATTTTTGCTTGCGATGTCCAAATTGTTCGGGGGTTGATTTTATGATTTATCCACGACTTATATACATCAAAGTGCGTTATATATATAATATATTCACCAGAATATAGGGTTTGGATGAGAAATTACGAGAAAGGGCAAACTTAGGGTTTGGATCATCCTTGTCTATAAATACCCAAGTCTACAATAAGAGGAGGCACATCTTGAAGAATTATCTGCAAGTTTTCTACAACATCTTCTTCTACAGAGATGTACATATGGTGAGAGAATATTATTGAGTGATTATAGATACACAAATTCTCTCTTGTTATTAGACATCTTCAATCGTGCTTCTACATCGACGATTTCTATACATGATTGAATGATATAGTTGTTGAAAAATTCACATACCATATATTACAATGTGGTTTCTTTGATTCGTTGAAGAATGGAGCCGTCTGTGTGCGGAGATCGAAACAGAGGCTTCGTGGTGATTTTGATCTGTTGAGAAGCAGAGCCATCATAGTACGGAGATCGGAGCGAAAGATTCGTGGAACATGAGTGAATCTAGACTTTCAGGCATCGAGTGAAGAACAAAAAATTACAACAATTATAAGTTCTATTTTCATAGTCTGTACAAATTCTCTGATTCATAGTGCATCGATACCCGAGTATATCCGTGGTTTTTACTTGGAGTCTTTCCATGGTTTTCCACATAAAAAATCTCTGTGTCTTCTCATTATTTATTTTCTGCACTTATATTCATATTTGTTTGATTGATCTGTTTTTGAGAATTAAATTGAGAATTAGGGTTTGTGACTAATTAAAATTGAATTTCCACTAAATAATTTTAATTGATCATAAAATCAACAAAAAGCCTATCACCCCCCCCCCCCCCCCTCTAGGTTGTTTTCACTATCGTCTAGGTTATTTCACAAAGCATACCAGTGCTTCCTCCAGTGTAAGTATCCTGTTTTCTACATTTAGACTAAAAAAATTGCATTAGTAACGCCTTTTTGCCCCCTCTCTGAGTGGGCCATTTATTATGCTCATTGTAATTATGCCTAATGTCATTACCTTATTATCCATTCATATCATTATCTTTATTTACTTTTTATCATCATTATAACATATATATATATATATATAAAAGAGTAAAGACGATCATAAAAATGAAATAAAGTGAAGGATTCAAACTATGGGCTACTAAAGTGAACCCATTTTTTTAAACAGGCTAGTGTCAGCGTGTTAGGTCTCGCCCTTATTCTTGTGTGAAACATCCCAGGTTCTCTGAGGAAGGGGGGTCTACTGCACCCTCATTGGCACTCCTACAGGATAGCCTCTCGTACATCTTTAGGGATGTGGACCTTCTGTATCTGGACCCATATTGGGAAACGGTGCGCCTAATTCCAACGTTAGAGGACTTAAACGCTTGTGTCGCATCCTCATTAAATACAGGTTCAGGGGCCTCTCAATCCTCTGGTAACTAAGAGTCAGTCTCCTCGGATATAAATACCCCTCTTTGCACTTGCATTTCATTCACTTCAACAAGGAAAATTAGCCATACTTAGAGAAAAATAAAAAGAATGTAAAGGAAAAGAAAAAAAAGAGAAAGAAAATGGTAGGTATGAATGGTTTCTATTCTCCCCCCACTACTTCCTCTTCTGATAGTGATAGTGATAATGTCCCCCTCTCAGATCGCCAGCGTCAAAGGGCCACAGCAAGAAAGACCCCTATTCCGGAAGGAGATGAAGATAGCCAGGATGAGGTCCCCCTTGTCTCTAGCCATTCCAGGAAGCGTCCGGTCCCATCTCCCACCGTTCCAAATGCCAAGATAACTCATATCAATCCTCCCCGTGCAACCTATAGTCGTAGTGCTCCATCAAAAACTCCTCCTTCTATCCCGGCGAATCCGATTCCGGTGGACTTGTCCTCTGATGAAGAAAGAGGAGCAGTCCCTAAGGGTGACCGTTTGACTATTGTAGTGCCTCTTCAATTCCTACCTTGAACCACCTTGCATCCTCCCATCCGGGTATATTTGACAGTTTTAATGTCACATTTGCCCCTGCACAGGCCTCTATGCTGGATGGCCTTATCCAGTATTGTGAGCAAGTTGCCAGGGCTACGGTGGGAGACATGGACCTTCAGGCAATATGATTTTCACAGGGGATCATGACATAGGCTAAGCAGTTCGGGCTGAATGTGGACTGGTTTGAGGGTGTCTGAACAAAATCGAGGCCAGAGATGACGGTAGAGTCCTGCGCTTTGCCGGAGAGAATGATTTCATGGAAGCGAAGACTTTGGAGGAGGAGGCTGCCATAATGGAGCGTGATGCTGAGGTGCTACTGGAGGGCGCTTCTAAGGCAAGGGCTGAAGCTGTGCACAAGAAAGCCGACGCGCTGCGTTTGATTGAAGCTTCACAGGCTCAGAAGGTAGACGAATGACTTTGGGACGCCAACCCCTACATGCTGCCGTGAAGATGCCCCCTGATTTGATATTGCCCCTCTGAATCTTGATAAATTAACCCTGCAATTCTCAAACAAACCATCTTTTTTTTTGTGGTTAGTGATAGGTGTCAAATATTAGTCATTTTGACCCCTTGACTCACTATTGTTACGTTATTTCATTCCATTATTTGGTATTTTTATTGCGTTTGCGTGTTAAGACATGTTTCAGGAGCTTAATGAAGAAATGGAGCTAACTTTAGTGAATTAACTGAAGAGTATGTTCTTTCTATCCAAGAGGAAAGTCAAAGAGGCAGTCTGAGACAAAAATGGCTTCCGGAGGGTCAAAACGGCATTTTCAAAAGCCATCATCTTCAGCAAAGAGTATCGTGGGTTTGAGATTGACGTTTTGGTGCATTTACGGAGAAAAGTGATTTTCCACAAAATACCTACGTTTTTGCCTACGCTTCCAATTTCAAAAAGTGGCTAGAAATCGCATTTCAACGCTTGCACCTACACTTGGAGGTACCCTTAGGACCTACACTTGAAGCTTAGGCCTACTACGCTTAAAGCGTAGGTGCGGCAACTTTTTAGTGGTTTTTATAGAGTTTTCCTGTTTCACCCCCGACTTAATTGAAAGACGTGCCTGTGATTCCAGACCTCTGTATAC
>OY998238.1:88417737-88886367 GCA_963922005.1 Cornus suecica | reverse complement strand
GTCTTAGATGGAATGAATATATTATTTTGCACAACTATGATTATTCAATATAAGCAGGAACTCGGATGCTTAATTATGATTTTCTACACAATGGTGGTAATAAAACTTGAAACCCTAGGTTGACACAGGCCGTGCCTTGGCGATTTAATATAGACATGCTTTAGTTTATTTTCATGCATTAGGAGTAGATTATAGTAGCATAATTGACATGTACTAGTTAGGTCAGTCATGAGACAGGTTGTCGCGATCCGGTTGATGGTACTCCTTTTTTGGGTCGTATTTAGCTATTTGCGATATAACCTGATTCACAGTTATGGATCGTCATCTTACAATTGATACATTGATGAACTATATTACGCGGTTAGATGAAAAACCTAGTTTTCTCTCTCATTTGAATCACAAACCAATTTACTTTGTTTTCTAAATAAGTTTAGTTAAAATAGATAATTTGGTCTTTGACCACCTAAACAAACCATTTTTAGAAATATAATTCAGTATTTTTAAATTATTTAAGTGAACAATCTCAGTCTCTGTGGGGTTGATATCCCTTACTCAAGCTACTTTGCTATTCTACAATTGATACGTACGTTTGCGTAGGGTAAAACCTAGAGTCGTTAAGGTGCTATTTTTAACCACATATTTTTGCACATCTGACGTCGCATCAGTTAGACTAATTTTAAACAATTTGATATAGATACATTTTTTGGGTCTGTAATCTTAATACAGGTACCATACTGCGCCTGCCTGAGGGCAAGCTTACCATTTTTGGAAGCATGCTTTGACACGTTTAACCTGGCACACATTTCGATTGACATATATTTTATGCATACATATTTGCTAATTATAGTCTATTGACAGTTATATGTATGCATGAAATGCATGAATGCTCTTTCGTTTTGTATATGTTTTGTATTTTTTTTTTTTGAAGTGTACAGGTTGACACATAGAAGGCGCAGGTTGGCAGCTATTCATGCAAGCGGATAAGGGAAAAGCTTTCATGGCACGTGCATTTTCTTGCAAACCTTGCACGAAAAAAGAAGACTGGGGTACACTTTCAAGGCTACTTCTCCCTCCTTTGAAGATGCGCCCTGATAGAGGACCCAACCTTTACTTGTACATTTGTTTTTTAAGAACACTTGTAAACAAAAAGTGTAATACATTTGCCTTTGTAAATAAAAGCTTTCATTGAATAAAATATCTCTCTTTTTTCTTACATGTATGCCTACATATGTATGACTTTTCTTCTTTTTTTTGTTTCATAAAAGACTAACTAAAAGAAATGGCAAAAATAAAAGATAGAGAAAAGGGGGCCCTGTGAAAGAGTGACCCTCTTTTTCTGGCAACCGATTTAACTTAGGCAAGGAACTAAGAGAATAAAGAAATAAGGATGGAATCTCTTGGACAAGGCGCGGCGCAACGAGGTCAGAGATAGTCAAGTGAGGTATCCTTAAGGATAAAACCTCTTGATCCATTTGGCATTAAGGGGGCCTGTCCTAAATCTGGTTCCCACCTATGTTAACTCATAGTAGACACCTGGTACTGCTTTAAGAGTGCCCCTACGTCCTTGTTCACAAAGGGCATCCCATTGTAAGATAGAAGTGTGTGGCACCCCAAACCTGTAGACAATCTGCTCCTTGATAAACCTGACCACAATAGCTACAACAGTCCTTCTTAACGGAATGACCTCAACCCATTTGGTGAAGAGCTCAATAGCCGCCAGAATCCAAGCATGGCCCCCGGATTCGGGCGTGATTGGTCCAATGATATCCAACGCTCAAGTGTGGAATGGCCAAGGCATGGATAAAGAACGAAGGCTAATGGATGGGGCGTGGATAAGGTTGTCATGCTTCTGACAGGCTTCACATTGTCATACATGAGTGGCAGTGTCCTTCTCCATTGTGGGCCAGTAATACTCGCAGGTAACCAGATGATGATATAATTTTGCGCCACCCTGATGGTCAAGCTGATGTGCCTCGGTCATGACAATCGTAGCCTCCTTGCGGTTGATGCACTCTAATGACTTGCCACAGAATCCCTTGCGATAGAGTGCACCTTCATGAAGGACGAAATGTACCGCCCTTTTCCTGATAATTTATGTGTCCATCTTGAGGTCGGGTAGCTTGTTTTCCTGAAGGAAGTCAATATTAGGCCTTTTCTAGTAAGAAAAATTTGTATGAATGACACTCTCATTGCCTTGAGGGGTATGAGATCATAGAACACAATTCCTTTATACGTCCTTGGCGGTTGCCACCATTCTGGGCCAATAGAAACCTTGGTGCTGGATCCTTCGGTAAAGGTTGACATCCTTCACGCCGCACACTATTATGTGGCTCCCCTCAAGAATGGTAGTACCTTCCTCCTCAGAAACACACCGAGCCAATACACCCTCAGGCCCTTTAAAATAAAGATCCCCTTTGATGATGACAAAACCTTTGGCCGATGGCCTATCGTGGCCCTCCTTTATAATTCTCTTCATGATCGAGGTGCGCCAATCATCAACCTTTACCGGGTCAGAACCTTCCAATGATGAGGGGGCAGAACACCTCCGCACTTCCAATGATAAGATATCCCAATCGAGTCTGATCTTTGATGCCAAGGTTGCCAAAACGTCAGGGAAATGGTTCCTGCACCTAGAAACATGGAGGAAATCAACATAATCAAAATTCTTAAGTAAAAGTTGCACCTAGGTGCGGTAAAGAGCAAGATTAGCTTCCTTTATGGTGAACTCGCGCGTGGCCTGCTTAAGGATGAGTTGAGAATAAGCCTTAACCATTAACCTTCAGACACCTCGCCTCTACGCCTCTCTGAGTCCCAACAGTAGTGCTTCATACTCAGCCTCATTGTTCGAGCAAGGGAAATCTAA
Organism: Cornus suecica; assembly: GCA_963922005.1. Lineage (NCBI taxonomy): Eukaryota > Viridiplantae > Streptophyta > Magnoliopsida > Cornales > Cornaceae > Cornus > Cornus suecica. Next base: position 88,883,504 of record OY998238.1, on the reverse strand, counting down.
CTGATAAGAAAGGTGAACCTGAGGACCACTTCCGCCGGGTGTGAGGATAATACCAGCCCCACCATTACGAGAAGTGGATGCTCCATCAAATGATAACTCCCATACCTCAGCCTCGACCATCATTAAGTCGGTTGAGCCATTAGTACAAGAAGAGTGAGATACAAGATTCGGTAGAGCTTAACCTTTGATGGTTGTGGGTCGAACACATTGAATGTCGACCCCCAACAGGCCCATCAACCACTTGGTTAAACGCCCACCAGAAGGAGGCTGAGTCATCATGTAGCGTACTGGCTCACTATTGGTTATCAGCTCCACTGTGTGCATAGACAAGTAGTGCTAGAACTTATTCGTGGCAAAAACCAACGCAAGGCACTGCTTCTCTGTAAGAGTGTACCGAAGCTCGGCACCACGGATGACCCTACTAGTATAGTAAATCGGCCTTTCGCACTCATCTTCCTCCTGAGCGAGGATTGCCCCCAGTAAGTGGTCAGTCACTGAAACATAAAGTCGGAGGGGTACTCCTCTCTTGGGCGCGGTCATGGTTTCCGGTGCTGTCAGGATCCTCTTGATGGCCTTAAAACTCTGTTGACACTCAGAAGTTTAAACATAAACTACATTTTTCTTTAGAAGAGGGAGAAACGGTTACATTTTTCTTTTGAACTTCTATACTTGTCCTGCAAATAACCCTAATCAACACTTTAGTCACCTCAGCTCTGGAATCTGAATCAAGTTTAAGATTATCGAAAAACTCCCTCATAAAGTCGGCCATTTGGGCCATATGATCCTGGATGCCTTTATGAGCTTGCTCATTCAGCCGGGCCACCTCCTTTCCTTGAAGCTCCTCTAAAGTACCACGTTCTTCACATGAGACGACATGCACTCCCGCATTGTGGCTTGAGAAAGGATTATCGTGCACGTCTTGCCTCTTTAAAAGCTCCAGCTCACCAAACTTCAACTTCTTCTGGAAAAGGTCACAAAGACTCCAGCACTCCATCAGTAGGTGCCTCATTCCTCGGTGGAAATGGCAAAAGCGGGGATCATTCATCAAGTCCTTGTGATTGTCCTCAAGTACTGGTGGCAGGATGATGACCTTGTTGCGGATCCACTGGCTTAATACGACTAAAACCTACTTGCGACTACAAGGGAAGAAAGGTGGGGTCGGCCGAAACCTCTTCCTCTACTGGTCAGCCGACGCCATAAAGGCATCCTCATCCTCCTCAGGGTCCTCTAAAAATTGTTTATTATCCTCAATGGCTGCTGCCGTGATTGAGATGAGACGTGGTGCTCGCCAAGCGTGACCTCCTCGGGGACTGGCCACCTGGTCAGCTAAACACCTGGTTTTCACCATAAGATCAGAAAATATCCGGATATCGAGGACGACTAGATAGAGGCAGTACTCCCTATCTATCTCATCGATGCAAATCCGGACTAAGTCCTCCTCATTCACTACTTCATAACACTTTAGCGTGCACTCTCTGAACCGCTTCACATAAGCCATCACGTCCTCGTTGCCTTTCTGGGTGAGCTTAGTGAGAGACAACAGACTCACCTTCTCATCGACTTGATAATACTTGTTGTAAAATCGTTGTGTCATCTCTTCCCAACTAGTCACTAATCCTGGCTCTAGGTTGTGGTACCAAGTGTAGGCACGGTCGGTCAATGACTTAGGGAACTCCCTCAACTTTAATGCCTCATTGGAGGCATGGTCCCCTAGATGGGTGATAAAACGCCCAATATGCTCTTTGTTATTGCCCTTTCTTCTATCAAACTATCTGAACTTAGGCGCAACATACTCAGCTGGGTATGGCTACTGAAGGATAAAGATAGGGAAATGAGGCAATGGGTTGCCAACCAAGTCTGCCTTTATCAAGACATATCCCAACCCAATCATGGCACATAGTTGGTCAAGCGTAAAGTAAGGGGAAACACTTTGCTGGGCTGAGCCAAAATGAGTCAGAGATGCCGTCGTGGTGTGGCCATGGGACAATGCTGAGGTCGCACGTGGGGGCGTTACCATGACATCATGACGAAGGATAGATACTGGCGTTTGCGCTAGTAGAGGCAAACATTGCTTTCCGCTCCTCCCACATCTGCTGCTGAGTGGCTTGTATGGCAAACAACGCCTCCATAAGAAGTGCATCACGGTCACGCCTACCAGCTGACCTTGAGGTGGCAATGTCGTTGGACTGGCTCTGGGTCGTCCTGTGGTGCTCCGTCCTAGTGATAGTGAGGCTGGAGGAATGAGCATTGGTCGCCTCCTACTCACGAGCAGCTAAGGGATGGTCAAGTGGTGGCTCTCTGAGGTAGGGCTTTGTCGTAGCGATGCCTTGGGGCTGTGGCTGGGTCATCGTTAGACCTGGTAGGGGTCGATTGATCATAAAAAGCCCTCACGATGGTTGGCTCATCTCTCCAGGAGTGTGGCTTTCAGCTCCAACAAGTGCAACTGACTCTGGCCTTGGTGGGATAGGAGGGGGTGGAGGAAGTGCAGTAGAAGAAGGTACCTGAGATGACACAGTTATATGAGATAACCTTCCGGGCATGCTATTGGCCTGCCTTTCTCTCCCACTGTGGTTGCCAAACATTATGGGTGAAAAAGCTATAAAATGAGAGAAAAACCAGAGAGAAGGCTCCACTAGGAAGTCAGAACATATGTGTCGAAATCCATTGTCGAAATCTCAAGCAAAAAGGGTGAAAGGAGATAAAAGAGAAGGTGGGGAAGAGAAAAGAGTGTAGCCTCATCACAGCTAGAGAGTAGGTAGTGAGCATAGATAGATTTAACCCAAAATCCCTAAAAATGAAATATCCCCAAAGTAGCTAAAGACCAAGAGAAATGAGAAGAAAAGCTTAATAGAGAAGAAGGGTGAGATGTGGTAAAGGCAAAATAAATCTTCCATGGCCGAAGCACAGAGGAAGAAGAGAGAAAAGAAAGGTAGCTATCTTGAAGGAGTAGCCTCCAAGAAAGGAAAAGAATGAGAATGAGGTTGGGATCCCTAGGCAAGCATTATTGCCTTCTATTTATAAGTCATTTGCTCAAAATGTTGCCCAAATTGAAGTGGTTCCCAAGTCCTACCAATGCTCCACATATCTCTAATAAATGATGAGGGCCATAATGTGGGCCAATAAAGAGAATTCCTTCCACATTAAGAATAATGAGTGAAATTCACATTATGGGCATTTATTATGACTAAACTACACCCCTAACCTCCATGCCACATGCTATTTCCAATCCCTTTAAAATGTGAGGATGGCGTCACGCTGTCCACGTGTCATGGCTACGCAGCATCTGAGGCCACAACCGGATCAGTCGTGCAACGGATCACTCCCTAATAACCTTCGCAGTACATGTATATACCGCTAGAGCTGTAAACGCCCCTGGGATATTGCTACGTCATCAGGACCCGTAGACCATGGAGGTACTACTCCCATATACGCTCTTCTGTTCCACACGTTGCGCTGCCACAAAAGGACCACCTTTAGAAGGCTTTGAGTTTCCACGAGTAATCCGCCCCGATGTCGGACACATTGGGTCAACCCATATACCAACTTCGGTGGGGCGGGTCCAAGGCTCTACCCAGTAGCCCAGTACCCTAAAAGAGACCTATCTACGAGTTGACTGCACCATAAAATAATACCTATGCCTACACAATCTTCTCATTCATGTCTAGCTCACTGGGATCATTTCCATGTGGCAATGACCAATCAAAAGTATGAAGCAATGAAGCAAGTATCAAAGGCACATTCTTTGCTGCCATGGTTAGGCCAGGACACATTCTTCTTCCTGCACGAAAGGGTAAGAACTCGAAATCGCTCCCTTTGAAATCCAAAGTCGAGTTAAGGAACCGCTCTGGCTTAAATTTCAATGGATCTTCCCAAACCATGTGGTCTCGCCCAATCGCCCAAACATTTACTAGCACTTGAGAATTCTTGGGAATGGTGTAATTCATCACTTGGCATGAGTCAGATGCTCGGTGAGGAAGCATTAATGGTGCTGCAGGGTACAACCTCAGAGTTTCTTTGAAATAGGCTTGGAGGTAATGCAACTGAGGTAAATGGGATTCTTTTACCATATATGTTTTAATTTCTCTTGTCAATTCTTCGCGGACTTTCTTCATGGATTCTGGATTTTTTTATTAGTTCTGCCATCGCCTACTCGATCGTTGAGGTAATAGTGTCTGTACCACCAATGAATAGCTCTTGAGAAATGCATCAAGTGAGTGATTGATTGTATGCCAAACACTTGGAATTGAGTCCTTAATAGGAAATAAAAAAAGCTATATTATGTCAGCTTGCTTTGCAACTCTGAAAAAAGTGTTATGTTTTCTGAAAACTGAAAATCAAGAAAACTTTACAAAGAGTCTGTTTAGCTCAGTCTTCATAAATTCGGTTATATAAAGGTCTATATTTCACATAACTGTCTTTCTTGTCATTTGAAAACACTTTTATGTTGTCAGAATTCTCGATAACTGTTTTCAAATTTACAAATCAAGCAGACTTTTTCTCCAAATATGTAATTTATGGAGTCACTGAGCAAACCGCACCTACAATAGGGAAACTTGAGCCTGAAACAGATGAACTAGTCCTGTTGAAGCTTGACAAGGCTACTTTTGGAAATGTAATTTGTGTGTGTATATTGGTGTGTGCATAGAGAGGAGAGAAGAGAGCAAACCAAGAGCAGATGATTGATTTGATCATTGGTACAAGAATTGTGGATGAGGGTGTCCAAGAAGTCCTTTTGGCTTGAAGCACTGTCTCTACTTGCTACTCTTCTGTCTTCTATCAGAGACTCCCACATAGCACAGATCCTCATAAAAACTTCCTTTGCCTTCTTGTTCAAACCTTGAAGATCTAATGCACCTAAAATTGGATAAAAATCAGACAAATTTGGAGTTGAAATTAAGTCAAGATATTCATCTATAAGACCCTTCATCCCTCCATCCAAACTCACTCTCTCCAAGCTGATAAAATCTCTTGATATCAAAACATTACTCAACATGTTAAACAGAGTCCCAAAAACCAATTCTGCAACTTTCACTTCCTTTCCCTCCTTTGCATTCAAAAGCCTTACCATGTCCAACACCTTTTCTTCCCTGAAACATGCTTGTGACTCGATGGCCTTCCCCGAGAAGAGCACAGTCCTGCATATTGTTCTCAAATTCTTCCATTTATCATTGCACTGCAGTGCCCACCCGAGCGATAAATGGTTGAGTTTTGAGCTCTTAGCTAGCACTGCATGAGGAACGTATCGTGCAGACAAGATCCGATCATGGGTTCTGAGAATTTCCTCTGCAGTCTTTTTCGATGATCCGATGATCATGATTTGATTTCCTATGAGGAAATATTGCCCAATATAGGCCATGGAGTTGGCCCTGGTGGAAGTGGTAAAGTACTAGTTTTTTTGTAAGAATTGATGGGTAAGAGGAGGATAAGATACAAGAGATCATAGTTTGCTTCTCTTACGATAGTCTCAGCCATGACTAACATATATATATATATGATACTAGTGAATCACACAGATCACAAAAACTATTCTCATAGTTGAATTTTGACAGAGAAATTGAAGAAGAAGAAGAAAAGAAGAAGAAGAAGAAGAGGAAGGTAGAGAAAGATTTGTTTGGTGTTCGTGTACTATGAAGACGAAAGGGTGATATCGAGACGTGCCCTTACTGTGGAGGGATGATACAGGCCATGGACGTGGAGAGTCAGTGGAGAAAGTTTTATTGCACCATGTGTGCTAGGTGTTTAGTAGTCAAATAATACCCCCTCAATACATATGTATATATATATATAAGAGACTCATCTATGTGTGTGTAATATACTTTGGTGATGAAACATTTTTTTTTTTGTTAAAGGTTTTGATTGTTTAAGTTGGTTTCTGGTAAGGAGTATTAAATTTCAGGTATAATTGGTTTTGGATTGTGTTGAAGAATCAGATTCCCAATTATTTTTGGAATCTGCCGCCAAGTTTATGAATTGTGGATCTTGTTTTGTTATATCATATGATTTATGTTTAGTGTATGATTTACCACACTATAAGGTTCAGCTTTCAGCACGAGATTAACAGGTATGTTTTCATTTATGAGGGGGTCCAACAACCTAACTGAAAGTAAAATGTACAGATTATCTTAGGTCATTAAAATCAATATTTGTTTACAGTTATTATGTTCAATTAATGTTCTAAACCATCAACCATGCTAATCCAAGGTAAGAAAGAGTGTTAAGATATAATTAAACACCACTACACTAACTGATTTCTTCAGTCTAAATGTCACTGAAGATTAAAGAGGGAATTAGATTCTAAATGAGAATTTCAAAACTCCCCATTGATAAAATTGTCGTAATGGGCCATCTTTTATTGATATTATTGTGTATTGAAATTGAAAGCTAGCATTCAAAGTTGACAAGTGATATAATGAGCTATCATTAAGATAAATACATACACATTATAGTAGTAGAACCGGTACGAGGATTGGAGCAATCTGTTGGTCATTTCTTGAGTTTGGGAATGAGGAGCAAGGGATGTTCCTTCTGCAATGTTACAGCAATTTTCTCATTCATGTCTAGCTCACTGGGATCATTTCCATGTGGAAGTGACCAATCAAAGGAATGAATCAATGAAGAAAGTATCAATGGAACAAGCTTTGATGCCATGGGTATGCCAGGGCATATTCTTCGTCCTGCGCCAAAGGGTAAGAACTCAAAATCATTCCCTTTGAAGTCTAAATTCGAGTTGAGGAACCGCTCTGGCTTAAATTTCAACGGATCGTCCCAAACCATGGGGTCTCGCCCAATCGCCCAAACATTTACTAGTACTTAGGAATTCTTAGGAATGGCATAATTCATCACTTGGCACGAGTCAGGTGCACGGCGAGGATGCAGAAATGGTCCTGCAGGGTGTAACCTCAGAGTTTCTTTGAAGCATGCTTGAAGGTAATGTAGCCGAGGTAGATGGGATTCTTTTACCGAATCTTGTTTGATTTCTCTTGTCAATTCTTCGCGGACTTTCTTCATTGATTCTGGATTTTTCGTCAATTCTGCCATCGCCCATTCAATCGTTGAGGTACTAGTATCTGTACCAGCAGCAAATAGCTCCTGAGAATGGATGGGTAAATAAGCCATGGTAAAACATAAAAACGCAGAACTAACCTGTACTTTTTTTTATGGAATTCCTCATTAGGGGTTTTATATTATATCCTGATTTTCCTTGGAACATTTCCCAGTATAGTATTTGTTTTAGATTATTTGAATACATTCACTTAATGAACAATTTAACAAAATTTGACCTCAATTTGCTCAGAACAACCTTTCTTGTTCACCAGCTTTCCTTGTGAGCCTTCTGTGGCTTTCTTATGTATAAGAAAAGGATAGTTTAGGTGCTGTTATGTATAACTATGTGTATATATGCATAGAGTCTAGAAAAGAGAGAAGAGAGCAAACCAGGAGCAGATAGTTAATTTCATCATTGGTACAAGAATTGTGTATGAGGGAATCCAAGAAGTCCTTTTGGCTCGAAGCATTTCTTCTTCTATCTTCGATAATAGGCTCCCAATTAGCACAAATCATCATAAACAATTCCTTTGCCTTCTTTTTCAAACCCTGAAGATCTAACACACCTAAAACTGGACAAAAATCAGACAGATTTGGATTCGAAATCACCTCAATATATTTTCTCATTAGACCCTTGATCCCTCCATCCAAACACTCTTTCTCCAAACTGATAAAATCTCTTGATATCAAAACATTACTCAACATGTTAAACACAGTCCCAAACACCAATTCTCCAACTTTCATTTCCTTTCCCTCCTTTGCACTCGTAAACTTCACCATCTCCAACACCTTTTCCTCTCTCAAACATGCTTGTGCCTCCATTGCCTTGCCCGAGAAGATCTCAGTTCTGCATATTGTTCTCAAATTCTTCCAACTATCATTGCACTCCAGTGCCCATCCAAGTGACATATGATTCAAATTTGGGCTCCTAGCCGGCACTGCATGAGGAACGTATCGCGCAGATAAGATCCGATCATGGGTCTTGAGAATTTCCTCTGCAGAACTAACCGATGACGCGACGATCATGATTTGATTTCCTAGTCTAAGTGACATGAGAGGGCCATATATGTGAGCAAAGTTTGCAAGAGTGATATGAGGCTTTTTTCCCATATGAAAAATATTGCCCAAGATAGGCCATGGAGTTGGTCCTGGTGGAAGTGGGAGATTAGTTTTTGAGAGGAAATGAGAATTGAAATGCTTTAGGATGAGGAAGATGATGGGCAAGAGGAGGATAGGATACAAGAGATCATAGTTTGCTTCTCTTACAACAGTCTGAGCCATGACTAACAGACACAAGGGTTGTCTTTTTGCCTTTTTGCTTTTTTTTTTTTGGAAAGGTCTTTGTAATGTATTGTTGTCAATTGGCTTAACCTGTCTATAAAGGATGCATCTTTGGTGGTCAACAACTTATCTTTATTTCTCTTTTTAAGGGATGAGTATGTAAAGAAAAATTGGCTTCCTTACCTACTATCTCTCTCCATATATAAAAATACATTATTTTTTGTTGACCACCAAGTCACTAGTAGAAGAGTGTGTGCAAAGCGGACAATATCTATAGGGGCATGTGGTATGAATATTGACAATATTGTAGCTAGCTGTAATTTTATAATGAAAGTCTGTGCAGTGGAGCTGAGTTATTTTTGGGGACACAGAAACAAAGGATAAAATAAAACTTTCAATAAAAATAGTATAAGAGATAACTTTGATGGATACAAGTAATAGGATTGAATAACATCTAGTTGATATTTTTATTTGAAACCCACATCTCTAAATTCGAATAGATATAAATATCTATTGCTTAAAGAGCTTTCTGTTAACTACCAAACTACTCTAAAAACTTAAGCTATTTTCGAGAGGGTGCAACTTAAATATTATATCCTTCAACACTTTCCTAATGAACATAGGATACTATTGATGAAATTGATCGAAATGAGCCATGTTTAATTGATACAAGCTGTAAGAACATTTTTAATATTGGCATGTCTAGTCAACAACCATCTTGAGAGAATTGTGAGTTTGGCTACGTAGATTTAGGAAGATTGTGTGGCCAAACAAAGTACATGCAATAATGACAAAGGTTGAAGAAGTGATTGCAAGCAAAACAAGGAACGGAACAAAGCTGAAAGGAGGTGATTGATCGGTGGTCTGCGAATCAAAATATTATGACGGTGCTTTCTTGATGATAAGTTAAGGGTTTGTATTGGTATATAGGTTAAAGTTTGAGGACTTAATGGTAAAAAGACCAAGACTTGGAGAACAAGGAAAAGACTTGGAAGGCAAGAAAAAGGCTTGGAGAACAATAAATTTTATTCTATAATTGAAGACTTCTTTCTTTATAAATATGAGAAGATATTGAGAAAAGAAGACAAGTTTTAAGAGCTCTGTAATTCTTCCACAATTCAGATCCTTTTGCAAAGAGAGAAAAAAAGATATTAAATGATAATCAAATTTCTAGTTTTCTCTAGCTTTTGAGGTTCTTCAATTGTGCTACAATATTTATGCACAATTGGTTGACTAGATACTGAAAAATCTACACACCATCTGTCGCACTGTGAGTGTGTTGATCCGTGAGGAGTGGAGTCGTCCGAGTACGGAGATCTGGGCAAGAAGCTTTGTAGAGCGCGAGTGAATCAAGACTTTCAGACGTCGAGTGAGGAACGGAAAATTAGAGTTATTGTAAGTCCTAACTTCATAGAGTCTTCTCACAAAACAATCATGTAGTCTGCACATAGTTTGCACAGGTTGGTTTAATTAGTTGGTAAAAGCTATTGAGAAATTAGTTGGTAAAAGTTAGTAGGGGATAAGTTAAGGAGGTTACCTCGGTAGAATAACTTCTAATGCATGCCATTTATGTGTAGTTTATCCTATACCAATACTATATTTTGCACAAAACAATCCTTTAGTTTCAAGCACAAATAAGAATGTCCAACTACATTATTTTGTGACAATAGTTCAACTAATTATATTGCTAAATATTCAGTTTTACATTGGAGCAAAACTCTTTGATTCATAGTGCATCGATACCGAGGCTATCCATGGTTTTTTTCTTGAAACGTTTCCAAGGTTTTTTCATGTAAAACTGTGCGTGTCATTTCTCATACTTTAAATTATGCTATTATATTATTGTTTGATTGATCTCTTCTGATTCTCTTTGTTTCTTTCTCCTTTTTTTATTTATTTATTTGGTCTCATGTTGTAATTCTTGGAGGTGGTGAGATTGTCTTCCTTCCATAAGGGTGGGGTTATAAGGGATGTCTTCCCTCAAAGAGGTCATTCCTTGTACTTTGATGGAGAGTCAATGGGTAGGAGGGAGGAGTATTTACGCTCTTGCTTGGTGGGAAGGTTCGATGGCGTCGTGGGCAAGGAAGGAGTGGTGGAGTCTTAGGCCAAAAGGGCATGGAGAATATGGTATGGTTTCTCTGTTGTTGAGCTCTGTGATGTGTCTTTTTTGTTTTGATTTCCATCTCAGAGGCTGGCTGAAGAAGTACTGAAGAAAGGCTGTTGAACATGGGATGATCGAAAATTGGTCCTGGATGTTTGGAATAGGGGCATTGGAACCACCGGGTACTGGAGGAGAGGGGGGTTTCGTCGTATTTTCATCAGGGGGTGCCCCTTGAAAATATGTGAAATGTGTGGTGGTTTCAAGGATTTGGAATGTGATGAAGTATTGAGCCCTGATCTGGTTTGTATTGTCATCATTGATGGAAAAAAGAGCCCACCAGATTTTTTTCTCCATGACAATTCCCACTGTTATCGTATCTCCATTGTGACGATCGACCGCCGAAAGTTGTACCTTCAACCTAAAGCCTTGAGGGTGGTTTCAGCTAGTTGGCGTTTGGCAATAAAGAGTGGAATGAGTTACATTGGGGGGGGGGGTGACTGAGTGGACTGGAGTTCTGGCGACGGGTGGCAGGGCGGTGCAAGGGTTTAGTGTCTTCCTCTTCGGTAGACTTCATCGGCACTAGGGTTTTGGACAGATGCGAAGGTCCTACTATGAGAAAGGGTGATGGTGGAGGCAAGACGCGTGATAGTGGAGACCACACGGTGACTTGTGGCACTCATGCAAGGTATGGATCCATTGGATAACAAAAGGTGGGGCCCTCCAAGGACCTGATGACGATACGTGGTAAAGGTGTTAGTTGTAGGTGGGGATGAGGTGACCAACGGATACGTGGTGAGACCAGGTCCTCTCATTCAAATTTCAAAATGAACTCACGTGTTGGGCATATGCGTTCCAACTTGCCTCTTTAGGCCCGTTTCAATGGGCTGTGCCTTTCTGCTTTAACCCAGTCGCATCAACCTTCTTTTAGAATGGGCCAAGCCCAGGTTCAAAGATCCAATGGCTTTAATGGGTATCTTTCTCTTTTAAGTTGGGCCATTAGGTTATTTCATATGCGGGATTGGGTAGACCGACTCCCAGGTTGGGTATCTATCAAGGGGCGGGCACGGGTCGGACCAGAGTGCCCTATCTTCCTGGAGGGTCGCGACAGTGACCTTATTATGAGGCTTCGCAACCTGTTTTCAAGGTTAATGAAGCAATGCGTAGTGGGATTAATGAAGGTTTCACAACGGTGAATGGTAGGTGTCGCTGAAATCACAGGGAAAATATGGGGTTGGGTCCGGGTCCTTTGCTTAGTGCTAAACCTACTATAGTGGGGTTGCAACAACCACATGTTGAAGTTGGTTCAAATCTGGCTCCTTCTCATAAGCAAGGGGTGAATACTAGTGTCACGATAATTGGGGGTTGGGATAAAATAATGTTTTACCGTCATTGTAGCACGTTTGTGAAAGGGAAGAAATAAGCTAGGGGTATTAAATTATTTCGAAAGGTAAAGTTATGAAAGGTGAATCAAGTGGCAGCGTGTTTGGTGATACTAATGATACAATTCATGAGGTGAATGAAATGTTCATTGAGGATTGCCTCTCTGTGGGAGGGTCTGACTCAGGTGACGGGTGGGTTCAAGGGCTCCAATCAATTTTGTAAGGTTTTAGTGGAATTACGAATCAGGTAGATTCTTTGTTGGCTGTTAATGCAGGTGATATGGGGGATATGTTTGGTTCTGATTTGGGAGGTGATGGAGGGTCAGTGATTATGAAGGTTAATGTTTTTTCGAGTGAACACAATGGTAACAGTGAACTTATGGAGACAGGATGGGGGAATGAAGGTGATGGAGGATGTGATACCGGTTGTCATGGATGTCTCCAATTGTAATATGCGCTCTTGGGTGAAGAATAATGTGTTGGGTATTGCGGAAAATTTGGGTGTCACCTATGATAATCAAAATGAGAGAGGGGAGGCTTTGATTTTGTCCTTGGTGGATGTTGAAAAGAATGAGGGGATTGAGAGGGGTAGAAAGCTATGTGTATGGCTCCTCGTAAATCGAACTCATGGAAGGGGGAGAGGGAAATGAGGGGATTAAAATGTAATGTTAATTATGATGGAAGGAATGGTGGTTCGCAGGTGAGGGAAGGAGTAAGAGGTGGGATGAGGGTGCGTTGATTGTGTTAACATGAAGTTACGAATTATTTCTTGGTATGTTCGGGGGTTCAATTGCCTGGACAAGAGGAAATTAGTTACCATGGTACTTCGGAAATGGGATGCTCATGTTGTTAACCAGTTTGTGGATTGGTTTGCCTTGGATTCTATTGGGAGCTCAGGGGGTGTTGTTGTGATGTGGGATAGGAGATGCGTTACTTTAATAGATTCACGGAAAGGTCGGTTTTCAGTTTCTTGCTCCTTTTCTATAGTGGATGATGGTTTTTGTTGGGTCTTCTTAGGGGTCTATGGTCTGGTTGATGATAGTGATATGGATTTTATTTGGGAGGAGTTGGGGTTGATTAGGGAGGATTGGGGTCTTCCTTAGTGTGTGGGAGGTGACTTTAATGTGGTGAGATTTCCTTCCGAGTGATTTTCTGGTGGATGCTGGACTCAGGTTATGAGGATATTTTCTGAGTTTATCGACAGACATTTTCTTCATGATCTTCCTTTGGTTGGAACCTCTTTTACTTAGACCAATGGCAGGCTTCTCATTCTTTCTCCCATATTGATCGGTTTCTGGTATCTGGTGACTGGGAGGAGAATTTTCGGATGTGATTCAGACTGCTGTTTCTCGATTCATTTAGGATCATCTCATGTTTCTTTTGCACTATGGTGGTCTTATTAGGCGGAAAACTCCATTTAGATTTGAGAATATGTGGTTACGTGCTGAGGACTTTCAGTCTCGGGTGTTGAAGTGTTGGACCTCCCCCGGTAAGCTGGGTTCTCCTAGTTTTATGTTGGACTCGAAGTTGCGTGCTTTGAAGTTCATGCTAATCAGATGGAATAAAGAGGTTTTTGGCAATCTGGAAAGGAGGAAGAATATATTGATGACAAAAATTGGTGATATTAACATATCAGATTGGGTGGGTGTTTGGATGAGGTGATGTGCTCGAGGAGGGATCGGTGTTTAGAGGAGATTGCGACCCAGGAAGAGATTTCTTGGCGTCAGAAATCTAGGGTCCTTTGGCTTAAGGAAGGGGACCGGAATACGAAATTTTTTCATCGTATGGCCAATGCCCATCGGCGTTCCAGTTTCATTGGGAGTATTACTATTGATGGTTCTTTGCTGTCTTTGGAGTCGGAGATTCGCTAGGGTATAGCTAATTATTATCAGCAGTTGTTTGAGAAGAATGAGGAGGGGATGCCTCAGTTGGAAGGGCTTTAGTTCAATACCATTTCGGTGGAGGATTGTGATGGCTTAGAGGTTTCATTTTTGGAAGAGGAAGTTGTGCGGGCTTTTAAGCACTGTAACAGGGATAAAGCCCCTGGTCCAGACGGTTTCACTATGCGATTTCTTCAGGAGTGTTGGCTTGTGGTTTGTGAGGATGTTATGGGGACTTTTCATGTTTTCTTTGTGGAGGGTTGTTTTGTGAAATCCCTTAATGCTTCTTTCATTTTTGTTTTCCCTAAGAAAGGGGATGCAAATGACATTAAGGATTTTAGACCCATTAGTTTGATCTGTTGCATTTATAAGTTGATTTTGAAGGTGCGTGCGAATCGACTTAGAGTTGTTCTTGATGGTGTTATCCTGGATACTCAGAATGCTTTTGTGGGGGAAGACAGATTCTTTATTCGATGCTTGTAGCTAGCGAGGTTGTGGATGCTAGATTACAGACTGGATTACCATGTGTGCTTGTGAAACTTGATCTGGAAAAGGCTTACGATCATGTTAATTGGGGCTTTCTGCTTTACATGTTGGAGCTATTGGGGTTTGGTTTGAGATGACGTAAGTTGATTGAGTTCTGTATATCTTCTGTGAGATTCTCGGTGTTGGTCAATGACACCCCCTCTGGTTTCTTTGTGAGATCTCGGGGGTTGTGTCAGGGTGTTCCGTTGTCCTCATTCCACTTCCTAGTTGTGATGGAGACATTTGGTAAAATGATGATGTGAGTGTCGGATCTCGACTTTTTACGAGGCTTTCATGTAACGTCCCGTTAATTTCCTTAAAATTACGAATAAATTTTTCGCGAATTATTTTATTTAAATGCCAAAGTGTTATTAAATGCATCAATATATGTTATATGTTTGGGTTTTAGCTTTTAAGAATTTTTAGGAGTCGGTTTTTGTGTTTTTCTATAAATTTCATTATCTGATAAACTAGGACACTAGAAAAAGCGTATGGTGGAAGTAGGTCTCGGGAGTGTTCGATTTCGAATCCGAAAATTGCGTTCACATTCGTATATCAAATAAGGAATTTAGAAATTAGTTTCAGGATTTTTGAGCTTAGGTATATTTTTGTAAAATTCAAAGTAGTTAAGTAGTGGGAAAAGCTAAAAGTTTTACTAAGTGTTTCCTCTACTAACTTTTCTTTCTACAGATAGCATCCTAGTAAATTGATGGAAGTTGTATGGGTAACTTAAGGAAAATGAAAGAGTGGAAAGTCATTCTACCCTCCTCATCTCTTCTTTGATTCCAAAAGTCAAGGGTTAAGTTTGGTCATTTTGCTAGATATTGTGATGCAACTTGCTAGACTTGATGAGGTGTCAACATCTTTCTCTCTCTTGCAAAACCCATTTGCCCAACATCATTTCTAGCATTTGGATTATCAAGGTTAGGAGATGGAAATTGCGTATATACATATATGGAATTATTAGTCTTCTCTTTAAACATTTTTTTCCCACCAAACAAGACCCAAAGCTTCTTCTTCTCCCCCAATTTTCGTGCATCCCCTTCCCCCTCATTTTTTAACCTCAATTTTTGCTCCAAAACTCCATTTTATGCTTGGAAATTGAAGGGGGTTTGAACTAGAAACCTCTTCATTTTGGTTAAAAAAGTTGTAAGTTCATCCATCTCTTGGGGTTTTCTTTCAATACCCAATTTTCCTACTTTTCTTATGAACTCGTCTCTTATATTTGGATTTTGGTTCTCTTTTTCTAGATGCTCTTGACAAGAGAACCTAGTTGAACTCTTCCTTGCACCAACTCACCTTTGGAAGCTATATTTGGTAAGTTTTATGGAATTTGAGCTTTCTATTTTCCATAAACCCTAACTTGGTTCAATTTTTTATAATTCTTGTTAAAAGGCTTATTTGTGGTTCCATTCTCCACTATGTTGGTTATTGATAGTTTGGAGAATTATTGTGCCATTTTGAGTTTTATCCCATTTTAAACCTTAACTTTGATTTTTAGAGAATTTATTCCTAAATCCTTGGAAATGATTTTGGCTTCCATTATTGATGAATTCTTGACAAGAATCATGTTAGTAACACAACCTTTCAATTGTTGGTTATTAATAGATTGGGAAATTCTTATGCCATTTTGAGCCTTTTTTCGCTATAAATCCTAGCTCTCTTTTGCTAAAAAATTTACTCCTAAGCCTTTGAATTTGGTTTTGGCCTTTATTGTTAGTTGTTCTTGACAAAGACCATAATATTAATCACAATCTCTTCCTTTAATGGCATGTTGGTAACTTTGGAAATCCCTTCATCATTTTGGTGCACTTTTGGAGACTTTTTGGAAAGCTTTCGGATTCCTCTTGCTTGTCCTCTCTCTTTGGCTCTATTTGGCTTGGAGTTGAGGTAGGGGTTGACAGACCACTCTCTCTTTTGGTAATGTGGGTGTGTGCGTCAAAGTGTGTAAACTTTATTATACACTTGAATTGTGTCAGAACTTGGACGCACAATTAGGTCCCATTTGATATACTTGATTTATTGTGAATGAAATGTTGCTTGATATATCCATGCTATTGTCGTGTGTTTTGAGAATGAGAAGCATGCACAAAATTCTGTATAAGTTGGAAATATTGAGATATTTTTGACATTGGTTCATTTGATGCATATTATGATGATTTGACACTAAATGTATTAATTATTTATTTATTTAGATTGTATGTCTCATTTTGACCCTATCATATTGACCTTTCAGATAGTTGCAACAACTGGTCAAGAGGTGTCTCTCGCGACCTGTGGACTAGTAAGCTGCTGAACAGGGGTGTGTGAGGATTGTTGTTCCTTGTACTGGTTTTCCACGGAACTATCCTGTGTAGTTGATTTTTACTATGGCGACACTTGATATCAGTTACCCTTGGTGGCTAGGGTGCACTACACTAGCATAGCATTGCATATATTCATGCTATGGGACTTTATTGTTATCTATCGATATTGCTTATGAATATTATGTTGAGTATGTTTGGGGATTACTTGTGGGCACGATTGGGGTCCCGGATTGACACACGTGTCATGTGAAACAACGAACCGATCTAGGACTAGAAGTATACACACGGGTTAGGGGTTGTACCACTTGGACGACCGAGATTAGGGTAGTGAGGATTCTCCTACTGTGCTAGTGTAGCTCACCCTGTTATTTTTAACAATTTTCAGGTGATGATCTTGAGAAAGGGGGACTATAGGATGTCCGTGTTGGAGTTGAAGATTTAAAGTCTTTTTTTTTTTTTTTTGTATTTTGACTTAGAAACTTGTGTTCCTTCACCTCTAAATTAATATTTTGTATATTTTGAAACTTAAGGATGACTTTGGTGTATAACTATTCTTTTGGTGGCTAAAGTGTTAGCCTAAAGTATTAATGTAATTGTTTTGAGCGCTTAACGCCACTTTATGCTTGAACTTATAAAGGGGCCTATATAATTCGTAAATGTTGGCGTTAAATGAGTTTTGAGCACCTACTTGGAATTATCTAAGTTAATGTATATATTTGGATATGAATGTGTGTTTTAGGTGGATTTTGATTAAAAAACTAACTTTTTATCAACTTTCCAAAACTCCCTTTTTCAAAAGTTTTATGTAAATTAACGTTCTTCGCACACCCTTGGGTCCCACATCATATTTTTGAAATTCGAAGGTGAACAAATTATTTTTCCAATATTTCTGATTTTTTTTGGACTAGAGGTGTCAAAAACGGAGCTCGTTTGCAAAATTAAGGGTTTTGGGTGAGTTTTGAAAGTTGTGAAGTCAGTAGCCTCTGGCTACTGTTCACCTTTCCCTTATTTTGACAACTTTTCTTCCGAACTTTGAAAATTCGTATCTCTCGTCTCGTTGATCCGAATTGAATTATATTTGTTCCTATGGTTTCCCCTATGTCGGATTTAGATATTTGAACTTTGAAATTACTATTTTCCGATTGAAATGACTATTTTACACTTGGGAAAATATGTGACCTTGAAATGATCCGTTTGGTGAGCCATTTAATTCTTTTCACTTTCTTTTCGTTCTCTGGCGACTTTTGTGATTTCTTATATGTTTAAAATGACTATTATACCTCTAGAATGGATTCAAAAGAGTATTTTTCATAATTGGCTTAAAAGGTTGTATTATTTGAAACTTTATTCAATTTTGGCATTGCGTACGGCCATTTAGGGTCTCGGCTTGGGTCTACGGATGATGGGGTGTGACATTTTGTGTGGGGAATGTGGAGACACGGTTTGTGGATATCTCTCACCTTTTGTTCGTTGATGATACATTAGTTTTTTGTGATGCCGATGAGGGGCAATTGCGATATCATCATTGCATTTTGTTATGTTTCCAGGCTATGTCAGGTCTGAAGATTAACATTGTTAAGAGTTTGATGTTACCGATTGGGGAGTTGGGTCATATTTCCTCATTGGCTGTTGTGCTTGGCTGTGGGGTTAGTTAGTTTCCCTCTATTTATTTGGGAATGCCATTGGGTGTTTCGGGCCAGAGAGCTAGAGGTTAGGACACTGTTGTGGAACTGATTGAGCGTCGGTTGGAAGCGTCAGTACCTTTCCAAAGGTGGGAGACTTACCTTGGTTAAGAGTACGTTATCCAATATTCCAACCTATGTTCTATCCCTTTATTAGATTCCTTGTAATGTGGCTCAGAGGATCGAGAGGCTTCAACACCAGTTTTTATGGGGGGTGTGTAGGGAGAGTCCGTCACTTCATCTGGTGCGGTGGGATGTTGTGTGTCGGCCTTTATGAGAGGGAGGCCTGGGCATTCACCACTTGATTCCTTTCAATAAAGCTCTTTTGGGAAAATGGTTGTGGCACTTTGGGAAGGAAATGAATCATCTTTGGAGGAGGGTGATTTCTTGCCAATATGGTGAGGAGGTGGGAGGTTGGTGCTCTCGGCCGACCCGGATTCATAGGGGTATCGTGTAAGGATATTCGGAAAGGGTGGGATTATTTGGCTCCATTTTATCGCTTTCGTGTTGGTAATGGAGTTTGTGTTTGTTTTTTATCCGATCTATGATGTGGAGAGGCCACGATTGCTTCCTCTTTCCTTTGCTATATCACATTGATTGGGACCATCATGCCTCTGTAGTCGACTGTTATCATCTTGATACCGGGAGGCTTGTGTGGGATGTTCAGTTTGCGAGGCATTTTCATGATTGGGAGTTGGAGGAGGTTTCTGGTCTTCTCGATCTTTTGTATTCGCAGATCGCTATTGGTCTTGGTTCTGATGCTCTGGTGTTGTGTCTGGTGGCCAATGGGATATTCTCTATTTTCTCATTCTTCAGGGTTCTTGTACCGCGTTGCAACTTGGTATTCCCGTGGAAGGCGATTTGGCGTTCTAGCTAGGGCTGGCAATTTCGTGTTTCGGGTTGTGTTCGTGTCGAACACGAAATGGCTAGACACGAACACGACACGATTAATATTCATGTCAAAGATATTAAATACTAACACGACCTGTTATTTAAACATGTAACATGACACGACCCGTGTACCCCTTTAAAAAATTGACCCAGCACGAAATTTTTGACCTATTTAATTTTTTTTTCTTTTCTTTTTTTGTAAATTAATAATGCATTAAAGGAGAATAGAGAATATACATGAAGCAGGCCTTACAAGGGTTGGCCCAAAAAGAAATAAAACCAAAACTATAATGCATGCATCAAAAGGAAATCCAAACAAGACATTACATTAGTTAAGCCCAGCCCATGCTAAAACTAATTAAAAAATCCCAAAATTCGTAAATCCCTATTTCCTCATTCCTAACCCATTCATGCTTGATATCTTCTAGAGAAACAGAGCGATAAAAAAAAATGTTAATGGAAAGGTCCTCAACAAATCCATACCCTTTCAAGATCAAAATTAAACAGTGGATTCACATAGCGATTCGTCCCTTCATCATCAACACCAATAACTATAACATGGACTCAAATCCATCATCTCCTTCAATGGTGGATTCACAACAGATTGCACCCCTTTTTGTGCCAGCTATGGCGGTTGGGGGTTGGGGGGATGGTTATCAGGAAACGAGATGGCTTGGTTGAGGATGGTTCTTGATCTTGGGAAAAAAAACATAGCAATTTTAATGTTTTGAAGGGGATGTGTAAATATATGTGGGTGTATGTATTTTCTCTCTCTCTAATTATGGGTGAGATTGAGAGACATTATGAATGAGTGAGGCTACTGAGCATACGGATTGGCTTATAGTGTAACCTAGGGTCTACCTCAAATGACTAATTCACCTCTCATTACTATTATAATTTATAATTTGCCCTTTTAATTTTTAAATGGGATGGGTTCACTAAACAAGTCAACACAACCCATTTTGACACTACTAATTAATCGTGCCAACATGACTCGACACGGGTTTTACACGAACACGATCCGAAAATTTTCGTGTCGTGTCCAAGTCGACCCTTTTTAGGGCTTGACCTTTTCATGCTCAACCCTAACCCTTTTAAATGGGATCGTATTTGTATCGTGTTACCGTGTTGTGTCTAATTTCACCATCTCTAGTTTTAGCGATTCTCTGAGGGTTGCCTTCTTTGTCTAGACAGTGGCTTGGGGCAGAATCCCCACTTTGGACAATTTGCGACGACGAAATCTCATTGTTGTCAACCAGTGTTTCATGTGCAAGGAGGATGGGGAATCGCCGGATCATCTCCTGTTGCATTGTCCTGTTGCGTATGATTGTTGGTGCATGTTTCTTGGCCTTTTTGGTGTTTCGTGGGTCATGCCGAAGATGGCTTGCCAAGTGCTTGATGCTTGGTGTCATTGTTTTGTTAGGCCTCATGTGCGCTCCTTTTGGAGGGTGGCTTCTCATTGTCTTTGGTGGATCTTATGGTTGGAGCGCAACAGGCGGTGCTTTGAGAGGAAATGGTCTGCTATTAGCATCATCAAAGATTTCTTTATTTCCTATTTATTTTATTGGGTGGAGGGTAGATTTTGTAAATCCAAAAATGAAAGTTAGAGTTCTTGGGCTCTTTAGTCCGTTAGCTCCTTTTGTTTATTGGGATGCTCTCCCCGTTTGAGGGCTTTTTATACAATTACTTATTTATCCAAAAAAAATATTATTGTTTGATTGACATAAATTGTGGAGATGATTAGTTTGTATGGAGTAATAAATAAGAATAACTCAAACATCAATCCTTGGCCGTGTTACTGTTATCCAAAATCCGCGTTTTGGGTTTCTCGATTGATCGGTGGCAAAGTTGCGAACTATCCACAGGGCAAATTTGTGATTGATCGGTGGCACATGCGATTGATCGGTGACACTTGATCGTTGGTCTTAATAATAATCTGACATCACATATTTGGGTAACAATCGTACCATAGTATCGCAATATTGATTCTAGTACATCACCAATAGATAAATCACAAACCAGATTAATTTTTTCTATAGAAAAATATTTTTAATAAAAATTTATTAGTTTTATTAAAATAAAAACATTTTTAATAAACATTCATTATCTATATATATATATTTTTTTTAATAATAAAAAATAATATTATTTTATTTCTAATTAATATTACTATTCTAGAATTTTTTTCAATGAACGATTTATTCGGTTTAAAATTAAATATTCTGCAAATAATTTAATTGATCATTAAATTTATAAAAAACGTATTCACCCCTCCTCCTCAAGACTAGTTTCGGTTATGTCCAAGGTAATTTCACAGAAATTCATAAGTAAGCTTTGATAGTTGAAAATTGATACAATTTGAGCCATACTTTAGATAACAAACGAACAAGTGATTATTATTGTAGACATGGTAGGAAGATTAATGGAGAAATCTGTTGTTCATTTCTTTGCTTTGGGAATAAGGACCAAGGGATGTTCCTTCAGCAATGTCATATATACCTTCTCATTCAATTCTAGTTCATTGGTATCATTTCCATGTGGAAGTGACCAATCAAAAGAATGAATAAATGAAGCTAGTATCAAAGGAACAAGGCAGGGCAGATTCTTCTTCCTCCACCAAAAGGTAAGAAGTCGAAATCATTCCCGTTGAAATCCAAAGTTGGAGTTGAGGAACCGCTCTGGGTTAAATTTCGATGGATCTTCCAATGAGGTTTTGCTGATATGTGGAGTTCCAATTGGGATTTTTTTTTTCTTGTTAGGTTTTTCCCTCTTTGGAGTGTGTTAATTTTGGGAGATTTTGTGACTTCTGTTGCATTTGGTAGGCAGACATTGTTGATGTTTATGCACAAGTCTCCCTAGCTCCTGATACTAAGGTTAGTGATATGAATGTGTTTATATAGCTATGTGTGTGTATATATATAGATATGTATGGTTCTGCATTCTGATTCCCTTGCTTAAATTCCTCTATTTATAATGGAAGTGATGTTCTGTTAGCATTTTTGGAAGTTCTATTCTTGCTTCAACAAACTTAAATATGCATTCTTCGAAGTTATAAGCGAAAAATTACAGAAGGGGTTTTTGAAAATGCCAGCCCATAGATCCCCAAAATTGTTTTGAAATGATAGTTCCCTCTACTTTTTTCTTTTTCTTTTCTTGTCTCTGTTTTGTGGTAATTTTACTTTTCACTAAATTGTTGCTAAATGAAACAGCTTGATTACAAATGGAGATAAGGGGAAATAGAGGGAGATGGTGAGGAAGATGACATTGATTGTGCCGTAAAGTCAACACCACCCCACATGTTCTGTAAGACCCTCACTACTTCTGATACTAGCACTCATGGAGGTTTTTCTGTCCCACGCCGAGCAGCTGAAGATTGCTTCCCTCCCCTAGTAGTTCAATTACTTTTTCCCTCACTACTTTAATTTCAGCTGAACCCATTTTGAGATGGTGAGGAAGATGACATTGTTGTTTTGCTTTATTTTATATTTTAAATTACTTCTAGCATAATAAATCCATAGGCCCCCTAAATTACATATATTCTATAGGCTACTGACTTTTGTTAGAGTTTTGATGTAGGATTATGAACAACAAAGGCCTTCACAGGAAATATTAGCAAAAGACCTGTATGGGGTTGAGTTGAGGTTCCGACATATCTACCTAGGTATGCAAGAAAACTTGTACATCTGTGTTTCATATATAGGGGCTCTATTTCATTTGCGTGAAGCACTTTCGTAGTTATGTGGATGTTAATGGTTGGAAGTCTATAATTAAGTGTTTCAAATTTGTCCTTTTTCTTTCTGTTTGAGCAGGCTAGCCACGAAGGCATCTGCTCACTACTGATTGGAGTGCATTTGTGAATAAGAAAAAGCTTGTCTCTGGAGATGCTGTTCTCTTTCGAAGGTATGGAAAACTGAAATTGAAGAAATTTAGATTCAGTTTACAATTCTTTTACTTCTTATTACCATATGAAACCTTCTAATTACAAGCACAAACATGAATGCTAAGACTATGACTGAATGCAATAGTGTAAGAACCAACAATTATTAGATCAACCAGGTTTGTGTTTATAGGTCCCAAGGGAGGAATAGTCCAAAAAGGATTAAAGCCAGTATCTTCCCATTTAGGAGCACTCTTTGATTGTCACACAACTGTATAAATAATGAGAATCAGCTTTTGTTTTCTTTTTCGTTTTTGATCTTTTTGCTAGTACATTGTAAAGCGCTAATTTTTCCCTTTGATTGTCTTCTTCATTTACTTGCATTTTTCTTGTTTTGTTGTTCCGATCATTCCGGGGGAAAAGAATATAAGCTTTGATATTGCATAGTTGGTTCTTTTCCTTCTAGTAGCTGTTATATAGCTCTTTCTTTTTTGGATTTTGAAGTTGGCTCTGTTGGGTTTTTCTGCTGTCCAAAACCTAACATGGTTGGGTAATGGTTATCTGGAATGTGAAATTGGTCTTTTGCTTGATAGGTTGACTATAGACTTATCACTTAGTCTACAATCATTCCGGTAACTAATCGTATGATCTGGAAGCTCTACTTGTAGGTATGCCTGGGTATCATTCCGGTATCCTTCTTTTCCTCTAACTTTTATTTAGGTGTAATTTGAGTTCGAGCTTTGAAAATATGTGTTTTGGTTCAAAACTGTGAGTGGAAAATTGCAGAAATAGGTGTAGAAATTTGATTTAATTGACATAGTCTCTCTCTTCAACGTTGACTTTTTTTCTTTTTTTTTTTAAATTCCATGCTTTAAATAAAATACTTGGAATCAGACGCGGAATTCAGATTCTTATTGGTTATTTAATGAGTTATGTGACATTATTGGAGTTCTTTTTCTTCTTTTGGATTGAATTTAACCATTGGGAAATTGATATTTGATTTGGTTATTTATGTATAATTATTTGAGAAATTTCTCAATTCTCTTTTTGTTATTTTAAGATTTTCAGCACCATTATGTTAAGGAATAAAGTCAACACATTGTCGAAGCTTACCTTAAAATATAAGATACTTAAGAATACGACAATGCGGTATATAAATGATTAGTATGATATGCAACATTGTTTTGGTTGGTGATTGTGAATTACATGAGCATATTAAGGAAGTTGGAATTCTTTGAACTTTTTAAAATTTGTGGTGTTCAAATTCTTCTTTTGCTTAGTGATGTGGTCTGGATAGTCTGATTTGCTTTGATATGAAAATTCGGGTTCAGTTTCATTTTATTTTAAATGTTTTGCGTAATTATTCTGATTTGATTTGAATATTTTTGGTTATGTGCATAATTGTAGACAATCTATAAGGGAATGCGTTTCAAAGAGCTGTTTCCGGATGTCAAAAGAATTGTTGCCAAATTGGAACAATGCTTTGGAAGTTGAAATTGCATCTCCTTTTTTCATTTTTGGTGTAATAGAAACTAGATTGAACTCTATTTCCATTTTTCTCTCCTTACAAAATGCATTGGACAGGAGTAGTGAGAGAGATGAAGATACATTTGGATTTTTATTTGTATTGCATTATTTTTTCCAGTAGATATAAATTTTATTTTGTAATTGTTGGTTAGCATTGCTTATTTCAATTTTCATTTGAAATTATTTATTGGGGATGTGGGATTCTACAGGTTTAATAGGATTCTTGTTTGAGGAATTTATAGTGCTTTAGTATCAATTTTGTTGGAGAATTTAATCCATATGGCAGCAGTCATAACTGCTACAAAAGGCTCACCATATGGCAGCAGTTAATTGCTGCTATAGAGTTGAGTTTGCCAATGGTGGCACCTAAGGCAGCAATCCTAACTGCTGCCATGCCATATATGATATATCCAATATCTATTGCAACAAAGCTTTAGACAACAAATAGCTTTTGTAGCAAATGTTTGCTGTCATAAGTTAAGGTGGCAGTTTTTGTGGCTTTTAGCAGCAGATATAATACACCAGATTTGTTGTAGTATATTAGGAAATAGCTATGTAATGAAAATTCAGATTATGTTTGGTTGACACTCAAAGCTGGTCTGAAATGCAACAGACATCTGATCCAAGGAAGCTTTAGCAATTGGGAGATGCTATTGGTAAATATCTTAGTGATTAATAATGAATTTAGAATGAATTATGATGCCAAGTTAAAAAATGTCTAACCTCCAAGGAGATTGTCATTTGAGAGTGCTACAGAATTGACGCCGGACAGAATAGAGATTATTCTGCAGGCTAGTGCAATAGGTACTTTGCAAGGAAAAGAACAGGAGAATTCGACCCAAAATTTCAGAGAACACTCTGGAATTCAATAAAATTGTTTATAATAAAGAATGAATAACAACCCACAAGTCGGGTTTAAATAGCTGAAAATCAAGGATTTTACCAAAAATAGCAAAACCCTAAAAGTCTTACCAAAACGAAATACGGAAAGAAATCAAAAGATTGTCAAAAATCTGGCCCAAATCGGGTTCAGAATCAATTCATAATTGACAAATAGAAAATTACCATAAGTAGTAAAAATTAACTAAAAATAGAGATTTGAAAAGGAAAACAGCAGATCACGATTTCCTGCCATCCTTGCGCTGATCCTCCATAAGTAGTAAAAATTAACTAAAAATAGAGATTTGAAAAGGAAAACAGCAAATCACGATTTCCTGCCATCCTTGCGCTGATCCTCCTGCATCAGTCACCCCGGGTTGGAAAGAACTCGTCCTCAAGTTCACAGCAGCATCAGCAGAATCCGCAAAACAAGGACTCGGATGTTTCACATTAAAGACATCAGATGTTTTCAAGTGACTAGGAAAACACAACATGTATGCGTTGTCATTAATCTTCTGCAATATCTCACAGGGTCCAATCTTCCACTCCTTAAGCTTATGCTTATTATACTCGCCAACAGGGAAACGATCACGAGTTAATACAACCCAAACAAAATCACCAACATCAAAAACTACCTGACGATGATGACTGTCCGCTCGAGTTTTGTACTTGGCATTGCTCTCGTGACTGGCCAATTTCACCTGCTCATGGATGCCTCGAAGATGTTGGGCCAACTCACCTGCCCTAGGATGTAAACGGCCCGTGGGTAATTCTGGCGGCAGTCCAGGAGGAAGGTCTTCTGGCATCAAAACAGAGAATTCCGAAAACAGCTGCTGGACCTCCATAGGTAATTCTGAAACCTCACCTGCTGCACTATTTCCACAAGGCATAAAAACAGATTCCTTCTTTGCACCTGCTGCTGGGATCACATTTTGCTGAGATTCAGGAGGATTGCTAAATGGGATCTCAAGATTTTCCATGCCAGTTATATCGTCCTCCAGTAAGGAGTTCAAGAAAATGTTTTCCATCTGATCAACTTCAACGAGGTTATTGACTTCATAATCCGGCCACTAGTATGGAAGCGTCCACTGAACTTCAGTCGTTGTGCTTGCATTGAACACATCCTCATCTCCTTCTTCGTCATACACTGGCTCTCCAATGAAAATATTGGTTTTCAACCAATCATCTTCGGAATCAGAATCTTCCGAAAATATTGGCCCTAACTGTGGATACGAATTTTCGAAGGTGGAATTGTCGGTATCAGAATCTTCCACATCATGATTACCGATTTCCTACGCCGCCAGGCGCTGGGTTAACTCTGCCACTTGCCTCTGCAAATCCTCAATCATAACATCCTGAACGTTACGATCACGGTGCGGGACTTCCTCAATTGGAACCTGCCCACGACGACCACCACGACCACGACCACCAACCATTGAAAACTGATGAAAAAACCGCCTCAGGAAGATGCTGAGCTCTTATACCAATTGACGCCGGACAGAATAAAGATTATTCTGCAGGCTATTGCAATAGGTACTTTGCAAGGAAAATAACAGGAGAATTCGACCCAAAATTTCAGAGAACACTCTGGAATTCAATAAAATTGTTTATAATCAAGAATGAATTTAAAACAACCCACAAGCCGAGTTTAAATAGCTGAAAATCAAGGATTTTACCAAAAATAGCAAAACCCTAAAAGTCTTACCAAAACGAAATACAGAAAGAAATCAAAAGATTACCAAAAATCTGGCCCAAATCGGGTTCAGAATCAATTCCTAATTGACAAATAGAAAATTACCATAAGTAGTAAAAATTAACTAAAAATAGAGATTTGGAAAGGAAAACAGCAGATCATGATTTCCTGCCATCATTGCGTTGATCCTCCATAAGTAATAAAAATTAACTAAAAATAGAGATTTGAAAAGGAAAACAGCAGATCACGATTTTCTGTCATCCTTACGCTGATCCTCCTGCATCAAGAACCTGCCACACGACCCACGCTCCAAAACTTGGATACAGTTTGTCCAAGCTTTAAAAGGTCCGTCCATGCCAACTGTTTACGCCCGCGGGGACATGATGCCAAGTTAGTTTCTAGTATCTACTTCAAATTTAATTTAGAAACTGCTAATGAGCTTTTCTGATTACCACAAAAAAAAACATTAATACAAGTGATCACGATGAGCCATATTCTACTATTACAAGTGTGTGTACCGGTTATTGAAATTTGAAAATAAGCTTACATAGTTGACAACTGATGATCAGTTGTTAAGTAGGCACAAATGATTATTGTAGTTTACACAGTAGGAAGATCGGAGCAATCTGTAGGTCATTTCTTGAGTTTGGGAATGAGGAGCAAGGGATGTTCTTTCTGCAGTGTTATAGCAAACTTATCATTCATGTCGAGCTCATTGGGATCATTTCCATGTGGAAGAGACCAATCAAAAGTATGGAGCAAGGAAGCAAGTACCAAAGGAATTTGCTTTGCTGCCATGGGAAGACCAGGGCAGATTCTTCTTCCTGCACCAAAGGTTAAGAATTCAAAATCATTCCCTTTGAAATCCAAAGTCGAGTTGAGGAACCGCTCTGGCTTGAATTTCAATGGATCTTCCCAAACCATGGGGTCTCGCCCAATCGCCCAAACATTTACTAGCACTTGAGATTCTTTAGGGATGGTGTAATTCATCACTTTGCATGAGTCGGCTGCACAGTGAGGAAGAAGCAACGGTGTTGGAGGATGCAATCTCAAAGTTTCTTTTACACAGGCTTGTAGGTACGGTAGCTGAGGAAGTTGTGATTCTATCAGTGAATGCTGTTTGATTTCTCTTGTCAATTCTTCACAAACTTTCTTCATGCATTTTGGGTTCTTTATCAATTCTGCCATTGCCCACTCAATCGTTGAAGTGGTAGTGTCTGTACCAGCAGAGAAGAGCTCCTGTATCATATTATAAGTATATGCTTATCAACAACTCTTATATGGCCAACAAAAACGAATGTTGGATTCTAGTTGATTATTGGGCTAATCTGACATGCAATGTCAACATCTGACTCTGATTGCAAAACATAAAATCCATGTACCATCCAGCATAGTTGTTTCTTGTTTTTGACAGCAAAAACTGTTCTATTCTGATTTCATGTAAAAGATAATTATTCAAATATGCAAATCAAGTAAATTAAGCTTTGATTTAGTCTAGTAAACTAACTCACTCAAATGATTTATCAACAAGTCTGTCATCAAATTGATTAGAAGAATCTTGCTTTTTTACAAGCCCTTCTGACAGTTCAATATGCATGACAGCGCAGGTATATTTGTGTATATATTTGTATAGACCAAGGTTTTGCTATTTTTGAAACTAGTAAATGTCCATTTTTATTTTATTCAGAGAAACAATAGGAGAAAGAAAACCAAGAAAAGATGGTTGATCTGATCATAGGTAAAACCAGTGTCAATGAGGGTTTTGCTGCTAGTCCCTGACTATAGGCGACCAAGGCGGTCGCCTAGGGCCTCAGGACAAGTGGCCTAAAAAATAAAAAAAAATTAGTTCTACTAGTATAGGCCCAAAACTGAATTTAAATGCTTGGATACATGTTTTAAACAAATAAGATGCATTCCAATGCCTAAATTAAATTCAGCCTATTTTCCAACAATTTAATTAAAACCAAACCAACCCATTCTCCCACTGAATTAAAACAAGACCTAGCTCGTTCTCCCACTAATTGAATTAAAACCAAACTTAGTCCAAGAGAACCTTAATGTAATTTATTTTTAGGGCCTACCGATTTTGAAAATTTAGAATCAATATATGGTAGTGATATTTTTATTTATTGGAATAGAAAATTTTCTACTTAAAATATCGGACCATTTATTTTCATCTTTTTCTTGATTTGAATGAACTTGTAAATGGTCCGATATGTTTTTTTTTCCAAAAATAATGATATTAGTATTTTTATGATTTTTTGTTTGTGGGTTTTTAATTTTGGGATAATTTATATTTTAATTGTACAAAATAAAAATATAAAACTACCTAAGTAAAGATTAAAAAAAAAAAATTTGTATGAAGCGCCAGAGATTTTAGTCTTCCCTAGCGCCCCAAATATTTTAGCAATCTGAGGGCCATGCTAGTATATATCAATTTGTGTTATATGAAAGAAAAAGAGAAGGATGCAGAATACCACTAGGAGAAAGTTCATTTGATCATTGGTAAAAGCAGCATCGATGAGGGCGTCCAAGAAATCTTTTTGGCTCAAAGCCTCGCCTCTTCTTTGCTTTCTTCTTTCTTCTATGGCAGGCTCCCACACAGCGCAAACCTTCCCAAACACCACCATAGCGTTGTTATGCAAACCCTGAAGATCTAATGCACCTAAAATAGGATAAAAATCAGAAATATTTGGAGTTGCAAACACCTCCAAGAGTTTTCTCATAAGACTCTTCATCCCTCCAATCTCCACATTTTCTTCCTCTAAGCTGATAAAATCTCTCGACATGATAACATTGTCGAAAATAAACTTGTTTCATGCATGCATGAAGATTGGGTCAAGATGCTAGGATAAGCATCATCCATTGAAGCTGATCCACATGCATGCAAAGGTCCAAGTTGGCTGCCACCAAATACCATGCGTGAAGCCAATATCTTGAGAAGTCAAGAATGACGGCAAAAGAAGATTTCTTTGTCAGTTTATGTGTTTTGACTTCTATATATACATGTTGTAGTGTATTGAATTAATTAGAAGCTAGACCATAAAAATAGAGGTGTGAGAAAGAAAAAGAGAGAAAAGTTTGTATTTTGAAAGAGTGCGAGTTTTTTGAAATATAAGATCGTTTTCTCTTAATATTGTGTTGATCCTGGGTAGTTTAATCACCATTAGTGATTTACAACATCGTATCAGAGCTTGGTGAAGCTTGAGCAAGCCCAGAAGAAAAAAAACAAAACAGAGCCGAACCTTTCAAAGCATATTCGTGAATCATAGGTGTTCAAAACACAATTTTGAACACATACCTAGCTTCTCCGTTCCAGCAGGAACGTAGCCCCGAAGAAATTAGGCAAAAATCTTGAAGGACGCGCCCTCACGCGCGGCCGGAACATCGGCGAGTGAATCCCACTCTTAGCCACGCGCGAGGTCATCTTCAACCTCTAGCCAGCGCGTAGGCCCACGCGCAGCCACGCGCACACGCGCGTGACACGTCAGCGTGACGTCATCAGCCGCGTGTCTCATTCATCCATTGACACGTGGCCCTATAAGAAGAAGCCATGTGGCACCAAGCAATAGCCGACACGTGGCACCAACCACCGTCCGACACGTGGCCCATCCATGAGCTGACACGTGTCACTGCCATGTCAGCAACATTTCTGGAAATTACAGAATTGTCCCTGGTTGGTATTTTGTCCGTTCCGGACTCATTTTAACTCCGATTTGAGCAAACGAAGAGTCGTTCTTGACTAAACGGAACGTTCCGGACGCAAACGTGCGATCGGTTTGACCAGATTCAACACCAATTTTTCGAAATAAGCACCTCAAGTGCTTAAGCAAATCCGATGGCGTCCTCCAGCAATTTCTTCCAGCCCCAGCTTCGGCGACTGAACAAAGATAATTACGAGAAGTGGTGTATCATGATGAGAGTCCTTCTAGCCTCATAAGATTTGTGGGATGTGATCAATACCGGGTATGACGAACCCGAAGAAGTAGAGAATCTAAGCCAGGTCCAACAGGCCGAGCTTAAAGAAGAAAGATGAAAGGACAAGAAGGCGTTATATCTGCTTTATCAAAGTGTAGATGAAGCAAGTTTTGAGAAGATCTCCGCCGCCAACACCGCCAAGCAAGCTTGGGAAATTCTTCGTAAAGCAAATCGAGGAATTGAAAAGACGATCAAAATTAGACTTCAAGGTCTAAGGGGGGAATTTGAATTGCTGGAGATGAAAGAAAGAAAGTCAATTTCTGAGTACTTTACCAGAATATTGACAATTGTGAATCAGATTAGAGGATGTGGAGAAAAGATCGAAGATGTACGTGTGCTCGAAAAGATAATGAGATCGCTCAATTCCAAATTTGAGTTCGTGGTTGTAGCCATTGAAGAATCGAAGGATTTGGATGGCATGACGGTTGACGAATTACAAGCCACGCTAGAAATCCATGAACAGCGAATCGACAAGAAGAATACTTCAAATATCCCTGAGGACGAGCGAGTCCTGCAATCAAAGTTCTCAGCCAGAGAAGAGAAATGGGGAAATTCACAAAGAGGTCGAGGTAGAGGTCGTGGCTATCAAGGACGAGAAGGTGAAGATGGGAAAATAAAAGTGAAGTGTTATAACTGCAATAGATACGGCCACTATACCCGTGAATGCAGAAGTGAGCTAACAGAAGAAGATGAAAATGACGAACATGTGTACTTTGCAGAGAAAGACACAGATGAGCTAAACGAAATGTTATTGATGGCTCAATATAGGAATCTTGTTAGCTGGATATGTGAAGAAGAAACGAAGCCCAAGGAGCTCGTGATTGAAAAAGAAGTGTCACCAAAAGTGCCACGAGATGAGGTTGAAGTAGTGCCACCAACAGTGACACAAATTGCTCCCGTTCCTGACAAGAAGAAGTCAGAAGTGGATCCGGGTGAAAGATACTGGACCAGAAAGAAGACAGATATGGATGAAGAGAAGTTCACCATAGAGAAGAAACAGTGTAGTCCACCAGAAGATCATAAGTCAACTGGGTTGAAGTGCGTCCATAAGACGAGAAGTGGAAAAGGCGAAGTTATGAGATACAAAACACGCATGTCCGTGAAAGACTACAAAGGAAGAAAAGTGAAGCCAGACAAGTTCAATAGTCTGGGGAAGGAATGTAATGCCTCGGTAATGGTTCCAGGGAAAGGAAGTGCAGAGAAAGAAAATGGTATCTCTTCAGAGTTCAGGCAGGTCGACTCGGTTCAGTTCGAGGTACTTGTCGCTAGTCGAGGACTTGACTATGAAGAAGAGAGTCAACCATCTCTGTGCATAACTGGACGAGAGAGAGACTGAAGAAGTGTTGCACGGAATGCAGAAATTCCAAGATAAGTCCATAAGACTGAAGAAGAGTTGTAAGGAATGCAGAAATTCCGAAATAAGTTCACAAGACTGAAGATGGTGTTAGGAATGCAGAAGTATGGAGAATCAAGTTTAAGGGGGAATGTTGAAAATAAACTTGTTTCATGCATGCATGAAGATTGGGTCAAGATGCTAGGATAAGCATCATCCATTGAAGCTGATCCACATGCATGCAAAGGTCCAAGTTGGCTGCCACCAAATACCATGCGTGAAGCCAATATCTTGAGAAGTCAAGAATGACGGCAAAAGAAGATTTCTTTGTCAGTTTATGTGTTTTGACTTCTATATATACATGTTGTAGTGTATTGAATTAATTAGAAGCTAGACCATAAAAATAGAGGTGTGAGAAAGAAAAAGAGAGAAAAGTTTGTATTTTGAAAGAGTGTGAGTTTTTTGAAATATAAGATCGCTTTCTCTCAATATTGTGTTGATCCTGGGTAGTTTAATCACCATTAGTGATTTACAACAAACATTACCCACCATATTAAAAGCAGTGGCGAAAGCTACTTGTGCAACCTTTATTACCCTCCCTTCCATTCTACTCAAAAAGCTCACCATGTCCCTCAGCTTTTCTTCTCTCAAACATGCTTGAGACTCTATTGCCTTGCCAGAGAAGAGCTCTGTTCGACATATCGTGCGCAAGTTCTTCCATGCATCGTTGCATTCTACAGCCCACGCAATTGAAAAATGATTCAGTTTTGAGCTCTTCGCATGTACTGCGTGAGGAACATGTCGTCCAGATAAACTACGAGCATGCGTCTTGAGGATCTCTTCTGCAGCAGCTGTTGATGATCCAACGATCATGATTTGAGTTCCGAGTCTCAGTGATATGAGTGGGCCATAGGATTGAGCAAAGTTTGCCAGAGTGACATGAGGCTTTTCTCCCATTTGAAGAATATTGCCCAAGATAGGCCATGGCCTCGGTCCTGGTGGAAGCGGTAGACTACTTTTCGATAGGAAGTTAGATTTGAAGATGAAGAAAATGATGGCTGTGAGGAAGAAGATAGGAAACAAGAGATAGGTTCCTTCTGATATAATATTTTCAGCCATGACTTTTATCAACAAAGAACTGGATTTTGCAGTGTTATAGATGGTCCTCTACATTAGAATCCTATCTGCTGCTCTTCGCTCATTTACTTGTGGCTTGCATGATGTTACCTGACCACCATATGTGGCTTGCATGTTGCCACGGGGCCACCAAAAAACTCTTAACTTTATTCTTTTCACAAAAAAACTCTAACTTTATTCCTATATCCTATTTCACCATTTCTCTCTCCACATTATAAGATGTCAATTAATGCAAACACTATCTCTCTATCTACATTTCAAAGAAGCGTGTACCTTACAATTTAATGTGATAAAATTGATTTGCATGATTGATGCAGGGGGATCCGAGTCAGACGATGCCGAGCTGTCAGATTGCTCATTAATGGCGCTGGATTACCTGGAGCGGGAGGATCAGCGCAAGAATGGCAAGAAATCGTAATCCAGCCTAATTGGGGCAGTTTCCGTGCACGTGTCGGTGTTTTGGCCATAACTGGAGCTACGAGTGTCGGATTCGCGCCCGTGACCCCAATTCGGAAAGCTAATCTCGGCGCGGACGTCGTGGCCACCAAGCCACACTCGGTGCACATCGTTTCGAGCCCCAAATCCGCTGTTTTCCTTTTCGATTCTTTATTTTTAGTTATTTTTTGCTACTTATGGTAATTTTTTATTTGTCAATTAGGAGATGATTCTGAACTCGATTTGGGCCAGATTTTTGGCAATCTTTTTATTTTTTTCCATGTTTTTTTTTGGTAGGACTTTTAGGGTTTTGCTATTTTTGGCAAAAATCCCATTAGGGGTCGATTTTCAGCTATTTATACCCGGCTTGTGGGTTGTTTTTATTCATTCTTGATTATACATAATTATATAAAATTCCAGAGTGTTCTCTGAATTTTGGGTCGAATTTCTCCCTTTTCTTTCTTGCAAATTACCCGTTGCGCTAGCCTACAGAATAATCTATATTCTGTCCGGCGTCAATGATGTCACGTGACCACCATATGTGGCTTGCATGTTGCCACTACATATATATATAGACCTGCATATATATATATAACACTTCCACTACATATATTTTCTACACATATAGACGTGCATATATATATATATATATATGCGTGCGTATGTATATATATAATTTTCACTCTCTTTCTCATCTTTTCCACTTTCTTCTCCTTCAAATCCGTTATCATTTAGGGTTTAGTTTACCGATTTTCAATTATTTTTAGGGTTAATTAGGGTGTTGAGAGGAAGGGGTGGGAAGAAAATGGGTTTTGGAGGGAGAGCATGGAGGGCGAAATATTTGGCGAGAGGTGGTAGAGAAGGAGGTGGCGGCGGCGGCGGATTTGAGACGAGTAGGGATGGCAACGGGTCGGGTTTG
Organism: Cornus suecica; assembly: GCA_963922005.1. Taxonomy (NCBI): domain Eukaryota; kingdom Viridiplantae; phylum Streptophyta; class Magnoliopsida; order Cornales; family Cornaceae; genus Cornus; species Cornus suecica. Next base: position 88,848,637 of record OY998238.1, on the reverse strand, counting down.
ACTAATACCATTACCACCCCATTTAAAAATTACTAATACCAAACCCATCCCAAACCCGAGACGGGTTGGAATCGGTAATACCATTACCACCCCATCGGTATAAACAGGTTCCATCGGTTCAAACATGGCAACATATATCAAGTTACACAGACGACAAGCAAACAAACTCCCTTATGAGTCTCATTCATTAGTTCACCAATGTAATTAACTGAATTATGTTTTTTCGTATATACATAAAAGACTATATAATAAGATTTTGTGCAGCATAGATTCACCATAATGCTTGTCATAAAATGAACTCTCATTTTTGCAACATTTCTCATTTTATTTTTTCTATGCAACTCTACCCCTTATACCGAAGCCTTGTAGAAACTAATGGGAATGATTCCACAAGAATTTAACACTAATATGAACAACATCTCAGTTTCTTGCACGAATTTATTGAATTTTTTTTTGTTTTTCCTTAGACATATAGCCCTGTGGAAAGGACAGTACTAGGAGAAATATACACAAAACAAACAAAATTCAGAGAAACTAATGGGGATGATTAGATTCTTGCAAAAAAATTATGGCCATCAGTGTCAAGCCAAATATATATTTAGCATAAAACCAAGCATCAGTTCACTAGACAAAAAGCAACAAAATTAGAATAACCCAACTAAACTTCACAAGTCTTGGAGCCCAAATTCAGAGAAACAAACAGTTAATTTTCCAGGAAACAAACAAACAAAATCCAAAATTCAGCAACATGCACGCCAAATCAGCAAAATCCAGCAGCTAAATCAGCAAAATTCAGCAACTAAATCAACAAAAAATAGCAACCCAGCTAAATCAGCAAAAAATCAGAACAATTTTGTCTATCGAAACAAACAAGTAATATACAAAACCAGTCTAGTAAAGATGAGAACGTTAGTCAGAAAAATAATAGATATAGTAGGGATGAGAGGATGAAGAAATATTAGACAAAGATAAATCCAAAATTTTATGGCTAAAAAATCAGAATAATTTTGTCTATCTATGTCCATATTGATTTACACCCTATTTATAAAAATTAATGATACAAATTAATAGAAAATTAAATTGAAGATAACAATTAGACCACACACAACATAAAAAAATAAAAATTTAATAAAATTAAGTAAATTCTTAATGCAACTAAATCAAATTGAGTTCAATTTAATAAAATTAAGTAAATTCCTAATTCAACTGAGTCATATTGAGTTTAATTTAATAAAATTAAATAAATTCCTAATTCAACTGAGTCAATTTGAGTTCAAATAAGTAAAATATCAATTCCATTGAGTTTAGTCAATTTGAGTTCAATTAGTGAAATTAAGTAAATTCCTAATTCAACTGATTCAAATTGAGTTCAATTTAATAAAATTAAATAAATTCCTAATTCAACTGAGTCAAATTGAGTTCAATTTAGAAAAATCTTAATTTAGTTGAGTCAATTTGAGTTCAATTAGTAAAATTAAGTAAATTCCTAATTCAACTGAGTCAAATTAGTTCAATTTAATAAAATTAAATAAATTCCTAATTCAACTTAGTCAAATTGAGTTCAAATCAGTAAAATACCAATTCAATTGAGTTCAATTTAGAAAAATCTTAATTTAGTTGAGTTAATTTGAGTTCAATTAGTGAAAGTAAGTAAATTCATAATTCAACTGAGTCAAATTGTGTTCAAATAACTAAAATACCAATTCAATCGAGTCTCATTAAGTTCAATTTAGAAAAATTCCAATTTAGTTGAGTCAAATTGATCAGTTCAATTTAATAAAATTAAGTAAATTCCTAATGCAACTGAGTCAAATTGAGTTTTTTTTTTGGATAATTGAATCAAATTAAGTTCAATTTAATAAAACTAAATAAATTTGTAATTCAACTCAGTCAAATTGAGTTCAAATTAATAAAATTGAGTAAATTCCTATTTCAACCGAGTCAAATTGAGTTCAATTTAGAAAAATCTTAATTTAGTTGAGTCAATTTGTGTTTAATTAGTAAAATTAAGTAAATTCCTAATTCAATTGGGTCAAATTGAGTTCAAATAACTAAAATACCAATTTAATTGAGTCGAATTAAGTTCAATTTAGAAAAATTCCAATTTAGTTAAGTTAAATTGAGTTCAATTTAATAAAATTAAATAAATTCATAATTCAACTGAGTCAAATTGAGTTCAAATAAGTAAAATACCAATTCAATTTAGAAAAATCTCAATTTAGTTGAGTCAATTTGAGTTCAATTAGTGAAATTTAGTAAATTCATAATTCAACTGAGTCAAATTGAGTTCAAATAACTAAAATACCAATTCAATTGAGTCTCGTTAAGTTCAATTTAGAAAAGTCCCAATTTAGTTGAGTAAAATTGAGTTCAAATTAATAAAATTAAGTAAATTCGTAATGCAACTGAGTCAAATTGAGTTCAAATAAGTAAAATATCAATTCAATTGAAATCCAATAGTTACATTATATTGTTACTTCTTTTGATTATTAATGAAATATTTTACTATAATATTGTTTAGTGAACTATGAACATTTATTCTTATAAGATGCTTCTAGAATAATTATTTTTAAATTTATATAAATTTATCAATATATTTTATCGTATTTCACACTTTGATTTTTTATATATATAAAAAGGGATGATTATATATTTTTGAGGCTTACTTTGGGCATACAAAATTGTACATGTTTAAAAATAAAAAATAAAAACTATAAACGGGTCGGACCGTGTTGAGTTCGGAGCGGGTTACCGACGGGTTTTACCAGCGGGTTATAAACTGGTTGGGTTACCGACGGGTTTTACCACCAACGGGTTATAAACGGGTCGGGTTACCGATGGGTTTTACCAGCGGGTTATAAACGGGTCGGGTTACCGGCGGGTTTTTTGCAAAACCCGAACCCGCTTCGGGTTTTAGTTTTTAGTCCCAAATCCGACCCAAACCCGTTTTTTGATATCCCAAACCCGCCCCAGCTGGGTCGGACCATTTTCCCATCCCTAGAGACGAGTGAGAAACCAGATTTGCAGTTTGAGAAAATGGGTTTTGGATTTTACAATCTGTTCAAGAAATCTGATTTGCATTTGAATCCTAATTTGGATTGTGCTAATTTTAGATTTGTAGAGAGAAAATAAGTTTAGGAGTAATTTATGAGGGTTTGTTTTTAGGTTAAAGGGCAAATAGGTAATAACATAATATATATATATATATATTTTAATTAAAATGATTTAAAATATATGGGTATAAATGTCATTTCCCTTTTCCGGTGGCCTGATCAGTTAATAAGGGATGAAATTGTAATTAACAAAATTAGAGGAGGTGCGGGTGTAATTTACATTAATAGCAGGGGTGAAAGTGTAATTTACCCTATTGTATATCCTTTAGATAAATACATACACATTATAGTAGTAGAACCGTTACGAAGATTGGAGCAATCTGTTGGTCATTTCTTGAGTTTGGGAATGAGGAGCAAAGGATGTTCCTTCTGCAATGTTATAGCAATCTTCTCATTCATGTCTAGCTCACTGGGATTATTTCCTCGGTGAAGTGACCAATCAAAAGAATGAAGCAAGTACCAACATATTTTTTTTTTACATTTTTAGGCCCCTCTAAGACGGAGGCCCTATGCACAGCCTGAGACGCCCAGGCCTGTGTCGGCCCTAATTTAAAGATCATATATTTATTATATTCTGGATAAATAGCTTAAAACCCCCCCACAAGTTTATTCTCTTTTTCTATTATACCCCCTCAACTAAATTTAGCCCTCTAAACTTTTATTTTTTTGCACCATGGGCTTGCCCTCCAAATTTTTTATATTTTCACCTTACATTTAACCCTCTTATAGGGTAAAGTGCAAAAAACTAATTTGGCCCAATTCTATTATAAAAGACTATTTTACCCTTACTATTATATTTCTTAATTATTTAAATTACAAAATATTATTTCTTTTAGTTAGAATATTAATTCTACCATTTACCTTTAATGTATTAGACTAAATATACTCTCAAATGCTAAAAAAAATTTTTTTATAAGTTTTAATTATTTTATTTGTAAATCAATTTACTTGTTATTAAATTTTAGTTTGATTTAAATCATAAAACTCATTATCCAAATTAATTATTTTATGCCAAATGAAACTTTTTTTTCATAAAAATATATTTATAAATAAATCACAAATTACTTAATAATAAACACCTGTTAATTTTCTCATATTTTATATATATATAGGGATGGCAACGGGTGCGGTTCTAGGCGGGTATACCCTGCCCCGCCCCAACAACCATTAAGAAATCCCCACCCCATCCCTACCCAAAACCGGCTAAACAGGGTGGGAGGTCACCCTGTCCTCGTCCCCGTTGGGTGTCTGCGGGTACCCGCTAACAACTGAAATTTTTGAATATTTCACTTTAAAATTAAACAATTCCACAAAATCATATACTTAAAACACGAAATTCAAGATTATAGAAACTAAATCAACATCAAATTATCCAGCAGACCAAATTATAATACATTTTACGGAAAATAACAACAACAAAGAAATTTGTCCAATATTACGTTCACTTCAATCTAGACAACAACAAAAATAAAATTTAGGATTAGTGGGTTACACTTATTTTTTATTCTAATATGTCTAAACGGGGCGGGGACACCTAAAACCGTCCTCGTCCCGTTTATGTGGGGGTTTTTTCCCCAACTCCATCCCCACCCATATAGTATAAATAGGGCACCCAAAATCGTTATAAATGTGGCGGGGTGGGGCAAATTGTCATCCCTATATATATAACATGAGAAAATAAGTACACCGAAGATTTCTACTCCAAAAGCTCTTATCGGTAAGTCTCTTGTTATCTCTTGTTCTTTGGTACTAGCTTTGGTTTTCTGGGTTTTAGCTTCTATAGATGTTTAAAACAATTGTCTACCTAGGTTTTTATTTTTCTTTTTTTTGTCAAATTTAACTCTTACTAAGAAAGAAAGACCATCACTAAAACACCAAACATTTTTCTAGGAAATGACTTCAGTGCCTTTTATACACACAAAAATAGTCAATAAAATGTTGGTTGCAAATGTATTCTTTAAAGATTTAAATGTTTAACTGGTATCCCTTTAGTTGATTTTCTATAATTTTTTGGAAAAAAATAAAATCAAGTGTTGTATAATTTGGAAGATGATAGACAGGGGATGTGAGAAGAATAAGATTTAGGTCCAATTACATGATATGGTTTTCAGTACCTGGGGTTTCAGATTTGGATATTATCATTTTTTTAATGTCTTTGTCTTCTTTCCGAGAATGAGTTTTATTTGCTTCTTATTATTTGGGTGTTCATTATCTTGTGTTGGTTGGAAACTTGATAGGTTCTTTGGTTAAATATACAATTAGGGCATTTAAGTGCATGTTCATACATTTGGTAGGTTCTATGAAATTTCCAAATTTCATATGCATTGATGATTGGTTTAGCATGTAGAGTATATGCTAAACCGAACTATATATATATATATATATATAACATGAGAATATTAACAAATGAACTATATATATATAACATGAGAAAATTAAAGGTGTTTATTATTGAGTAATTTGTAATTTATTTATGAATATATTTTTATGAAAAGAAAGTTTATTTGACATAAAAAATTAATTAGGATAATGATTTTTATGATTTAAATCAAACTAAAATTTAATAACAAGTTAATTGATTTATAAATAAAATAATTAGAAATTAGAAATTATTATTTTTTAGCATTTGAGAGTATATTTAGTCTAATACATTAAAGGTAAATGGTAGAATTAATATTCTAACTAAAAGAAATAATATTTTTGTAATTTAAAGAATTAACAAATATAATAGTAAGTGTATGATAGTTTTTATAATAGAATTGTGGCAAATTGGTTTTTTGCACTTTACCTTATAAGAGGGTTAAATGTAAGGTGGAAATATAAAAAGTTTGGAGGGCAAACCCATGGTGCAAAAAAATGAAAGTTTAGAGGACTAAATTTAGTTGAGGGAGTATAATAGAAAAAGAAAATAAACTTGAGGGTTTTTTTTAAGGTATTTACCCTTCTATTCTAAAGTATGGTGCATGTTAGAGTTATGATTTCTTTTCGCTCCTAATTTTATTTTATTCCCGGGAAGGATAAACTTAGTTAATTGAAATGGTAGGATGCAATTAAGTCTTGCAAAACATGTTCTAAAGTCCAAGGGTGGTTTGGCATTTTTCATATTTGTGGGTTATCTAAAGTCCATGGAGTGCAATTCACCATTCAGAGATTATTTTGAGAAATCGACTATTAGAAAATTTAAACCGTAGGTGTCTATTCGATTGACAAAGAAAAAAGATGTGGTTCAAATTCAATAACGGAGCTTCCAAAAATATCAACTGGGGATGTTCATTAGGAATGAAATGTGCATCTTGAATAATAAAAGATGCTATATAGATGGATATCATATCAATGTTATACAAGTATCTATCTATATCAATGTTATACAAGTCGGCTTTCATTTTCATAGGGCTGAAACCAAGTACACATGATAATTGACCGCGATAGATGAGCCTAAGTTGAAACTCACGACATTAAAAATAAGATAAATTATATATACTAAACTCTACTAAGCTTGGACAAAATCTCACATACGTGAAGTATTTGAGATTTATTCCAATTATCTCTATTTAATTTAAAGAGAACAAATGAAATAAATGAGGAATTCATGTAAATTGTTATACAATGAAACGATTCTTTGTTTCCATTGTCAATTTCTCTGTCTGAGAAATTATTGTATGATCATAGTCCACCACATTACATATATTTATCCCATCATCATAGAACTCCTGTCACAACACCTAATCCGCCGTCACCATCACCATCACCCCCAACACGCAACAGTACAGCCCTGTGCGGCCACCACCACCGTCACACAACAGATGAATTTTTTAGTTTTTTAGGTTCAGTACGGTGAAGAGACTCATCATATCTTTTCCTTATTTTCTATGTTATTTTTAATTTTTAAATTTGTTTTCAATCCAGATTACAGTACCTAAAAGAAATCATTTTTTCCAAACAAGAGCACCATAAAACAAAGTGGTTGAGACCAAGGTCGTCGGCAATAGCGTAGTCGATGGAGAATTCAGAGGATTCGAGGTGGTGGACGAGACGCCATGGGCGGAGGCGGCATTGGGCGGCGCGGAAAAAAGGCATGATGGTCCTAATCCACCACCGTGAAAAATTGTTATATAAACCTAGTCCACCGCATCATTTTGCTTATATGGTGGACTAGACCACTAATTTAGTGACACATAGCTATATAAATTGCAACGTCATCATCCATGTAATCAGCCAAAAATACCACCGAAGAGCGAACACAACTTCCTGGTCGCCTCCGCCTCATTTCCTTCCTCTCCTCTCCGCCGTCGTCCACTACCTCCGGGATCCAACTCCGCCGCCATCTCCTCCCACATCACCAAACCTTCCTTCGCCTTCCATCCTCAAGCCTTTGATCGACACTTTCCTTAATGAACTGGACCAAACTCGCAGATCGGCGCAGCCATGTGCCTCGCGTCAGTAATCGATGCCTCGCCGGATCCGGAGCCGTCGTACTTGAGAAATCTGTTACCGGAGGTGTCGCTGCTAATGCTCGTCAGCAGTATAATTGGAGTCGGTGATGCGGTGATCGTTCGAGTCATCAGCCGTTGAGGAACTTGTTCCGGTGAGGTTTTGGATCTGGTGGTTGAAGAACTTGCTCCGGTGAAATTTGGGTCTGGTGGTGACATGGAAAATTATAAATGTAATGATGTACTTTCCAAATTTTTTTTATAAATGTGAAGATGTGGCAAATTCATATATATTGTGTCACTGGCCTAGTCCATCACATATGCGGGATGATGCCCTCGACTAGGTCCATCCAATAATTCCTCGTATTGCATCACAAATAAATTTTTTTAAATTATGTAATAAATACTGAACTTTATATTTATTGGCAATATTTCCATGTTTCACTTTTACCATTATTGTTGATAAGTTATTTATAACAGTAAACCATTCATACAAAATTGAAAGGAAAAAATTGTATCTTTTAGTAACATTATAATTAGAAACAAATTCCGACATATCTCTCACGCACAATGAACACTTTCAAAAAAATAAATTTATGGAATTGCTGATGTCATACACACGACCAATTTATATAAAATTACAATTGATTTATTTGTTTTTAGGCCTTGTTTGATAAAGTTTATGGTTTCACTTAGGGTATAAAAGAGGAATCGAACTAAACCGGAAAAATATATAATGTATGTCTTTATATAGGTTTATAATATTACTTCATCTGTCCCAAATTATAAGTTCTTTTTTGGGATCCAATTTTTAAGATGATGACTTTTATTGGTGTGATAGTGAAGGAAAAATCAATTTTACCCTTGATCCCACCAAATGATGTGATGTTTGTGGTTTAGATATTTTATAACTTGAATGATTGAAGGGTAAATTGGTAAATTGATCAAATAAAGTGACTTTGACTTTACTTATTTTGAAATAAATTGAATAGTGAATGTGGACACTTAAATGGGACGGACTGTAAACACCTTAAAATGTTCAACACTTCTTCGAATGCCTCCATTAATTTCTGGAATTTCTTTATATACATCTCCTAAATGGACTTCCTCCTGTACATTTAATCAGGGTCCTTTCTTACATACCTCCTCTGAATGGGCTTTATTATTGGGTTCATAAATATCTTGCTGGCCCATAAACTTGATGGGCCTGATGACAGATGGGCTCAATTGGGCTGGACATTTTCACTATTACACAGGCCCTATCCTTTGTGATGGGTTGTCGATCTTCCCGGCCCATTATAAAGGATACAGAGTGGGGACAAGATACATCACCCCTGATCAGGATGACGTGACTGACACAATTAATACGATGGTTGTACAATCATTGTAACATTTGAAATTCGTGGTACGGGTGGCCTTGGTTGGCGAGAAGGGAGGCGCACGTGAAGCGAGGTGACGTTTCGGTTCCCGAGCGCACGGCTTTTCAAGCGCCCCTGAGGCTTCTATAAATAATGCCTACAGTGCTATGGATTCATTCTGTTTCACAGTTTTAAAAATTTTTAGAGAGCTCCCTGCACTTGAGACCTTGACTTATCATTGCCAGAGTCTACCTCCACTCTCAGGAAAGCGTCAGAAATCCTTCGGGGTTCATCTTAGAGTAAGTTATTTCTTTTCATCTTAGCGTCTTTCTTTTCGAAATGTCTGATAGTGATGATACCCGGTCGGGTAGCGACCGTCTACCCTCCTCTGTAAACCCGGACGCATCCCTTAGTTCACCCTCAGTGGAGGTGGTTAGGACAATTGTGTCTAGCCCACCTGAAGTTAACCAAAATGTAGCAGCAACCGGAAATCCGGTTGCAGGGGTTTCGGGGGATCAGTTCTATGCTGATCCCATTCCCCCTATGAACAGGGTAGAGACAGTATTAAAAAGGTTAAGGGTTAAATGCGGGGTACCCGATGGGGTGATTATCAAAAATTACCCTAAAAAGCATGATTTTAGGAAGGGCGAGGGAATTTTGGACCATCAGATTTTGTTGTCGGCTTTTCACCTTCAGGTTATTAGATTCCCGATCCAGCCCTTCTTCCTTTATGCCTTAGCCACTTTAGGCTTGGCCCCACTTCAGGTGGGACCTAACTTCTTCCGGGTCCTGGCCATGATCTTGATGATCAATCGGGATCTGGGACTTGACCTTGGTCTGGCGGAACTTCTGTTCTGTTACAAGATACAGGCCCAGAAGGAGTGCAGGGGCCGGTACAACCTTTTTCCCATTAGTGGGAGGAAAATTTGTGATGGTACGGAAAAATCCAATAAAGGGTGGAAAGAGAGGATGGTCCTTGTGAGCGGGAGTTGGAGACTCCCGAGCTCATCTAGATTCAAAGTACCCAATGAGTTTAACCAACACCTTTTCCCCTCTTTCAAGCCATTCCATAGGGGGGTATGCAACTGTGATCAGTGCAATGATAAGTTGGGCCTCCATGTGCTTGAGTTTTTGGGAGCACCCGATGAATATAAAACCTCAAACTATATCAGAACCCGTTTTGAATTGCTTAAATCAAAAATTTGGGGACAGCCTTTGAGGATGTGTACCAGTTTCTTGACAGGTTCTAATTTGCAGGCCCTATCCACAGAGATGCTGAGGATCCCGCAGGCGGTGTTGAAGAAGAAGAATAAGCGGGCAGTCGGGCCTCAAGCCTCAAATTCAGCCCCCGGTGAGATCCAGACCGGGCAGGGATCACAAAGTGTTCCAACCCCTCCGGCTGTTCCCGTTATCCCGCCCCCAGTAGAGAATATCCCGGTAGTTCCATCTCCACCGATGGGAAATGTGCAAACCGGCCAGGCTCCTGCTCAAGGATCAGAGGAGGTTGTTCAATCCTCGGTGGATGTTCCCATCCCTGAATTCCGATTGGTTGAAGGGGAAACGAGCCTGACGGGGGCGCGACATCCCCGATCGGAGGAGAATCCACCCGAACGGTCCGTCAGGGCCCGAACGTCTACGCAGGAGTCCCCTATCGTTCTAGATGACAGTGGGGCCGCAACTGAAAAGGAGTTGCCCGTGCCCTGGGCGCCGAAGATTAGACTCCCGGGCGGCGACTTTCTGGTTGCAGGGCACGCAACAATTGACAACGACACTGCCCTTCGGGCTATGGGATCTCAGATCTAGACTCCCATAGACCGAAAGAGATTGAGAAACATCGATCGGGAGGAGTTGGCACTGACAGGTCCAGAGGTTGCTATGAAGGTAGTGCTTGAATCTACAGACTCCTCCATTGCTTTTAATATTTTATTTATCTCCTTATCAGGCTAACACTTGATCTTTTGGCAGATGCTCTACCTGACGCAAGCTTATAATGCGAAGCTGGAGGAGGACTCCAACTTGCTCAAGAAGTCCAACGAGCTCCTGAGACTGAAAGAGGAATCTCGAATGAAGGTCGCCGCTAAACTGTCCATATCCAACGAAAAGTTGGATGTCCAGTCCCGAAGGGCAATCGCTGCAGAGCAACAGCTTCGGGCGGCTGAAGACAAAATTAAGGAAATGGAAGCAGTTCGGCGGGCTCTCTTTGCTGAGACGGAGGCCCTGAAGGCTGAGAATGGGAGCCTGAAAGCTAATATTGAGAACTTGACGGCTTCCAATTCGAAGCTCCTGGAGGAGAGGGCTGAGATTGAGAATCTCCTCGCTACGGAGAGGTCGGTGGTGGAGATGTGCCACCGGGGTGGGAACGAAATGTATAAGCGTTTCTGCGAAACCTCCCAATACCGGATCGGGTTTGGATGGAGGTCATGCTTTAGTGACATGCAGAAACCCGTCGAAGAAAGGACTTTTGCCTCGGTGGAAGAACTGGATGAGAGTTTGGGCATTTCCCCACCGTACGACGATCCGGTTGGTGGTCCAGACGACGTTCGTTTTTGCGAGTTCCTGACCAAGCCTCTCCCAGGAATGAGCATAACCGCCCCTCCTGATCCTCCGGCTCCCGATGGGGCCATCGTTTCAGTGAACCCAGATGTATCAGGCACCGGCGTCGTCCCTTAGCATTTACTGTTTATGAAATGCATTGTAAGCCTTGGCCACAGGGGCCCAATTTTAGTGAAACATAATTGGTTTTGTCCAGTCAACTTTTGACTTTTACAGTTATAACGAATATTGGTTATTTTGTTTATTTTTGCAAAGTTTTACAGTTAATGCATCACTTAACCGGGATCCGTGTTGTGACTTCGGGCTCCTGAGGCCATGCGAAAGTCAATGCAACACTTGGTTTATTTTTGGAACAAGGATCTCTTCAGGATCTGTGTTGTGACTTCGGGCTCTTCAGGCCATGCGAAAATCAATGCAACACTTGGTTTATTTTTGGAACAATGATCACTTCAGGATCTGTGTTGTGACTTCGGGCTCTTCAGGCCATGCGAAAGTCAATGCAACACTTGGTTTATTTTTGGAACAATGATCACTTCAGGATCTGTGTTGTGACTTCGGGCTCTTCAGGCCATGCGAAAGTCAGTGCAACACTTGGTTTATTTTTGGAACAATGATCACTTCAGGATCTGTGTTGTGACTTCGGGCTCTTCAGGCCATGCGAAAGTCAATGCAACACTTGGTTTATTTTTGGAACAATGATCACTTCAGGATCCGTGTTGTGACTTCGGGCTCTTCAGGCCATGCGAAAGTCAATACAACACTTGGTTTATTTTTGGAACAATGATCACTTCAGGATCTGTGTTGTGACTTCGGGCTCTTCAGGCCATGCGAAAGTCAATGCAACACTTGGTTTATTTTTGGAACAATGATCACTTCAGGATCTGTGTTGTGACTTCGGGCTCTTCAGGCCATGCGAAAGTCAATGCAACACTTGGTTTATTTTTGGAACAATGATCACTTCAGGATCTGTGTTGTGACTTCGGGCTCTTCAGGCCATGCGAAAGTCAATGCAACACTTGGTTTATTTTTGGAACAATGATCACTTCAGGATCTGTGTTGTGACTTCGGGCTCTTCAGGCCATGCGAAAGTCAATGCAACACTTGGTTTATTTTTGGAACAATGATCACTTCAGGATCTGTGTTGTGACTTCGGGCTCTTCAGGCCATGCGAAAGTCAATGCAACACTTGGTTTATTTTTGGAACAAGGATCACTTCAGGATCTTCGGGCACACCAGCAGATTTTATGATTTACTTAATTGGCCATAATAATGATTTTTAATGACCAGTTGCTGTAGCCTTTTTACAAAAAGATCCAAGTAAAAATAGGACTTGGACCATCAAGGGTAGTACCTCTTGAGGCGAGAGGCGTTCTGGGAGTTTGGTTCCATTCCGCCATCAATATTCCTTCGGACTCGGTATGCTCCGCGACCGATGACTTCAGTGATGGTGTACGGGCCCTCCCAGGGCTCCCTGAGCTTGCCTACAAGCCCGATTTTGCGCCTAAGGACCATGTCCCCGATCTGGAACTCTCTTCTTTTGACTTTTTGATTGAAGTGGTTCCGGACTTGCTGTTGGTAAGCAGCCAGCCTGATCCCGGCAGCCTCCCTTCTTTCATCCAGAAGATCAAGATTCTGAGCCAAATGCTGGTTACTTGGTCCCTCGACCCAGGCCTCACTCCGGAGAGTTGGAACTCGGACCTCAGTCGGGATAACAGCTTCGGCACCGTACGCCATGGCAAAAGGGGTCTCTCCCGTGGGTTGTCTGGGGGTCGTTCTGTATGACCAGAGAACTTCGGGCAGTTTCTCTAACCAGGCCCCTTTGGCTTTTTCAAGTTTTTTGGCCAGAGTGTTGAATATAGTGCGATTTGCCCTTTCCGCCTGCCCGTTCCCTTGCGGGTAGCCGACGGAAGACGTGTTCTGGTTGATACCATGTTCGGCAAAGAATGCTCTAACCTCCTTGTTGTCCAGGTTTGTTCCGTTGTCCATCATGATCGTTCTTGGTAGCCCGAATCTGCATATAATGTTGGTCCATACGAACTTGACGACGTGACTCCCTTTGACGGTGGGATAGGCTTCTGCTTCAACCCATTTGGTGAAATAGTCGGTTGCCAGAAGGACGTACGCATTCGACCGGATTGCTTTCGGTAAGGGTCCCACTATATCCATTCCCCACCGGGCGAATGGGTGCGGTACTACAGTGGGATGCAGGAACTCAGCTGGGCGATGGATTGCATCCCCGTGCATTTGACAGGGCTTGCACCTACGGACGTATTCTTCGGTATCCCGAGAAAGGTAGGGCCAAAAGTACCCTTGAGACAGCACCTTATGGGCGAGGGACCTGCTGCCGGAGTGGTTTCCACAGGCTCCACTGTGAATCTCGTGCATCACTGCTCTAGATTCTGACGGCGTGATACATCTCAGGTAGGGACCAGAAAAGGATTTTCGGTAGAGTTGCCCGTTTATTATTGAGTACCGAGCCGAATTCCTCCTGACCTTGTGAGCTTCAGCTTTGCTTTCAGGAAGAGTTCCATTACGTAAGTAATTTACCAGGGGATCCATCCAACTGGGCTCCCATGGGATGAGCATTACTCGTTCGGGCTCTTGAATGCTGGGCCTCTGAATAAAATCCAACAGTGCAACCCGAGTTAGATCCTCTCCCGCTGAGGAAGCTTGATTAGCCAGGTGGTCAGCCTCAGAGTTTTCATTCCTGGGGATTTGGGTAAAGGTAACTTTGTGAAAACTTTCTGTCTCCTTCAAAACTAGCGCTCGATACAATTTCATTGTTGGGTCCTTTGTTTCGTATTCCCCGTTGATCTGACGGACAATTAGTTGAGAATCACTGTGTACTGCTAAGGACTGAATTTTGAGGCTTCTGGCTACCCTCAAACCGGATACGACGGCCTCGTACTCTGCCTCATTGTTTGTGGCTGGGAACTGCAACTGCACCGACATATGAAGGCGTGTCCCATCAGGTGTTAAAAATTCTAGGCCAATTCCTGATCCGGAAGAGCTGGCTGATCCATCCACAAAAATCTTCCATGTATCCAGTTCACTGCCCGGGTCTAGCTCCTCAGTCTCACTTTCGAGCAAAAAGTCCGCTACAGCCTGTCCTTTGATGGAGACCCTGGGTATGTATGTCAAATCGTATATGCCCAACTCGATGGCCCACTTAGAGATTCGCCCTGACAGGTCAGGCTTCGACATAATAACCCGTAGGGGTGTAGCTGTTGGGACAACGATCGGGTGGGCTTCAAAATAATGCCTTAGCCTTCTTTTGGCGTTCACCAGTGACAGAATCAGTTTTTCTTGCCTGCTGTATCTAGTTTCTGCCTCAGCCAAGGATTTACTGGTGTAGAATATTGGCATTTGAAGATTCCCGTCCTCTCTGATGAGGGCGGCGCTGGTTGAAGCGGAGGATATTGCCAAATAAAGGTATAAGACTTCATCGGGGGTTGGTGTAGACAAGACGGGGGGCATGGTCAAATATTCTTTTAGCCTCGCCAGGGCCTCCGATTGTTTGTGACCCCAGATCTCTCCCTTCTTTACCTTTATTGCCTGAAAGAATGGTCGGCAGCGATCAGTGAGTCGTGAGATGAATCTGCTAAGTGCTACCACTCTTCCCGTCAAGACTTGAACGTCTTTATGTGTTCGGGGCTCCTTCATCTCTAGCAGGGCTTTGACTTGTGTCGGGCTGGCTTGGATACTAGTCCGGTCCACGATGTGCCCCAGGAACTGCCCAGATGATACACAAAAAGAACACTTTGCTGGATTAAGCTTCATGCCATGGGACCTGAGGGTAGCGAACACTTGGCGCAGGTGAGTGATGTGGTCCTCCTTCTTTCTGCTCTTGACTACAGTATCATCAATGTAGGCTTCGATTACTGTGCCCATCATGCCTTTAAAGATCTTGTTGACCAATCTCTGGAAAGTAGCACCTGCATTTTTCAGTCCGAAAGGCATAACTCTAAAGCAGTATGTACCTGTTTCAGTAATGAAGGAAGTCTTTTCCTCATCCTTAGGGTTCATTTTTATTTGGTTGTAACCTGAATAGGCATCCAGGAAAGTTAGACGGTCATAGCCCGAGGTAGCGTCAACCATCTGGTCGATCTTTGGGAGTGGAAAACTATCCTTCGGGCATGCCTTGTTCAAGTCGGTGAAATCAACGCAAACTCTCCACTTGCCATTTTTCTTTTGGACAACCACGACGTTGGCAAGCCATTCGGGATACCTGACTTCCCGGATGAAGCCGGCCTGGAGCAGTCTGGATACCTCATCTGCTATAATTTGGTTCCGATGTGCACCCATTCGCCTTTGCTTTTGCCTGATTGGTTTGACGTTTGGGTCAACATGCAATGAGTGCTGTGAAACGTCGGGATCTATCCCCGGCATGTCTGTATGCTCCCATGCGAAGACGTCGGAGTTGTCCTGCAGCAATTGTGTTAGTTCTTCAAATTCAGAATCGGTGAGGGTTGTACCTGCAAAAGTAACTTTTTCCGGGCTGTTGGGCACAACACAGATCGGTTGTAGTGGTTCAACCACAGTCGGGGTGCCCGGCTCCCCATTCTTTAATTGCTATTTGGAGCACGAACTTTGCTCATTCGATCGAGGTACCCCTGGGGCCTGAGCCTTCCGGATCTCCTTAAGAGTGACCGAATAACATTCCTTGGCGGCCACCTGGTCACCCTTGACATCAATGGTGCCTGTACCGTCAGGGCTTAAGCATCTCATGACCTGGTGAAGAGTTGAAGGCACACCTTGCATTCGGTGAATCCATCCCCTTCCCATAAGCAGATTGTAGGAGGGTTTGGCGTCCACCACAACGAACGTCTCGTTCAGGGTCTTATGGGCGGCAGACACAGGTAACTGAACTTCACCGATCGGCTCGATCTGCCTGCCGTCAAAACCCGCGATGGGGCACCGGGATGTCATAATTTCAGAAGGGTTGATTTCGAGCTTTTCGAAAGCCCATTTGGTGATTATGTTGGCACTGCTCCCAGGATCGATCACGACTCTTTTCACAAGGCAGTTGGCCACCATTAGGGTCACAACCAGAGGGTCTTCATGCGGGGTTTGGACGCCTCGAAGGTCCGACACCGAGAAAGTGATGTGAGTTTCTTCAGCCTTGTACCGGGCTTCACTAATTTCGTTGACTTTTCTCATTTTGTGGGCTTTCCGTAGATAGCTTCGGCGCGATCCTTCGGTTTCTTTGGGTGGCGGGCCACCATGAATCATATTGATGATTTTAACCGGTTGTGCATCCGAGGCGTTTCGAGGGACGCCGGGGGTGCGTTGATCGGTTCTTGGCCTGTCTCGTTGTACGTAATCCCGGAGTACTCCGCGAAGTAGTAACGTCTCCACCTGTTGCCTTAGATTGCGGCATTCGTTAGTGATGTGCCCGAAATCACCATGGAAAGCGCAGTGTTTTGTCTTGTCCCTCTGGTCAAGTGGTTGTCGCATGGTAGGGGGTTGCTGGAAAATCCCTTTGGCCTTGTTCTCCTGGTAAAGCTTTGCAAGGCTCACCTTCAGGGGTGTTATCCTTTCTTCTAACCTGGGTCGTTTGGATGGCTTTGGGATTGATAATCCCGCTGGGGCAGACGATCCCGGTGGAGTTGATCGCTTCCGATCGGTCAATCGATCCTTGGACTGAATTTCAAGGCCGACAAAGGCTGATCTTCTCTGCCTGATAGTTTCTTCCTCTTCAATTCTCAAGTACCCCTGGGCCCTAGAGTTTAGTTCCCCAATTCCCGATGGAGGGCGCTTCACCAAGGATTGATGGAATTTTGTTCCAGGAATGAGGGCCATCCTGAATGCCTCGACCGCAGAGTGCTGGTCACAATTATCCACAGAAGAGGACTCGATGTTGAATCGGGACAGAAAGCTTTTCAGTGACTCTCCTTTCTCCTGGATCATGGTGAAGAGGCAGGATATGGTCTTCTTCTGTCTCTTGTTTCCATAATACTGGGCGATGAAGAGCCTGGTCAACTGTTGCCAGCTGCCAATGGATCGGGGTGGCTGCTTCCTAAACCATAATAGGGCGGCCTCAGCAAGGCTTGTGGAGAACACCTTACATAGCAGGGACTCGTTCTCGGCGTACATGGTCATTTTCTGATGAATTTGGTATATGTGCTCTTCGGGATCCCGCGTGCCATCATAAGGGGTGAACTGTGGCATAACGAACTTCTTTGGGAAAGGCTCTTGGGTTATTTCCTGAACGAAAGGCGACTGTATCAATTCAGTGGACGCCTGGATGGCCATGTCGTCCGTAGATCGAGACCTCAAATCTCCGAGAACTTTCCTTTGGAACTCGTCCATCATTGCTTGAAGTTTCTGGGGGGTTATAGACTCGTCGACTGCTGAAGCCTTTCGCGAGCGCTGAGAAGATTCGGCGTGCTCTTCAGGTTGGTTCAGAGAATGGTCGATCGCCGCCACCGGAGGGTTAGGTGTAACTGCCGGTGAGGCAGCTGCTGGTGGAGCCAACCTCTCCCTGAGCTCTGCATTCTGTTTCTCCAAGGCCATGCTACGTTCCTCTGCAGCCGCCAAGCGTTGAAGAATTTGCTCCATGGTCTGGGAGTCCTCTGCACGATTGTCCTCAGTGGGCAGAATGCCTGCCTGTGAACGGGTGACTGGCATTCTCGTCCGGGGAGGCGGTGAGTGGAGGTTTTTTGGAAGTGGAGGGTCTTTTGCCTGTCAAACAGACTTAGCTTTTCGAGATGGGAAGAAGGAGGCGATTTTACAAGTACCGAAGGGCATTTGAAAAATCAGGAACCTCTCTCGTTCCCACAGACGGCGCCAATGTGTAAACACCTTAAAATGTTCAACACTTCTTCGAATGCCTCCATTAATTTCTGGAATTTCTTTATATACATCTCCTAAATGGACTTCCTCCTGTACATTTAATCAGGGTCCTTTCTTACATACCTCCTCTGAATGGGCTTTATTATTGGGTTCATAAATATCTTGCTGGCCCATAAACTTGATGGGCCTGATGACAGATGGGCTCAATTGGGCTGGACATTTTCACTATTACACGGACGGAGTAACATATTTTATAAAGATAAAACTCTACCCTTGTAAATTATAATATGATTACAAACAAATATAAGATTATTGTCAAATAGTAGTTACTTCTGAATTTAATATTTATCTAAAAACAATAATTTATTTTTAAATTATAAATATTTTTTATTTATTGGTTATATGTGGTACAAATTTGAAATATCTTTGACAAACCAAACCGGCATGGTTATTAATTGATTACATTTATTGGTTATATGTGTTACAAATTTTAGTTTTCTTTTAAAATATGTAAAAGAATAATTTAAAAAATCATGAATCGCGATTGGAAATCGTACTGGACCAGTTTGATTCGGTTCCAGCCTAAGAATTTCGGTTTCGGTTTTAATATACACTAAAAGCTTCATTCGGATTGGCAAGAGAGAAAAGAAAAGAAATGATAAAATTAGTTATGAGAGAAAATAAAATAAAATAAATGATAGCTAAAATTTGTATTTATGTTTGGATAAATTAAGAAGGAAAAGAAAAGAAATGATAACCTTTGTGTTTTGGTAGAGAAAAGAAAAGATAGTATTTAACTCATTTACTTTCTTACCCTTTTAATTCAAATATCTTTAAAATATGTGTTTTTAAATGTTGAGGGAAATTTCGGTATTTTAAAATTTATATTTAACTTGTTATCCTTTCTTTCCAATTCTTCTCATTTTTTGGAAGGATGGCAAGTAGGGGCGCACACGGTTCGGTTCCGACCTAAACCGGAACCGAACCGATATTTTCGAGTTCTTAAAAATGGGAACTCGAATTGAATTGTTGATGGAAGGAACCGAACCGAACCGATTTTTCGGTTTGGTTTCGGTTCAATTTCAGTTCCTACCGTTTTTAAAAATAAAAAAGTCAAAATATAATATAATTATGAATTACTCCCTCCGTCCCATTGTAAGTGTCCATTTTCCCCTTTTTCTTTGTTCCATTATAAGTGTCCATTTTGAAAAGTCAAAGTACTTTATTTAATCACTTTACCAATTTACCTTTCGTACATTGAAATAATACAATGTCTAAACTACAAACTATCACATCATTGGACCCACTAAGGGCAAAGTCGGTAATTCACCTCACTACACTATAATATAAAATACCAAAAGCCATTACTCTTAATAAGTTGAGTTTCCCACAATAAACACTTATAGTGGGACAGATTGAGTAAATTATATAGAGTATTTCAACATGATATGATTTTCTTTTAGTGATTATAGTCTTTTTACCATTTATTTTGTGTTTAGAGAATGTTGGAGTATGGTGTTGTCCATTTTTAGAGAGCATTTATTTTGTGTGCTAGACATTATACAAAAGTAGAATACTTCGAGAAGTTGATGCTTGTATATAACTGTGTGAGTGTGACATGCATGCATATTACTTTATATGTGTTTACATAAGTGTTTTGCCTTTGACACATTTCCTGAATAGGTACATGTGTCAACATGCATATATGTGTTTTGCCTTACATCTTTCCCGAATATAGAAACTTATTGAAATAGAAAATTTGTTTCAGTTATGATTTGAGGTATGAAAAAGCAAAACTAGATGCAAATTAAATCAATTATATATAATTTTTCCATTATATATATTACTTATGTTATGTTTGTTTGAGGGGACGAATTGAGGGGGGAGGGATGATAGGGAGGTGAAGGTAAGTATTTTTAGTTTGGTTGGAGAGGGGATGATAAGGAGGAAACCTGGCGGGATGTGCATCCATCCCTCTTTCACGATTTTCTATTCACCTAAATTTCAGCGAAGCAGGAGAGAGAAAACGTGGATATTTACTAGATAACAGTTAATTTACTTATGTAACTTTCTCCCTATCTTATTTTAAAACACGTATTCTAACATACAAAGAATAAATTATTGTAAAAATACCCGCCATTGTTACAGTCCATCACAATTGGTACACTGCATCAACAACATATGTGATAACAACCACAACCAAGTAACTTGTTTCTACCAATTCTAGGTAGTATGAGTAAGTAACTTTCATACGTTTTTATTTGTCCTTTTTGTTTCTACAAATTTTAAGTCATATGGTTATAACATTTTTTTTATTCTATACATACCATTTTTATCTATGTAAAACAATACAATTTTTTTTACTATAGTTGAAATATATAAAAAAATCTGATTAATTTAGTTAAGAAAAGTTAAGATGAATTATAAGTAAGTGAATTTGGAATCCTTAATTTTTATAATTATATAATAGGGGTATAGTGGTAAAAGGCCTATAAAACCTCTTTTTCTTTTCCCTCCAACCAAACAGAATCTATCCTTTCTCTCATCTCTTCCATCGAACCAAACAAAAAATAAGAGAGACACCTTCCCTTCCTTATTCCTCCCCCTTCCCTTTATTTTTCCATCCCTCCAACCAAACGGAGCATTATATAAGTTATAATTTTTAAACTAAATTTATATATAAGTATAAATATTATACTACTTAAAAATATATAAAAAAAAGAAGAAAAAAAATCCGGTTCGGTTCGGTTTTAAGTGGTTAAGAACTAAAACCGAACCGAAAAAACTGGTTCTTGAACTTTGAGAACCAAAACCGAACCGAATCATCTTGGAACTACCGTCGATTTCGGTTCGCTTCTTCAATTTTGTGTGTAGCCCTAATAGTAAGTGATAAATTTAAAGAGATAAGTTATCCTTTCAAATCTCTTCAAATCATTTTTTTTCTCTCATAATTGATAACCCAAACACAAATCTTACTATCCTTTTTTTTTCCGTTTTTCCAAATCCTTACAAACCACTCATACCAAACAAAGCCTAAATTATGAGTATCGATTTAGAACAATTCTAATTTAGTTTGAAATTCAACCAATCTCGACCGAGTACATTCTTATTGAAAACATCATTTTAATTAAAAATAAATCCAAAACACTGTTGATTGAGTTAAGATGGGTCCCAATTCCCATTCATCCGAACACTTTAGGTTGGCATTTTCTCAAAGTAGTCCCCATTAAATTAGTGAGGACTTGACTAGACTAAAATTTCTTTCTTGTAATAGTTAAAATTGATGATTGAGAGTTGTATTTGTATTGAAAACTGAACCACAAATTCAACGAATTCAGCTAATAATTGAAGGTTTGAGATTTTAATAATGGTCCTGTTTATATATGTCACACTTCATATCATTTGAGAAGGAAAATAGAGATAAGAGCACACTAATAGACCTTCCAATAAATTAATTGAAACTCACCACTTAAATTACATTACTTAAGATAACAATCTACTTGTCTTCATCTATTCTGATGAAGATAGAAAACCAATAACACAAATGATCAAATATATAATGAGCCATCCATTATTCATACAAGTACTGTTTAGCTATATACTAGTGTTCATATCATAATAGTTGACAACTGATATAAAGAGCCATTTTTTACATACATATATGGTAGTGATTACAATTGTATGAATAATGGTCATTTCTTAAGTCTGGGAATGAGGACTAAGGGATGTTCCTTCTGCAATGCTAAACCAGCCTTCTCAGTCATGTCTATCTCATTAGGATCATTTCCATGTGGTAGTGACAAATCAAAACTATGAATCAATGAAGCAAGTATCAAAGGCACATTCTTTGCTGCCATGGTTAGGCCAGGACACATTCTTCTTCCTTTTCATTTTGGCATGTCTACTCAATATCCATGTTGGGTAGATTATGTATATTGATTAAAATTTGAAGACATAATGGTAAAAGACGAGGATAAGAAAAAGACTTGTAAGACAAGAAAAAGGATTGAAGATCAAGAAATATTATTCCATAATTCAAGAAATATTATTCAATAATTGAAGACTTCTTTGTCTATAAATATGAGAAGATATTGAGAAAAGAAGAACTCTCCAATTCTTCCAGAAAAAAGACCCTTATGCAGAGAGAGAGAAAGAGAGAAAAATATTGATTGATCATTCATCTTCTAAATTCTCTCTAGTTTTGGGGGTTCTCCAATTGTGTTTCAACAAATGTAATCTTTATGCACAATTGGATGACCTAGATACAGAAAAATCTACACACCATCTGTTGCATTGTGTGTGCATTGATCCATGAGGAGCGGAGCCGTCAGAGTCCGGAGATCGGAGCAAGAAGCTTCATGGAGCGCAAGTGAATCTAGACTTTCTGACGTCGAGTGAACTATGGCAAATCAGAGCTATTGTAAGTCCTAACTTCATAGAGTCTGTATAAACTCTTTGATTCATAGTGCATCGATACCAGAGGGTATCCGTGATTTTTACTTGGAGCATTTTCCAACGTTTTCCACGTAAATATCTGTGTGTTATTTTACTGCTTTAAATTCTGCTATTATATTATTGTTTGATTGATATAAATTGTGAAAATGATTAGTTTGTATGCAGTAATAAATGACAAGAACCCAAACATCACTCGTTGGTCGTGTTACTATTATTCGCGTTTAAGGTATCTCGATCGATCGGTGGAAAATTGCGAACTATCCCAGCCCTTTTGCAATCGATTGGTGGTACAAGGATCGATCGGTGGTTTGGCGATCGATCGGTGGTTTGTTAACAGTGCGTTTGATTGAACCTTGCTATAATAACCTCACTTCATACTTTTGGGTAACAATCATACCTTACGTATCACATTATTGATTATAGGACATCACAAATTGATAATCCACAAAATAGGTTCTTTTTGCATAGAAAAATATTTTTATTAAAAATATATATTTAATAAAAATTTATTATATTTTTATTAAGACAAAAATATTTTAATTAAAAATTCATTATTTTTATTAAAAATATATTTTTAAGTATAAATTTATTTTATCACTAATTAATATTATTATTTTAGAAAAAGTTTTTTAATGACCTATTTATTTTGATTAAAATTAAATATTTCGCAAATAATTTTAATTGGTCATTAAATTCATAAAAAGTCTATTCACCCCCCAGGCTTATTTTCGTTATCTCCTAGGTAATTTTCATTGGTATCAGAGCGGGTTTGCCCTAATTTATGTTAACAACCTATGATTAGATCTTGAACTTAGGTGATGGACGTACCTCGAGAAGGAGGTTCTATGACTAGGTAATTTTCATTGGTATCAAAGCGGGTTTGCCTTAATTTAGGTTAACAACCTAGGATTAGATCTTGAACTTAGGCGATGGATGTACCTCGAGAAGGAGGTTCTGTGACTAGGTCCCCTTTATTTGATGACTCAAATTACACGTATTGGAAAGCTAAGATGAGAGCGTTCTTGAAAGCTATTGATGAAAAGCTTGGCTTGACGTAGAGGAAGGATACTCACCTCCCACTATTATAGACAAGACTACTAATAAATCCAAATCGAAACCATCTAAAGAGTGGACTCCTGCTGAGTCAAATAGTGCCACTTGGAATTTGAAAGCTTTGAATGCCTTATTCAATGTTGTGACATGGAGAGAATTTATGAGGATCTCTACATGTGAAATTGCTAAAGAAGCTTGGGATATTCTCCAAGTTACTCATGAAGGGACTTCAATAGTTAAACAATTTAAACTCCAACTGTTAAATTCACAATTTGAATAACTTTGGACGGAAGAGGATGAAGTCTATGAATTTGAGGCTAGATTAACTGATATAGTAACAGACTGTCACAATTTAGGAGAGCCCCATTCCTGAGGCTACCATAGTGAACAAGATTCTTAGGTCTTTACCTGATCGTTTTCGTTCTAAGGTTACTGTCATCTCGGAGATAATGAGTATTAAAGAAATTAAACATAAAGAATTGGCTAGGAACCTAAAATCTTATGAAATGAAGATGTTCAAAAATACCTCTAAGAAGTCTAGTAGTACTAAAGAGAAACACATAGCTTTTAAAACCACTAAAGAGGATTCTATTGCGTCTGATGGAATAAGTGAGTTGAATCTGAATGATATTGTTATGTTTGCTAAAAAGTTAAACAAATTCGTAAAGGATTATAATAGTAAAAGAAATGGCAAAGTACAAAAGTTTGGGGATAAATTAAGTGAGTCTAGAAATAAAAATAAATCTCAATCTCGGAATGATAAGTTTGACCTTAAAAAGAAGAAACCTCGGTGTTTTGTGTGTCAAAGATATGGTCACTTAGTTGCGGAGTATGCTAATACTATAAAAAGGATAAAAGTTTTAACTGTCACTTGAGATGATGAATCGAATGATGGATCAACTAGTGATTCTATAGACTCTGAGTTAGGTGATGAATTTGAGAACTTCACTGTGTTCGCATCTCATATTGAGAAGGGGGAAGAGGTTGCAACATCGAGTGTAACTTCTGAAGATGAAGAATCCGGGGGAGATGAAGTTGGTGAGGAAGCTCTTGAAACTGCTTATGATAAACTACTTAAAAAGACAACACAACTTCTTTCAAATCACTCTAATCTTTTGACTAAATGTCTTAGCCTTGACAAAGAAAAGAATGAAGCATTGAAAAATATAGATGATCTTAATAAGGAAGTTAATACTTATAGATCTGAGTTAACTGAGAAATCTACAAACATTGGAGATTTGGAAAAGGAATTGAAGGATGTTAACTCAACTATCAATAAATGGTCTAGTGGAATTCGTAAGTTTGATTATATGTTGAGTGTAGGGAAATCTACAGGAAATACAAAGAGGCTAGGGTACAATGGAGTAACTCATAAATGGAATGTCGTTCCCAAAACAACCTTTGTTAAAACATCTCATGTAGCATATAGTTTTTCTCTAGGTAATTCTGATAGGAGTCATAATGCTCAATCTTATGTCAGAAGACCTGTCGAGAGTAAGTCTTCTTTTACCTCTAGATATCATAATGCTTATAATATTTTTCAAAGGTTTATTCCTATTTGTCATCATTGTAGAGTGAAAGGTCACATTCGACCCTGGTGTTCAAAATTAAGAGGAAAGACATTGAAATCTATAAGAAACCCTAGAACTAAAAAAGGACTCAATATTGAACATCAAATTAGGGTGTTGAATGAAGAAATAAAGAATTTGTCAAAGCTGACAAGTAGTGCTCTGAAAGTCAAACAGGTATAGGTTAAGAAAGGTGAGCTATACTGTTATGTAGTTCATACTACAATTAGAGCACATGACTTTAGCTCCTAGTATTTAGATAGTGGATGATCTAGGCACATTACTGGAGATAAGTTATTATTTGAATTTTTTGAGGATTATTCTGGTGGGTTGGTTACCTTTGGTGATGGGAAAAAGGCTAAAGTCACAGGGAAATGAACCATTGTGGCCCCTGGTCTACCTAGACTAGAAGATGTTCTTTATGTTGAGGGTTTAAAAGCTAATTTGTTTAGTATAAGCCAGATCTGTGATAATAATCATAATGTCAATTTCTCTCATAATAAGTGTTCTATTATTGATTCTTCTGAAAATTGTGTTATGGAAGGGTTGCGTTCACCTGATAACTATTATTGCATTGTTCCTGATTCTAAATTATTTTGCAATAGAGTTAAACTTGATGAAATAGAAATATGACACCAAAGACTAGGACACATTAACTTTCGTGATTTAACTAAGATTACTAAAGATGAAATTGTTAGAGGTGTTCTTAAACTCGGTTATGGAAAAGGTCTTGTGTGTGGTCCATGTCAAAAGGGTAAACAGGTTAGATGTAAGCACAAGAAGACCAATTCCATTCGTACTTCAAGACCCTTAGAATTATTGCATATTGCCTTAATGGGTCCCACTAGGACTATGAGCAAAGGTGGTAAGAAGTATATTTTTGTCACAATAGATGACTACTCTAGATATACATGGGTTGGGTTTCCAAGTGAAAAGTCTGAAACTCCTGAAAGTTTTAAGAATATTGTCCCATTACTAGAGTGAGAAGTTATCATGAAAAGGAGTTTGATAATTCTACAACTGAAATTTTCTATGATGAAAGAGGAATAAAACATGAATTCTCTGCAACACATACTCCACAACAAAATGGGTTGTTAAGAGAAAGAATAGGGCTCTTCAGGAAATGGTTAATGCTATGCTACATGGTAGGAAGGTTCCTAGGATTTGTGGGCCGATGCGGTGAACACTGCTTGTTATACTCTAAGTAGAGTCTATCTAAGGCTTGACACTTTAAAGACTTCTTATGAATTTTGGAATGACAAGAAACCTAATGTGAAATATTTCAAAGTTTTTGGATCAAAATGTTATATTCTTAGAGATTGTGAATGCATAAGAAAATTCGAATCTAAGAGTGATGAAAGAATATTTCTAGGTTATTCTTTGACTAGTAGGGCCTTTAGGGTTTTCAACCTTAGAACCCAAACTATGATGGAGTCTGCAAATGTGGTGGTTGATGACTCATGTGTTGATGAGTCTCATGATGAGAAAGATCATGAGCCCTTTTTTGAGTTAGACACTGATTCTCCTAATGTTGTTGTAGAGGAAAAATTGGAACATGATGATATTCCTAGTCCTATAAGATCTAATGAATCTTTCAATGGTATTCAGCTTACTCCTGTTAAGGAACCATCTGCTAGGGTAAAGTTAAATCATCCTTTAGATAAAGTCATAGGATCAGTTGATCAGATGATGGTAACCCGTAGAAAGGCTAGGAATAAAGTGTCATATGCTTGCTATACATCTATCTTAGAACCTAAAAATGTTAAAGAAGTTTTTCAAAATAATGAATGGATAAATGTTATGCATAAACTAATCCAAATATCACGGTTACCGAAAATTTACCCTATTGTTAACTTCAAGACTCCGAAAATTAATTGAGGTACACATAAACTGATCCGAATATCACGATTAGCGAAAGAAAGAAAAAAAGAAAAAAAAAAGCATAATTCTGTGTCACATTTGTAAAAGTTGAATAAACGTGAAGTAAGTTCCAATGTGGTATTTCAAACTATTGAAATTGCACATTTGACCAATATACACTGGAAGTTAGCTATAATTTCAACAATTTCGGTTGCTTCAAAAATCATATGCTTGGTTTTCGTTTATAAGATCATTGGCTCATCTCTATTTAATTTAAAGAGAATAAATGAAATAAAGGAGTTAGATGTAAATTCTTATAACGAAACGGTTCTTTGTTTCCATTGTCAAAACAGTTCGAATAGGCCATGTCGAGGGTGCTTCATTGAATAATTAGATAATAAAACAAAATTTACTAATAAACTTTTTTAAATTATATAATAAATACTGAACTTTATTTTGATTGGCAATATTTCCATGTTTCACTTGTACAATTATTGTTGATAAGTTCTATATTAAAGTAAAGTATTCATACAAAATTGAAAGGAAAAAAATAAAAAAATTGAATCTTTTAGTAACATTGTGATGAAAAATGAAGTCCAACATATCTCTCAGGGACAATGAATAATATTAAGCACTTTCAAAATTTTTTTTTCCATAGAATTGCTGACATCATATATGCGAACGACTTATATAAAAGTACAATTTATTTATTTGTTTTAAAACTTCGTTTGATAGAACTTCTGGTTTTGCTTTTATACAAAGGGAAAAAGGGGAATCAAACTAAACCGGAAAAAAATACAATACATGTCTTTATATAGGTTTATAATATTAATAAATAGTAACATATTTTAAAAAGATAAAACTCTACACTTGTAAATTATAATATCACTACATACAAATATAAGAGTATTGTCCAATAATATTTACTTCTGAATTTAATATTTATCCAAAAACATGTTAATATATAATTTATTTTTAAATTATAAATATTTAATTTTTTATATATATTTTTATTGGTTATGTGGTACAAATTTGAAATATCTTTGACAAACATTCTTGTTATTGAAAAGATCATTTTAAGTTTTAACCAAAAATGCGTTTCTTATATAATCCAAAACACTTCTTGATTGAGTTAAGATGGGTCCCAATTTCCATTCAACCCAACACTTTAGGTTGGCTTATTCTCAAAAGTAGTATTCATTAAACTAGTTAGGACTTGACTAAACTAAAATTTATTTCTTGTAATAGTTAAAATTGATGATTGAAAGTTGTTTTTGTATTGAAAACTGAACCACAAATTCAATGAATTCAGCTCATAATTGAAGGATAGAGAATTTATAAATCAACTCCCAAAATGGGGAATTGGCCGCAATCCAAATATCAGGTATGGAACGGGCAAGCAATAGGAGAATAGTTTCTACATTTCTAGAGGCATTAATTAAAGGATAAATTACAGTTTGATCCCTAGATATATGATACTCTGCATTTTTTTTTTTTTACTAATTTATCATTTATGCATTAAAGTAACAAATACATTAACTACAAACCATCGTATCATTATAAACTCACCACGGTCAAAATAGACAATTCATCTAGTACTCGTACAATAAAACATAGGATCTATTCTGATGAAGATAGAAAACCAATAACACAAATGATCAGATATATAATGAGCCATCTATTATTCATACAAGTACTGTTTAGCTATATCATAATTGTTGACAACTGATATAAAAGCCATTTTTTACATTTTTTACATACATATATAGTAGTGATTACAATAATATGCATAATGCATGATTGGATGGTCATTTCTTAAGTTTGGGAATGAGGACTAAGGGATGTTCCTTCTGCAATAGTAAACCAGCCTTCTCATTCATGTCTAGCTCATAAGGATCATTTCCATGTGGTAGTGACCAATCAAAACTATGAATCATTGAAGCAAGTATCATAGGCACATTCTTTGCTGCCATGGTTAGGCCAGGACACATTCTTCTTCCTGCACCAAAGGGTAAGAACTCGAAATCGTTACCTTTGAAATCCAAAGTCGAGTTGAGGAACCGCTCTGGCTTAAATTTTGGTGGATCTTCCCAAACCATGGGGTCTCGCCCAATCGCCCAAACATTTACTAGTACTTGAGAATTCTTAGGAATGACGTAATTCATCACTTGGCACTACAACAAATTAAGCAATTTACTACAAAAATTTTCGTAGCAAAATAACAATTTTTTGTAGCAAAAGACTTTTAGAGACAAAAAAAAAAGTGTCACCAATTTGTAGCAAGAAGTGGCGTAGCAAAAAGTCATTCGCTACAAATTTTTAATTTTGTAGCAAATATAATTCTATTACTACCACTCAATTTTGTAGCAAATGGTAATCTTTTTGCTACAAAATTTAAATTATTTGCTACAAGATTAGTTTGTAGCAATTCACCTAAGAATTGTCTACAAAAATGCTACAATACACTTTCGTTGTAAATATCTTGAATTCACAATAATAATAGTAATAATATTAAATATATAAATAAATAAATCTGTTAACAATAAAAATCAGCTGTAATAAAAAAGAAAAGCAAATAAAACATATGAAACAACAATACAAAAGCAAAATATGGCACTCCAAACTTCAACTTTCCAGTAAATTGCTAGTCAATACAACAATACTTAGCAAACATGTCAAATGTTCATTATTCATCTCCAAGCCTACTTGCTTATGCCCATACACAGTGAAATATCTAATTTGTAAGTGTCAACTGTACACAACAATATGATTCCAGAAAATTGCAAAGAATATTAAAAAATAAGAGTAGTGCACCACAATATTCAACTTGAACAACGATTGCCGAAAGTTGCAAACATAGCCCGGACCCTCTCATCTATCAAAGTGCCGACCCTCTCCTCAATCTTTTGCTCAACCCTCTCCTCAATTCCCTGTTCCGCCATGTCATCGAGCCTTTGTATCCTCTCCTCCAATTGTTTGACTTTTTCCATTGCCTCCGCACAAGTCCTTTCCGCGTCCTCAGCCCTCTTATGAGCTGTTTCCAGCTCTGCTCTCGTGCATCGGCCTGCTGAAGTAGGCTTCATGCCATACCCGAGCCCACGACTGTAGTATGGATTGTCACCAAGAATTGCTTGGAAAATATGGAAATCGTCACTCATGGTACCATCATTTGCTTGTGACTGCATGACCATCTTTTCCTGTAATTCAAACCAACACTTCTATTAATGTGGCAGATTTTTATGGTTAAATTAATACCAAACATCCATCATCATCTCATAGACCTAAAACTACCAAGAAATTATGAAAATTATAGCTATAAATTTCATAAGAGAATTCTTACATATAGCTCCTCAGCATCTGGATGTGTCCAACCCTTTCCTTCCCTATAGTGAGTTTCCTTGTACATACGAACGAAACTGACTCCACCAGTTGTCCCTTCATCGCGCTTCATCATTCAAGAAAATTTAGTAGAAATAGATTTCACAGTTGAGTATATGAAAATTATTTGAAATCATTAAGGGAGCTTTCTAATCTTGTAAGTAAGCTGGCATGGTAACTATCTCCACCAGGCAACATATATGAACACTATTAACAAAACCAACTTGAATGCAGACACTTGTAATGGGCAATAGGGATGATATAGATGAGATGTCTTCTGGAAATGCTAGCGTGCTCACCACAGTATTAAAGCTTATTGATAAGTATGACCTATATGGGCAAGTGGCATTCTCGAAGCATCACAGACAAACTCATGTCCCTAAAATCTATCGCCTCGCTACAAAAACTAAGGTGTGCTTAAGTTCACAGTTCTTAGAGCTCACTTTTTATGGTTTATGTCGATGACTCATTAAGCTGTTTGAAATATGACAGGGAGTTTTCATAAATCCTGCTCTAGTTGAGCCTTTTGGGCTTACCTTGATCGAGGTTGGTTTCAGTTATTTACCTCTCTTTCATGGCTCATCTTGATCTGCTTAGGGAAAATATTTTGAAAGTTATTTGTTTGGAAAAATGCAGGCATCAGCACATGGACTTCCAATGGTGGCGACTAAAAATGGTGGTCCAGTTGACAAAACAAGTGTGTTGTGTGTACATGTGTTGGTGTGTGCGCGTGCTATGGAATCAGTCATTTGATTTGATTTGGGAAGTGATATAACAGTACATGTGCATATAAAAAAATCTTACTAACAACAAATTTAAGCTCACCATCTCCTCGAGGTAACGAACAAAAGATTTTGAGCCCCCACAATGCGGTATTTTATAATATTTTCGGTTCTTGCTATTTATTGCACTTCGTTTCTACATGGCAATATGAGAAAATTAGTAAATAAATAGCATTCTACTTATTTTAAAAAAATATTAAGAAAGTATGTCAGCAAGTATTTAGGAAATCATTGAATATACTATCTTTGAAAAAGTAGATTTACCTTGAACTTTTCCGAGTTGAACCTATCACATAATATCTACCAAACATCATGTGGAACACCATCATACGGATTCTGAATTGCCACCTCATGTGGTAGGAACTTAGCATAATGCAATTTAAGTCTGTGCCTATAATCCCTCAATCGGCTCTTGATATGCATTTCCACAGCCTCCCTCACATGTTTGTCATTCATATCAACCTCAAATATGTCCTGAAACAAAAATCAGATTACAACGATTATCACTGTGTAGTATTTCAGACAAAACTGACGATATCAGATTGATAACATCACTAAGTTTAATAGCGCAAAAAAAGTCAAGACTACAAAGACATAAAAGTTTAATAAAGAACTTACCATAACCTGGACAAACAAATATTTCTTATGGCAAGGAGGAATTTTTTTCCAGCTCTCATATAGAAGTGAACTATTTAAGCGAGCAATTATTCCAATCTCAGTGGTCCACTCTTTCACATAGCCATTCATTAGCTTGAACAAATCTGGCTTTATGTGGATTGGAAGACGCTTATTCCCATTTTTATCTCGAATCTTATCAACAACATTACTTGTTGTTTTCCCACGTCCTTTTCCAAACCTAGAAGAGTTGGAACCTACAAAATAGATACAATCATCTATTTTACATAGTTCAGTTTCACACAAAAGACTTCTCTATTGTCAAATTGCAAGGATTTAATAATGAAACAAACTATATATACATATGTAGAATACAATAATCTCACCTCGAACAGTTGGACCAGTCTCAGAAGCAATAGGAATATACAATGAAGGTCCTATATGTTAGATTTCACATCAATCAATGTGAAAAACTAGACTATCTCTTAGAAGTCATAAACTACTTCATATGTAGTATTCTAACCTCCACGAGATGGAACTGTGTTTGAAGCAATAGGGCTAGATAGTGAAGAACCTGCATACAAAATATCCTTATTTTTATCATTATTTGTAAGCATCCTTTTAATTTTGATGTTTAGATTAGCAGAAGCATGATCAAAATATAATGCAGACTATAGCAATCATCCATGATCATTGTATATATCATCATTCAATCAACCCTCCGTTACAAACCTTTCTATCACAATGTAAGCTATCAAAAACAAAGTAATAAGAGCCAAAACTGAAATTTCTTCACCAGTTTTAAAAGGGGACAGAACTAAAACTATTTTCATATCTGTAACTTTTACAAACCAGAACTAGGTCTGATGTGAACTAGAATTCTAAATCAAAGAACCATGGATCAAGTGCTTCTTGGCCCTCACGAAGATTGAGAAAACAGGGCAAACGATTAACGGGGTTTCCAAATTCATTATCAAATTCCTTTCCCTATCAGTTTCCAGAGTAGAATTCGTAATAACAGATCAAAAGTCAAACCATCTAATCGAAAAACCAATTACCCACACACAAAAGCACACATGTAAGTGTTTATATAAATGTATAGAGAATATAGTTCTTGGAGTTTGGAGATTGCATAAAAAGAACTCTCAGAAGCAATAATTATTACAGAAAAACTGTAATCTGATCTCGAACAGCTGGACCAGTCTCAGAAGCAATAGGAATAGACAGTGAAGGTCCTATATGTCAGATTTCAAATAAATCAATGTGAAAAAAATAGACTATCTGAGAAGTATTTAACTACTTCATATGTAATACTCTAACCTCCACGAGATGGAACTTTGTTCGAAGCAATAGGGCTAGATAGTGAAGACGAACTAGTCTCAAAAGTACCAGAAACAAACTGTGAATCACCCTGCAATGCATCATGAGTGCTCAACCTATGTGTAGAGCGCAAAGATCCCAGAACTGTAGGTGGCATAGTAGGCCTGCTAAACCTTGTAGTACTTCGTACACGACCACTGGATGCCATACAACTAGACTGAAATTTGCATACATTCAAAAACCAATATTAAAAACAAAATAACATAATATAGATGAACGTGATTCTTATGAAAGTATAAGAAACAAAATATTAATGCATATTTTATTTAATTGAAAAGAAATGTTTAAAATTCATGTAAAATTAGAACATATAATTATTTACACGTTATTCTACTCATCCATATCAGTATCGTCATCACTAGGCGAAAGTTCTTCCTCATCAATTGGTAAAATTTCATCTTTATCACAGTCTTCCGCATCCATCTCTTCTTCATCAACATCACCTTTATGTGAGTTTAGGATATCATAAACAATATCAGCAGTAATTTCATCAATTGCCACATCTTCTTTGTTCAATGACAATGGATCCATATCAACATCATCTTGGATGAACCCATCGACATCACATAACTCATATTCTTGATATGCATCATCCTCATGCAACACCTCCTGCTCATCTTCACATTCTTTTTCCATCTCTGCCTCTGGACAATAAAACAGGTTTCTAGGACCAAACTTTTGTACGACTTTCCAGTGACCGTGTAATTTTGTATCTTTAGCATAAAAGACTTGTTGGACTTGACTAGCCAATACAAAGGGATCTTCCTCATATGAGGTATGAGAGATGTTAACGCTAACGAAATATGCATCTTTCTGTATTCCCTTTCTTTTATCATGAACATCCCACCAATCACACTTGAAAAGAAATACTTTTCTACCAAGACTGTACCTTAACTCTATGATATCAGTTAACACCCCATAATAATCAATGCCTTCTCCCCTCACAACCACACCACTATTTTGTGTTTTTCGATTCATCTCCCTTTCTCTAGTATGGAACCTAATTCCATTTACTATACAACTACTATATCGTTTTACTTGTGGATTAGGTCCACAAGCTAACGAATAAAGATCATCAGAAACTGCATGTGGCTCAATATAACGCAACTCCTTAATCTGTTAAAACAATAAAAAAATCTGTTAACGTAAATAAATAGTAAAAGATTTTATTAATAATTTAGATACAAAGTAACATGTTTACTTACATGTTCTTCAAACCATTTAGGAAATTGTTGTCCTAGCTCTTCCATGTGTTCTCTACATATATTATATGATACAAAAGTTATTATCAATTATAAACAATGTGTTAGACACTACCAAATTAATGTCACTTACAAAAAGTCTGACTCAATTTCAATGCAATTCTTGAGCACGTATCGTTGAGCCCTTTGAAGATCCACTACATCCATAAATCCATAATTGGATGACCCTAAAGGACGAACAATGTTTCTGAACAGAGAGAAACCAGTTTGTTGAGACATTTGTCCACCATCATTGTTTCTTTCTTCTCGGTTAAATCGTGTCTCGACCCCTCGAAGGTACATGGAACAAAAATTGAGACATTCGCTATCGATATAAGCTTCCGCAATAGAGCCTTATGGACGTGCTTTATTACGAACATATGATTTTAATTTTTGCAAAAACCTATTTCACACATACCCATACTAATAAAATTATTACAAGTATTTAATAATATAATATAATTAGATAAGTATGATGTGATCGTTATGGAGAATACCTTTCAAAAGGGTACATCCATCGATATTGTACTGGTCCAGCAAGTATTGCCTCACGAGGCAAATGCACAGCTAAGTGAACCATTACATCAAAGAATGCCGGTGGAAATATCATTTCTAACTTGCACAATATAAGAACAATGTCTCTTTGAAGTGCCTCCAATTTTTCCAATTTCAACGTCTTACAACACAGCTCTTTGAAGAATAATCCCAACTCAATCAATGCATTCCGAACATCAACATCTAAATATCCTCGAATTGCTGCGGGAAGTAGGCATTGTAAGAGAACATGTGAATCATGACTTTTCATTCCGGATATTTTACAGCTATCAGCATTCACATACCGAGATACGTTTGATGCATAGCCATCCGGACGTTTCAGCGAATTCAACCAATCACATACACTTTTTTTCTCATCCGGCGATAATGTGTACCGTGCTTTGGCATCACAAACTTATCACCTTTAGGAATAAGATGTAATTCTTCTCTTACTCCCATTGCTCGTAGATCCAACCGAGTCTTTACGGTATCTTTTGTTTTTCCTTCAATGTTCATTAATGTTCCTAACACATTATCACATATATTTTTCTCGATGTGCATGACATCCAAATTATGTCTTAGCTTAAGACCTTGCCAATAAGGCAATTCAAAAAATATGCTTTTCTTTGTCCAATTTAACTCTTGCTCAGGACGTTTTCTTTTGTTATTACTTACTTTTTTCCCAAACCTATTATTCCCAACACACTGCAGTTGCTCCAATATCTCCTCGCCACTTAACTCCTTAGGTGGAAGTTTGTTTTCTTTTTTTCCATCAAATTGCTTTTGACATTTTTGCCAAGGATGATCTTCCGATAAGAAACGACGGTGGCCCATGTAACATATCTTTTTTCCGTACTCCAAGTGCATTGAACATGTATATTTGTTAAAATTCGGGCATGCCATGTACCCTTTGGTGCACCAACCTGATAAATCTGCATATGCAGGAAAGTCACTAATAGTCCACAATGCTGCCGCATGCAACTTAAAGCTATGTCCGGAAGAGGCATTGTAAGTTATCACCCCGTTATTCCATAAATCTTTAAGTTCATCTATCAACGGTTGCAAATACACATCAATATCTTTTCCAGGAGACTTGGGTCCAGGAATTAGCAATGACATAAAAATGTATGGTTCTTTATTACATTTCCAGCGTGGCAAATTATATGGCACAACAAATACTGGCCACGTGTTGTATGTAGTGCTCATATTACCAAAAGGATTGAATCCATCACTTGATAGTATTCAACATGCAATTTCATAGATAATGATAAAAATAAGGATATTTTGTATACTACATTAACAAGCCATTCCAATCATCAAACACAAGCAAAAGAGATAAACTTAATAGTATTCAACATGCAATTTCATAGATAGTTCAGATACTTAATAGATGTCGTATACACAACCCTGGGCAAGGATTGTCAGCAGTGAAAACTGCCAAATTGTACCAACGGCAATGAATAAGACATACCAACCAGTAGCTCAAATTCATTCCAAATATACTTAGCAAGCACCTATAATTGAAAGCAATTTCAAATGCAAATGTGAAAGGCATGGGCACTTGGATTTTCACATTCAAATAGCAAATGAAAGCTTAAATAAATAAATAAATAAATGCAAATGAAAGCTAGTATGCTAGGAAATTTGAACAACACAACTTCATAGGAATTCCATTATGAAAGGATAAGAGACACTGTGGAAAATGGATAGGGGCATAGATTTTGTTATTGGGTCTGCAATTTAAAATGATTAGAGACATTGTGTATACATATATGTATATATACACAAGCCTAGCCTATTAACCAGGATCAATCAACTCATGTTATGCAACAAACTAACCATTGAAAGTTGGCAATAGAGTCTATCCATATCACAGAAGTCAAAAGCAATAATAAAAGGACATAAAAAGTAGCAAGCAATAATAATCATCTATTTTAGTTAACAATGGTTGTTTACCTAATCAGCTACTAAACCTACACAAATGCAGACCAGTCACTCTCAAATATATATATATACATGTAACAATTTATCTATACAGGTTAAACTGTTTAACCCTCTTTAACATTGATTTCTTCTTCTTTTGCCTTCTCTATGGACAGGTGGTTAACAAATGAGGTAATTCTTTCTCCATTTATTTGTACATCAGCTTTTAAGCCTAGTAGAAAAATAACCAGGATATGCTAGCAAAGAAAGCTTTAATCAACATAATTAATAATTAAAAAAGGTGAATTCACTTTGCTGCCCAGCCAATATCAAAGACAATAACACGTTTCTCTTTTTCAGTAATTATCATTTCATAGTCTGCAGAGGTTTTCTTATTTGATGCTGAATTGAAAATCCAATTGTGATGAATT
Source organism: Cornus suecica (assembly GCA_963922005.1). NCBI lineage: Eukaryota > Viridiplantae > Streptophyta > Magnoliopsida > Cornales > Cornaceae > Cornus > Cornus suecica. The sequence continues at coordinate 88,811,168 of OY998238.1, read as the reverse complement.
TTTATTTATTTTTGTATCCAATTGTGATGAAAATTGAAACTGAAAACCAAGAATACAACAATAAAAAATTATTATAACCCACAAACATGAATACTCCTGCAGAGTCTCAACATAATTTTTGCCATTCATCATTATAATATAGTATTGCCCATACCAATGGAACAACAGAAATCCCAATTCAGATTTAGGTTCGGCATAATTAATTTAACTCAGATCTCTCATGATGAAACCATCTACAATAACCTGATAAACAAAACAACATTCCGAACCCACCTCCATCCCCCTAAACATTAAAATGAAAAAAAATAGAAAAAAAAACATACCACTCACCAATCGTTTTAGATATACAATTGATAGCATAATCAGTACTGAAATAGAGTGAAAATCAGTGTTGAAACAATGCTGAAATCTTATCAAAACAGTGCTGAATATAACTTAATATACTGCATAAATTAGTGCTGAAACTCTTAATATGACATCATAAAATCGGATCTGTGGGCAAAAACTAAATCATCATGCATTGTTCACACACACAAACACACACACTTTACACACACACATCATACATTCACAAACTGACATCGTAAAACCTGATCTGTAATAGATTGGGCAAGAAATTGAATTTCCAATTAAAACAATAAATTGCAAAAAATAAAAGAAGAATGAAATTGATTCATGAGGAGTTACAAGCCTTCTCAAAAATGGATATGTGATTGTTAGGGCAAAAACTAAATCATAAAATCGGATCTGTGATTATTTGGGCAAAAACTAAATCATAAAATCGGATCTGTAATTATTAGGGCAAAAACTAAATCATCGTGTATTGTTCACACACACACACACACAAACTTTACACGCACACAAACACATCGTATACATATATACGCGTATGTGTATGTGTAAAGAGAGATATAGGTGTGTGTTTGTGTACATATATATACATGCATATATATACTATACAAACATATATATATATACATATACATATACATAAATATATATAGCTTGGATTATACCTAAGTTGTCGAGGAACAGAGACAGCAACAGAGTCGATCGAGTTGTGGATGAAGAGAGAGAGAGCTCTAGAGTGAGACTAAGAACGAGGCTGAGACAGAGTAAAAGTAATTTTAGAGACTTTATATAGTTATATTTAATATAATTGAAACGTTTTAGCAAATGTATATCAAAGGACCATATGCCACGGTGGTTATTTTTGACTTCTTAAAATTGTTAGAAGTCTAGTGTTCGAGTCACGAGAGTGGAAAAAAGCAGTTTTAGCATATTACTACAAAAAAATTAATTTTGTAGTAATTAGTATTATATTTGCTACAAAATTGTTTGCATAGTAAAAATAACACTCTTTTACTACAAAATTAATTTTGTGGAAAACTTTTTGTAGCAAATTAACTAATTTGTTGTAGTGTGGCATGAGTCAGATGCCCAGTGAGGAAGCATAATTGGTGTTGCAGGTACAACCTCAGAGTTTCTTTGAAACAGGCTTGGAGGTAATGCAGCTGAGGTAGATGGGATTCGTTTACCATGTCTTGTTTGACTACTCTTGTCAATTCTTCGTGGACTTTCTTCATGGATTATGGATTTTTTATCAGGTCTGTCATCGCCCACTCAATCGTTGAGGTACTAGTGTCTGTACCAGCAATGAATAGCTCCTGAGAAATGCATCAAGTGAATGATTGATTATATGCCAAATACTTGTAATTGAGACCTTAATAGGAAATTAAAAAAAACTATATCATTACGAGAAGAGTCTGTAAAACAGTTTTATGTTTTCTGAAAACTGAAAATCAAGAAAACCTTACAAAGAGTCTGTTTAGCTCAGTCTTCATAAACTCAGTAATATAAAGATCTATATTCATAGAACTGTCTTTTATTGTCATTTGAAAACAATTTTTTGTTGTCAGAATTCTTGGTAACTGTCTTCCGATATGCAAATTAAGCAGACTTTTTCTCAAAACATGTAATTTATGTGTGTGCATAGAGAGGAGAGAAGAGAGCAAACCACGAGCAGAAGATTGATTTGATCATTGGTACAAGAATTGTGGATGAGGGTGTTGGGTTTGGCATAAATTTGGCTACCAAACTAGTTGGTTTGGTTTTGACTGAAGGAGGAGAAGAAGATTTCAACATCATTATAATACATGGTAAATGAGGAGTTGAATTATCAAAGTTGGTAAGTTGCCAAATGTTAGGTGTTGAACTTGTGAATGGTAGGCTACCAAATATTTGGTGAAGACTTTGAAGATTGAATATTGCTTATGCAAGATGATTTTCATATGCCTATAAATAGGCAAGATGTTGATGGAGTTGATATACCAAAACTTGTAATCCCAAAGAAGAGAAAAGCTTTAGTGATAAGCTTTGTGAGGGAGAGAATTTTGTGGGAAAATTCTCTTGGGCTTGTATTTGTTCTTGTGGGTGTTTTTGGGGTGAGAGAAAATTACCGAGAGTGTGATTGTAACAATTTTCCACATAGTGAATTTTTCTCTGGTTGTCTTTGACAACGACAGTGGTTTTTCTCCGGTTTGGAGTTTTCCACTATAAATCTTTGTGTCGTATTTTCTATTTCTCTGTTCTTTGATTTTCTGCAAAAGGAGGATCCCGTGATAGAGAATTTGTGATTGTCCAAATAATCCAAATTTCCTAACAATTGGTATCAGAGCTTTGGTTCCTTGAAGCAGAAATGACAGGCGTCAAATTCAAAATAGAGAAATTCAATGGGATGATCAATTTTGGCTTGTGGCAAGTACAAGTCAAAGATTTGATGATTCAATCTGGTTTACACAAGGCTTTGAAGGGGCGACCGACCCCTGATTCCAGCAAAGAAGCTTCGAAATCCGATATGAGTGATGAAGATTGGGAAGATTTTGATTTGAGAGCAGCAAGCATAATTCGTTTGTCCTTGGCTAAAAATGTTCTTGCTAATGTGCAAGGAATATCCACAGCTAAGAAACTTTGGGAAAAGCTTGAAGACATGTATCAAACAAAAGGCGTCTCAAATCGAGTATATCTTAAGGAGCAGTTTCATACTTTGCGTATGAATGAAAGGACTACTATCTCTGACCATCTGAGTGTTCTCAATGGTATCGTCTCTTAACTGGAAGCCATTGGAGTTAAGATTGATGATGAAGATATAGCTTTGAGGCTTATCTGGTCTCTTCCACCTTCCTACGAACACATGAAGCCTATCTTGATTCATGGGAATGAGAAGATAGCTTTCTCAGAAGTCACTGGCAAACTTTTCTCCGAAGAGAAAAGGTTGAGTGGTGGAAATAGTGTCATCCTGAAAATTTGGCATTAGTGGCAGCTGAAAGTTGGAAGAAGAAGAACTCCATGAATAAGAAATCAGTTTGCTGGGGGTGTTGACAATCTGGGCACTTCAAGAGAAATTGTCCGAAAGGTGGAGCTGGTTCGGTAAGCAGCTCAAGGTCAAATACCGACGGTGAAGTTAACAGTATGTCTGCTTTGGAAGAGGTGGACTTTGTTGATGCTCTCTGAAAGAGCATGTACATCCTTATGGCATACCGCTAGTCTTCAAAAGTTGCCATGAAAAGAGAATGTGTTACTGCTAGCGGGTCCACAAATTTACACACGGGTATTGGTTGACATTGATGCAAGGTGTGTGGTGGAGTTGATGTCGATGGCTGATGAACTTCCTGGAGAGTCAACGAGGAAGTTGCACCATAATGTTTCAGCGAATTAGTTCGACATGAGCCGAGGTAAAATTCTTAAAATGGTTGATTTTAAGTGTGTACTCTTTATGGTGGAGTATGATAATTCTCTGTGTTGAGAATTATGACTGTTGGTGAAAACAACGTTCGTAGCAGAAGCTATAAAGAAATTTGGCCAAAGGTGGAGTTTGTTGGGTTTGGCACAAATTTGGCTACCAAACTAGTTGGTTTGGTTTTGACTAAAGGAGAAGAAGAAGATTTCAACATCATTATAGCACATGGTAAATGAGGAGTTGAATTATCAAAGTTGGTAAGTTGCCAAATGTTAGGTGTTGAACTTGTGAATGGTAGGCTACCAAATATTTGGTAAAGACTTTGAAGATTGAATATTGCTTATGCAAGATGATTCTCATATGCCTATAAATAGGCAAGATGTTGATGAAGTTGATATACCAAAACTTGTAATCCCAAAGAAGAGAAAAGCTTTAGTGATAAGCTTTGTGAGGGAGAGAATTTTGTGGGAAAATTCTCTTGGGCTTGTATTTGTTCTTGTGGGTGTTTTTGGGGTCAGAGAAAATTACCGAGAGTGTGGTTGTAACAATTTTTCACATAGTGAATTTTTCTCTGGTTGTCTTTGACAACGACAGTGGTTTTTCTCCGGTTTGGAGTTTTCCACTATAAATCTTTGTATCGTATTTTCTATTTCTCTGTTCTTTGATTTTCTGCAAAAGGAGGATCCTGGGATAGGGAATTTGTGATTGTCCAAATAATCCAAATTTCCTAACAGAGGGTGTCCAAGAAGTCCTTTTGGCTTGAACCATTGTTTCTACTCGCTGCTCTTCTGTCTTCTATAACAGGCTCCCACATAGCACAGATCCTCATAAACGCTTCCTTAGCCTTCTTGTTCAAACCTTGAAGATCTAATGCACCTAAAATTGGATAAAACTCAGACAAATTTGGAGCTGAAATTAAGTCGACATATTCATCTATAAGACCCTTCATCCCTCCATCAAAACTCACTCTCTCCAAACTAATAAAATCTCTTGATATCAAAGCATTACTCAACATGTTAAACACAGTCCCAAACACCAATCCTCCAACTTTCACTTCCTTTCCCTCCTTTGAGCTCAAAAACTTCACCATGTCCAATACCTTTTCCTCTCTCAAACATGCGTGTGCCTCCATTGCCTTCCCCGAGAACAGCTCAGTTCTGCAAAGTACTCTTAAATTCTTCCATTTATCATTACACTGCAGCGCCCATGCGAGCGATAAATGGTTGAGTTTTGAGCTCTTAGCTGGCACTGCATGAGGAACGTATCGCGCAGACAAGATCCGATCATGGGTTTTGAGAATTTCCTCTGCAGCCTTTTTCAATGATCCGATGATCATGATTTCAGTTCCTAGTTTAAGTGACATGAGTGGACCATATGACTGAGCAAAGTTTGCTAGAGTGATATGAAGCTTTTTTCCCATATGAGGAATATTGCCCAATATAGGCCATGGAGTTGGTCCTGGTGGAAGTGGTAAGGGCCTAGTTTTTTTATAGGAAATGAGAATTGGAATGCTTTAGGATGAGAAAGATGATGGGTAAGAGGAGGATAGGATACAAGAGAAAGTTTGCTTCTCCTACAATAGTCTCAGCCATGACTTGCTATAACAAGAGCTTGCTTTTTGCAGTGTAATGTATTGTTATGAATTAGTTCAACTTTTCTATAATGGATGAACTATATGGTGGTCAACAACTGATTTAATTCTCTCAATAGCGTAGAGATATATAAGACTCCATACCCTATAGTCTCTCTTTTCCCCACTACACATATCCTGATTCCAGCTTGTATTAGAAAGTGACAGTATTGAAGGTGGATCATACAAATCCCTTATCTCAATTATGTGGCATGAATTCACTGTCTAAGGTCATAAGCACAAGAATTCAACATATAACCTAAAGTTTCAAAAATATCTCCACAAAATAAATAAATAATAAATAAACATCAGTATTCATGCATTTGCTTGATTTTTAAAACTTCAATTAATAACAACAAAAATATTTTTGAAACTTAAAGACACATGTTAATTTTTTATTAGACCGTGTCACCTCATGAAACGACGAATACACATTGTTCACTAAATGTACATAAAACTTCAAAACATAGCTTGATTAACAACAATATTTCCTTACAATTCATTAAATGTGCAGCACATAATCCCTACACTCTTACTGATACAAGTATGTATTGATACATAGATTATTAACTCTTATGGCACAAAAGACTCGGTCATATGAGTGAGAAAGGACTCAAGATCCTTGCCAGAAAATAACTCTTACCTGGAATGAAAGGTACTCCATTACACACCTGTGTCGACTGCATCATGGGGAAACAACACAGAGTTACATTCCGCAGTTCCCCTCCATCTAGAAAACCAGACATTCTAGATCTTGTACACACGGATGTTTGCACCATGCAAACCAGAACTCATGGAGGTGCCCTCTATTTTGTCACATTCATTGATGATCATTCCAGGAAATTATGGACCTTTGCCTTGAAAACTAAAGACCAGGTGCTGGAAGTGTTCAAGCAGTTCCATGTAAAGGTTGAAAGAGAAACTGTGAAAATGCGGAAGTGTGTACGTGCAGACAATGGTGGCGAGTACAGAGGACCATTCGAGGAGTATTGCAGAAGCTTCGGCATCAGACTCGAAAAATCAGTACCAAAAACTCCTCAACATAACGGCCTTGCAGAAAGAATGAACATAACGATCTGCGAAAGGATCAGGTGCATGTTATCTAATGCCAAGTTGTCAACTCCTTTCTGGGGTGAAGCAATGAGAACAGCGGTTGACTTAATCAACCTATCTCCCTCAGTTCCATTAAACGGTGATGTTCTAGAGAAAGTATGGAGAGGGAAAGATGTTTCCTACAAACACTTGAAGGTGTTTGGCTGCAGAACATTTGTCCACATTCCCAGAGATGAAAGATCCAAGCTTGACAGAAAGGCCAAACAGTGCATCTTCCTGGGATATGCCCATGAAGAGTTTGGTTACAGACTATGGGATCCTATCAACAAAAAGGTCATCAGAAGCAGGGATGTGGTATTTTTCGAAGATCAGACCATTGAAGATCTTGAAAAACAGAAGAAATCAGATCCACCTGAAGAGTTACCAGCTAATCTAGACCCAATTCCTTCACCGAGAGCACAAAATGATGGGGGAGCTATTCAAGGAGATCCAGTTGATGACGGTGCAGAACCAGAACCAGTTGCAGAAGAAAATCATGTTGATCCTCAAACAAGGAGATCTTCCAGAGAGCGACAACCGAATCGCAAATATTCCTCCGCAGAGTACGTGATGCTTAGTGATGGGGGAGAACCAGAGAGCTATCAGGAAGCTGTTATAGACAGTAAAAAGGCGGAGTGGATGAAAGCCATGCAGGAAGAGATGAAATCATTGCATGAGAACCACACATATGACTTGGTCAAGTTACCGCAGAAAAGGAAAGCTCTCACGAATAAATAGGTATTCAAACTGAAGTCTGAAGAAAATAATCCACAACCAAGGTACAAGGCAAGACTGGTTGTGAAAGGATTCGGTCAGAAGAAGGGAATTGATTTTGAAGAAATATTTTCACTTGTGGTGAAAATGTCTTCCATCCGAGTTGTTCTTGGCTTGGCAGCCAGCTTAAACCTAGAGATCGAACAACTGGATGTAAAGACCGCGTTTCTACATGGTGATCTGGATGAAGAAATCTACATGGAGCAACCTGAAGGATTCAGAACCAGAGGAAAAGAAAATCTTGTGTGCAGATTGAGGAAGAGTATTTATGGGCTCAAACAAGCACCAAGACAGTGGTACAAAAAGTTCGATTCATTCATGGATCAGAATGGGTACAACAGAACCACTGCAGATCACTGTGTATTTGTCAAGAAATTTCCTGACGGAGATTTTATCATCCTCTTGCTATATGTCGATGATATGTTGATCGTTGGCCATGACAGCAACAAGATTAACAAGTTGAAGAAGGAATTGAGCAAGTCATTTGCTATGAAGGATTTGGGACCGGCAAAACAAATCTTGGGAATGCAGATCTCTGGAGACAGACAGAAACACAAGCTCTGGTTATCTCAAGAAAGATATATCGACAAAGTTCTTGAAAGATTCAACATGAGCAAAGCAAAACCAGTCAGTGCTCCACTTGCAAGTCACTTCAAGCTGAATATGAAGCAGTGTCCTTCAAGTGAGACGGAAAAATTAGAAATGAAGAAAGTACCTTATGCATCAGCGGTTGGCAGCTTGATGTACGCCATGGTATGCACGAGGCCTGATATTGCTCTTGCAGTTGGAGTTGTTAGTCGATATCTGTCAAATCCTGGCAAGGACCATTGGGCAGCAGTAAAATGGATCCTCAGGTATCTTAGAGGAACTACCAATATATGTTTATGCTTTAGTAATGGTAAACCTGTATTGGAAGGTTGCACAGATGCAGACATGGCAGGTGACAGTGACTCGAGAAAATCCACATCGGGATACCTAATCACTTTTGTAGGGGGAGCAGTTTCATGGCAATCCCGATTACAAAAGTGTGTTGCCTTATCCACCACAGAAGCTGAATACATTGCAGTAACAGAAGGATGCAAAGAGATCTTGTGGATGAAGAAGTTTATTCAAGAATTGGGACAAAAGCAGGAAAAGTATGTCATATATTGTGACAGTCAAAGTGCTATTCATCTTAGCAAAAATTCAACCTTCCACTCAAGGTCCAAACACATTGACACCAGGTATCACTGGATCCGTGATGTGCTAGAAAATAAACTTCTACAGTTAGAGAAGATTCACACAGATGATAATGGATCAGATATGATGACCAAGAACCTATCCAGAGAAAAGCTAGAAGTTTGCAGAAAAGAAACTGGTTTAACAGCAGCCCCAAATTGGCACTGAGGGGGAGATCAACAAAAGACGTTCTTCTCTGATTGGTATGGATGGGGAGAATTGTAAGGTTCCATACCTAATTAGCTAGAGTCAAAGGATGCCTAACTCTAGCCTAACCCCATACATGTTGTGGGATTTGCCTAACCTTGCCAACCATGCCAAACTTAGGCATGGTTTATTGTTGTTTAATTTCTTCTCCACTCTAAAAATAGGGGAGTTTATTGTTGTATCGAATATAACAAGCACAACAAGTGCAAGAGAGAAAAGCCACAAGTGAGTTCTTGTGAGGAAGAGAGAGTAAACCACAGAGCTGTTCTGTGATGTTGTAAGAGAGAGTATTATGTTGTGTAGAGCGATTGTATCCTCCTCCCAATTCTCGGTTATTCTTCAAACCGAAGATAGTGAAACCTCTCAAAGTGGATGTACCCGATTATTTGGGGAACCACTATAAATTTGGTGTCTATTGTGTGTGTGTGTTTGAGTTTATACCGGTTTGGACCCAACAGTAATGTAGCTGAGGCATGTGGGATTCTGTTTGTAATACCCCGTATTTAATGGATATTTATTTCCTTAATTATTTTGGATGGCATAATGGGTGTTTAAATTATTGAATGAGGCTATCTTAGTCTTTTTAAGTCTAGTAGGTTATAATGAAATTTTGTGATCTGAAGGGGGGCAAGGTTGTCATTAGTGTTTGGGCAGTTTGGTGATTTATGCATAATACAAGGATAGTTTGGACATTTCCCTAACCCTAACATCTTCTATATAAGCATCCTTAACTTCAGATCTAGCCCCCATCTCATTTCTTCTACTACTTCTTCTTCTTCATCAATTATACCCGAAATTGTGAGGGTTGAGAGGTTGAGAGCTTAGAATTGGTTTGGATCTGTACTTGTGGTGGATTCAGCTCTACATTACAGGCAAGACATATGTTCTACTCTTCCTCTTTATACTAAAATTTCATAGCCTTTACTTTGTCTACATGTAGAGATTCATGGATCTATATAGGCATATATGTATAGATCTGTTAGAGTATGTTCATATTCATGTTTATTTATGTGATGATATATATTCTGTTTATATGTATATGTATAGATCCATGATCATATGTACAGATCTTGTATATAGGTAGAGATTAGTAGTCTTATATAGACATATATGTACAAATTTGTTAGAGTATATTTATATTCATATATATATATGATGATTTATATTCTGGTTATACATATATGTACAGATCTATGATTATATGTATAGATCTTGTATATATATAGAGATTTGTGGTGATATATTGATATATGCATGAGACTATGTTTATATCTAGCTATACGTACAAATCTGTTTTTACCATGTGTAGCTATACATGTATGGATTCGTGGTTATGTGTCTTGTTGGTATGATTCTGATGATGTGTATATGGTTGGAACTTAGTATAAATATCTGAGTACATAAATATTTTAGGTTTCAATGTTGACAAAGATTTCAAAACTGTTATTAGAAAAATATTGCATATTTATGTAATTGTTTTTCTCTATTTTCTTTGTTATCAGACTCTGGACATTGATTTATATTGTTATTATGTGTATCACGAATTATACTGGATTACGTATTTTCGACCGTATAAATGAATAGTTTCGACCGTATAAAATACCGTATACCTTGGCGCTGGGGCGCTACCCCAGACCCCGCCAGGGGGGCGCTCAGGTAATGGTCGCGCCGCCCCCCCTGGACCCCCCAGGCTCGCCCTTATAAATTATTATACGTTCCCGAATAAATATTACAAGCGAATTATTAAATTCGTAAAATCCTAAGATTTAAATTAAATGACTATGTTTTGGAAATTTATAAGAAACCACAAGGAGGCTGACTATTACTGCAGTCTAACTAGTACCACGGGACATGGGTGAGTTGTCACGGCATGGGTGAGTTGTCTGGTACGTGGTTATGGTACGGCATGGATTGGATGTTGTATGGAAAAATCATATTAATGTAAGAAATTTATAAACATAATTATATTAAATGGTGGTATATTAGTGACTATAGTTATAGTTAAATATATTATTATTTTTAATATAATTTTGGGATTAGGTGTCACTAGGAAAGGGGATGGATTTTGGTACTCTGCTTGGGATCATGTAGAGTTGTTCTTGCTCGTGGGTTTAACCCACATTTTTGTTGTTTCAGGTCCTCGGTAGTTTCACCAGCAGGGTTGAGGATTTCATATCTATCGGTCCGGTTCTATCATAGTTTCCTTCCACTCCAGGGTAGGATCCGATAAATGTCATATGTTGTATTTCTTATAAGTGTGTTTCTAGGGGTCCATGTTTATGGGATTTCCAAATTGTACTGTGTGGGACTTATTTTATTTAAGGATGTATTGGGAGTGGTCTTCTTCATGTATAAGTTGTATCCTTATTTTGTTATTGTTGTTATTATTATATTTCTATTTTATGTCTTCTCTTCTGTGCTTATGTTATCAATTACTAACGCTCCTAGTTTTCTATGTAGGGGCCTGGCCAACCTATGCATGAAAATTTGGGGGTGTCATAGTTGGTATCAGAGCACTCCAGGTTCAAGTGTCCAAGGGATGTATAGTTAGTCTTCCGCGTTGCGTATTTTGATATTTAAAGCCTAAATTTAGGACTCGTACTCTTGTAAGATCTTAGTGGGGGTATTGACGGGTCGTGTTTATTGTTATTTCAGTATGCCACCACGTAGAAGGAGAAATGTGAATCAAATTCCGGACCCTATTCCAGAGGGGAATGCTCCAGTTCCTCCAAACCTTGCTGATATTATTGCCCAGGCTGTTGCTGCAGGAGTGGCGACTGCTCTTCAGCATCAACAGCTTCATCCACAGCCTCCCTTGCAGGCACCTGCACCAGTTCCTGTGATGATAGATAATGGATGGGACAGGATGCGTATTTCATTCATGAGAGGCAATCCACCAGAGTTTTCTGGATCGACAGAGGTCACCGCAGCTCACCAGTGGAAGAAGGACATTGAGCGCCATTTACGCATGGTTCAGTGTACTGAGGTTCAAAAGCAAATATTGGCTACATTCAAGCTGGTTGGTGATGCTTTACAATGGTGGGAGTCGGTTACTACTCTAGAGGAGAGGGCCACATTAACTTATAATCAATTCCGAGATCGCTTTGATGATAAATATTTCCCTTTCGCTGTGAGAGCAGCAAAGAAAAGAGAATTTCTCAACTTACAGCAGGGAGATAGGATTGTTGCAGAGTATGAGCAGGAGTTCACTAGCCTATCATTGTTTGCACCTGAGGAAGTGAACACAGAGGAGAAAAGGAAGAATTGCTTTGTGCATGGTTTGGCATGGCCCATTCAGCAAGTGATAGTGGGTAATCCAGCTTACGCCACTTATGCTCAGGTGGTGGATGCAGCGTTACAACATTGTCAGATCAGGAGGGATTACAAGAAATCTAAGGGGGATAAACGCAAGGACAATGACTCCACTAGCCAGACAGTGGAGAAAGGAAATGGTCAGAGTGGCAGGCACAGTGATAAAGGCAGGTTCCAGGGGCATCAACCTTGGAAGAAACAGAGGGGTACTACTGATAGCAACAAAGAAGGGCCTTCTCATCAGGGACAGCATAATGGAGCTCCTCAAATTTCACAGGGGCAACAACAGGGTCAGAGGAAACCTACGGGTCCTTTCAAGGGCCATTGTTATGGGTGTGGGGAGTATGGGCACTCTGCCAAAAGGTGTCCCAAGGCTACTCCAGGACAGCAGGGCCAACAAGGATATACCAGTTATCAGGGACAGAGGCAGCCACCACCATTACCAGCACCATAAGTTCCTCGTCTACAGGGCTCGACTTATCCTGCTTTACCAGCACCCCCGCTACCACAGGGTCAGACACAACTACAACTTCATTATGGCAGGATCTATAACGTAATGCCACCAGACGTTCAGGCACCTCGGGCTATTGAGGGTATGTTTCCTATTTATGGTAGACTTGGTCGAGTGCTTTTTGATACTGGTGCATCACATTCTTTTATATCGCGCTCTTTTGTTGCTTTATCTGGACTACCAACTTAGCCTAGTAGTCAACCTCTCAGAGTTTCAACGCCATTAGGTGCCGATGCGGTTTTACGGGATAGTTGTGTATATGTACCTATTGAGATTGGCAGGCTTCAATTTTCTGCCAATTTATTAGTTCTTGACATGAATGCTTATGACGTGATACTTGGGATGGATTGGTTATCTCACTACCATGCACAGCTGGACTGTCGTGGTAAGACGATAGTCTTTGCGATACCAGGACATGAGATGTATTTGATTACGACACCTCGATCTCATGGAGGGTCTAGTACACATTTGTTTTATATGGATGCAGAGACTCAGGAGCAGACTACTACATCCATGGATAGTATTCCTGTAGTACGTGATTTTCAAGATGTGTTTCAGGAGATTCCAGGGTTACCTCCGAGTCGTGAGATCAATTTTGTTATCGACTTAGCTCTAGGCACCAGGCCTATTGCTAAGGCACCGTACAGGATGGCACCAGTGGAGATGCGGGAACTGAAGGATCAGATTCAACAACTTCTTAGCCAGGGTTTTATTCGCAGGAGCACTTCACCCTGGGGAGCACCTGTGTTGTTTGTGAAGAAAAAGGACGGTTCCCTTCGTCTTTGTATCGATTACAGGGAGCTGAATAAAGTCACAATTCGCAACAAGTATCCGTTGCCTAGGATTGATGATTTGTTTGATTAGTTGAAAGGAGCCACCTACTTCTCCAAGATAGACTTGAAGTCAGGGTATCATCAACTTCGTGTCAGGGAGCAGGATGTTCCCAAGACAGCATTCCTCACTCGGTATGGGTCGTATGAGTTTCGGGTCATGCCTTTTGGGTTGACCAATGCTCCAGCTGTCTTCATGGATTTGATGAATAGGGTATTCCAATTTTTTTTAGACCAGTTTGTCATTGTGTTCATTGATGACATCTTGGTTTATTCTAGGTCAGAGGAGGATCATGCCAGGCATTTACAGATCGTGTTGCAAACACTTAGAGATCACCAGCTTTATGCAAAATTTGAAAAATGTGCTTTCTGGCAGAAGGAAGTAAAATTTTTGGGACATGTAGTGTCAGAGAAAGGTTTATCGGTGGATCCAACAAAAGTCTCAGCGGTTTTGGAGTGGGGGCAACCTACCTCACCTACAGAGATTCGCAGCTTCCTGGGCTTGGCTGGATATTATCGCAGGTTCATTCAGGGCTTTTCAAATATCGCCGGTCCACTTACCCACTTGACTAAGAAGGGAGTGCCCTTTGTTTGGGATGACCACTGTCAGGCAGCTTTTGATGAACTGAAGACAAAATTGACATCTGCACCTGTTCTAGCTACCCCACAGAGTGGAATTGAGTATCTTGTCTTTACAGATGCCTCTTTGCTGGGTTTGGGATGTGTATTGATGCAGGAGGAGAGACCTGTATCTTATGCTTCCCGTAAGCTCAAACCGCATGAGCTTAACTACCCAACACATGACTTAGAATTAGGAGCAGTCGTTTTTGCACTGAGGATTTGGAGGCACTATCTCTTAGGCGAGAGTTTCACATTATTCAGTGATCACAAAAGTCTACAGTATCTATTCACTCAGAAGGAACTGAATATGAGGCAGCGCCGATGGCTGGAATTTGTGAAGGACTATCATTTCACTATTCAGTATCACCCAGGGAAGGCTAATGTAGTGGCAGATGCTCTTAGTCGTCGACCCTATGCTAGTCTTTCAGCCTTGTTCGAGACTGAGTGGAATGCACTGAGGATAGATGATGAGTTAGTTGATGCTTTTGCGGCATGTGTGGTGGTGACGCCTGCTATTATTCGTAGGGTAGTCAAGGCCCAACAGGTAGATCAACAGTGCATGGCTAAAGTTATGGAGTTGGCATCTGAGGAGATTCCTTTTTACTTAGTCGACTCAAATGGAGGTCTGAGGTACAAGGGACGATTGGTCGTTCCTTCTACTGAGGACTTGAGGAGAGATGTGATGAGAGAGGCTCATAACTCTCCTTTTGCAGTGCATCCTGGAGGGGATAAGATGTACCAAGATATGAAGCGCCAATTTTGGTGGGTTGGTATGAAGAGGGATGTTGCAATTTTTGTCTCCAAGTGCAGTACTTGCCAGATGGTGAAGATCGATCATCAGAAACCGCCGGGATCATCACAACCACTTCCAGTGCCTGAGTGGAAATGGGAGAGCATTTCCATGGATTTCATTGAGGGACTACCTACTTCTCCTCAAAACCATAATTCAATTTGGGTGATTGTTGATAGACTTACCAAGTCTGCCCATTTCCTACCGGTACGTTCAGACTATACATCGGAACAGTTGGCGAAGCTTTACATCGCTGAGATAGTGAAGCTTCATGGGATTCCTTTGTCTATTGTATCGGATAGAGATCCAAAATTTGTATCGGGGTTCTGGGCAAGTTTTCAGTAGGCTTTAGGTACAGAGTTGCATTTGAGTACAGCTTACCACCCGCAGACCGATGGTCAAACTGAGAGAGTTAATCAGATTTTGGAGGATATGCTTCGAGCTTGTGTCCTGGATTTCAAGGGCAACTGGGAGTTCTACTTGCCACTGTCAGAGTTTGCCTACAACAATAGTTACCAGAAGACTATCGGTATGGCACCATTTGAGGCCTTGTATGGTCGACCGTGCAGATCTCCCGTATGTTGGATGGGAGTTGGAGAAAGCAAACTCCTGGGTAAATTCTTGGGTCCTGAGTTCATCAAGGATACATCAGAGAATATTGCCCTTATTCGAGATCGTATGAAGACTGCTCAGAGTAGACAGAAGAGTTACGCTGATCGTCGAACCCGAGCTTTAGAGTTCAGAGTTCAGAGTGGGAGATCAGGTTCTTTTGAAGGTGTCTCCCATGAAGGGAGTGATGCGATTTGGGAAGAAAGGAAAACTATCACCTCGCTTTGTGGGCCCTTTCATGATTACTGACAGGATTGGACCCGTGGCGTATCATTTGGCTTTACCTGATCATATGCACAGGGTGCATAACGTATTTCATGTTTCTATGTTACGGCGATTTCTCCGAGATGGGGATGTCTATCAGCATATAGATGTGGGAGAAATTGAGTTGCAGCCGGATGCGATATATGTGGAGCAGCCTTATTGTATTATGGATCGCAGAGATCAGGTACTCCGCACGAAAGTCATTCCCCTTGTACGTGTTCAGTGGAATCATCACAACGAGGCGGAGTCCACATGGGAAAGGGAAGATGAGGTTCGTGCAAAGTATCCAGAGTTATTTATTTCAGGTATGTGCTGAATTCCGGGGACGGAATTCCATTATTAGGGGGGAAGAATGTAATACCCCGTATTTAATGGATATTTATTTCCTTAATTATTTTGGATGGCATAATGGGTGTTTAAATTATTGAATGAGGCTATCTTAGTCTTTTTAAGTCTAGTAGGTTATAATGAAATTTTGTGATCTGAAGGGGGGCAAGGTTGTCATTTGTGTTTGGGCAGTTTGGTGATTTATGCATAATACAAGGATAGTTTGGACATTTCCCTAACCCTAACATCTTCTATATAAGCATCCTTAACTTCAGATCTAGCCCCCATCTCATTTCTTCTACTACTTCTTCTTCTTCATCAATTATACCCGAAATTGTGAGGGTTGAGAGGTTGAGAGCTTAGAATTGGTTTGGATCTGTACTTGTGGTGGATTCAGCTCTACATTACAGGCAAGACATATGTTCTACTCTTCCTCTTTATACTAAAATTTCATAGCCTTTACTTTGTGCATCTATAATCTTCTAGATAGTATTTTTCATATATGTATATGTATGTGTAAATCATGTTCATATATGACTTTTATATATTCTGTTTATACATATATGTATAGATCCGTAGGTATATATATAGATCTTGTATATAGGCATATATGTATAGATCTGTTAGAGTATATATTCATATTCATGTTTATTTACGTGACTTATATATTCTATTTATACATATATGTATAGATCCGTAAGTATATATATAGATCTTGTCTACATGTAGAGATTCATGGATCTATATAGGCATATATGTATAGATCTGTTAGAGTATGTTCATATTCATGTTTATTTATGTGATGATATATATTCTGTTTATATGTATATGTATAGATCCATGATCATATGTACAGATCTTGTATATAGGTAGAGATTAGTAGTCTTATATAGACATATATGTACAAATTTGTTAGAGTATATTTATATTCATATATATATATGATGATTTATATTCTGGTTATACATATATGTACAGATCTATGATTATATGTATAGATCTTGTATATATATAGAGATTTGTGGTGATATATTGATATATGCATGAGACTATGTTTATATCTAGCTATACGTACAAATCTGTTTTTACCATGTGTAGCTATACATGTATGGATTCGTGGTTATGTGTCTTGTTGGTATGATTCTGATGATGTGTATATGGTTGGAACTTAGTATAAATATCTGAGTACATAAATATTTTAGGTTTCAATGTTGACAAAGATTTCAAAACTGTTATTAGAAAAATATTGCATATTTATGTAATTGTTTTTCTCTATTTTCTTTGTTATCAGACTCTGGACA
This sequence comes from Cornus suecica, assembly GCA_963922005.1. Taxonomy (NCBI): domain Eukaryota; kingdom Viridiplantae; phylum Streptophyta; class Magnoliopsida; order Cornales; family Cornaceae; genus Cornus; species Cornus suecica. The sequence continues at coordinate 88,793,943 of OY998238.1, read as the reverse complement.
TTGATTTATATTGTTATTATGTGTATCACGAATTATACTGGATTACGTATTTTCGATCGTATAAATGAATAGTTTCGACCGTATAAAATACCGTATACCTTATAAATTATTATACGTTCCCGAATAAATATTACAAGCGAATTATTAAATTCGTAAAATCCTAAGATTTAAATTAAATGACTATGTTTTGGAAATTTATAAGAAACCACAAGGAGGCTGACTATTACTGCAGTCTAACTAGTACCACGGGACATGGGTGAGTTGTCACGGCATGGGTGAGTTGTCGGGTACGTGGTTATGGTACGGCATGGATTGGATGTTGTATGGAAAAATCATATTAATGTAAGAAATTTATAAACATAATTATATTAAATGGTGGTATATTAGTGACTATAGTTATAGTTAAATATATTATTATTTTTAATATAATTTTGGGATTAGGTGTCACTAGGAAAGGGGATGGATTTTGGTACTCTGCTTGGGATCATGTAGAGTTGTTCTTGCTCGTGGGTTTAACCCACATTTTTGTTGTTTCAGGTCCTCGGCAGTTTCACCAGCAGGGTTGAGGATTTCATATCTATCTGTCCGGTTCTATCATAGTTTCCTTCCACTCCAGGGTAGGATCCGATAAATGTCATATGTTGTATTTCTTATAAGTGTGTTTCTAGGGGTCCATGTTTATGGGATTTCCAAATTGTACTGTGTGGGACTTATTTTATTTAAGGATGTATTGGGAGTGGTCTTCTTCATGTATAAGTTGTATCCTTATTTTGTTATTGTTGTTATTATTATATTTCTATTTATGTCTTCTCTTCTGTGCTTATGTTATCAATTACTAACGCTCCTAGTTTTCTATGTATGGGCCTGGCCAACCTATGCATGAAAATTTGGGGGTGTCACACTGTTAGTACATCTTGTTTGACTACTCTGGCGAATTCTTCGCGGACTTTCTTCATGGATTCTGGACTTTTTGTTAGCTCTGCCATTGCCCACTCGATAGCATTAGTACTAGAATCTGTACCAGCTGCCAATAGCTCCTGAGAAGCATTGTGTCAATAAGGAAGTTTTAAGATCATTCCAAGTATTTACCACTCCTGAAACTTGAATCTAGACTAGTGCACTATGTCCAACTAATGAATTATTTGACAAAGATTGACCCTATATTAATTTTGTGTAGGTATCTTTAATGATTACTTGCAACTGCTGTTAAAATACTTTTTCCCTTAATCACTCACATAAGATGAACAACTTTTAACTTGAGTGACGGTGATGTTTGAACACAAGACTTCCTACTCTGATATAATGTTAATCCATCATCTGCTCTAGAAGCTTAAGTTGTCAAATAATGTGTAATTTAGTATTTATATCCTTCAACATTGTGCCAAAAAGTTAGTTACCAAACAAAGATAACAACCATATCAAATGTTTATTAGGTTTAGTGTATGAGTTTTGTTTTTCACCGGTGAGCAAAATATCATTTATGTATGTATATATATGCATGCAAAGGAGAGAAGAGAGCAAACCTGCAGTAGAAGGTTGATTTGCTCATTAGTATAATTATTGTCAATGAGGGCATCCAAGAAGTCCTTTTGGATTGAAGCATTGCCTCTTCTTCCTTCTCTTCTGCCCTCGATAACGGGCTCCCACGGACACATCCTCAAAAACACACCCATTGTCTTCTTGCTTAAACCCTGAAGATCTAATGAACCTAAAATCGGATAAAAATCAGCCAGATTTGCAGCTCCAATCACCTCCACATATTGTCCCAAAAGACCCTTCATCCCTCCATCCACAATCTCCTTCTCAAACCTCATAAAATCACTAGACATAAGTGCATTACTCAACACATTAAACACAATTGCAAAAACCACTTCTCCAACTTTCACTTCCTTACCCTCTTTTCTCCTCAAAAAATTTACCATTTCCATTACCTTTTCCTCCCTCAAACATGCTTGTGCCTCCATTGCCTTCCCCGAGAAGAGCTCAGTTCGGCATATTGTTCATAGATTTTTCCATTTGTCATTGCACTCCACAGCCCATCCAATTGAAAACTCATTCAACTTTGAGCTCTTAGCAGGCACCGCATGAGGAACATAGCGCCCGGAAAAGATTTTATCATGGCTCTTGAGAATTTCTATTGCAGCAATAATCGATGACGTGACGATCATGATTTGATTTCCTACTCTAAGTGACATGAGAGGGTCATATGTGTGAGCAAAGTCTGCTAGAGTTCTGTGAGGAATTTTCCCCATATGAGGAATATTGCCCACTATTGGCCATGGACTAGGTCCTGGTGGAAGTGGGAGAGTAGATTTTGATAGAAAAAGAGATTTGAAATGTTTTAGGATGAGAAAAAAGATGGGTAAGAGGAGGATAGGATACAAGAGATAGTTTGCTTCTATAACAATAGTTTCAGCCATGATTTGCTGTAACAAGAAATGGCTCTTTGTAGTGTATATAGGTGTGTTGTTATCAAGTACCTTAATATATATGTCTATTTATAGAAAATGCATGTTCAAAGGGCAACATGCTAATGTTCTCTAGACATAAGCATTAATTGAAGAAAGTTTAAATTATTGTTATTTGGCTGTCAAAACGCAATGGGGTTGCGTAGGTTGTGACAGGTAACTATTACTTACTCTTAACGGCCAAAGTGTGACCTATCATTCAAATTTTAATTTACGGATAAAATGAGAAAGATGGAGGGAGAATCTCACCTAGAAATCATTTCATGAGAATTGTTAAAGGTATTTTAACAAATAGATTTTCCAATTCCACCTGTTATTAGGGTCAATTACACGGCCCTCCCCTAAGGGTTTGCCAAAAGGTGAAGGACCTCTACTGTTGTTTGAAAAATGACAATTACTTTCCTTGTGGATTGAAACTCCTTACGCATACTAACTTGCTTGACAAAGACTACTATAAATATAAGTGGGCAAGTAAATGGAGGTACGCCAAAAATGAGATCAAATACTAGTTTGACCGTCGGAGTGCACCCGGCCGGCACCCGCTAGTCGTCACTTCTATTGTTTTATAAGAATGGTCCCGACTTCGGATAATGCAGATTTTCGCATCAATAAATAAAATAAATTATTTGGTACTCTAGAATTATATGTTACGTGATACTTTGATCAATTACATGCAGCATGTACACATTTTTAACCATGTAGTCTAATATAGTAATATACCGCTCACTAATTTTGAGTGTACGATGAAGCATGAATCCCAAGGTAGTCAAAATTGCGATCCTAGGTCGTAGAATAACACGATTCTACGATCCTAGGACCCCAGAACGACTCAAATTGCAGCAAAATCGTTCATATAGGTTGAATCGGTAAAATCAGGTAGAACCGTACGATTATACTATTTTAGGGATTTGTTTTTTTTTGCTAAAATAGGTAGAATCCTAGTAGAATCGTGGTAGAATCATGTAGAATCGTACGATTCTACAAAAAAAAAAAAATTGTTGTAAAAGGTAAACTTTTCACACACACATTACTTTGTATTCACCTGTATTTTTTTGTCTAAAATAATAGTTTTAGGGTTGAGTCATCCATATGAGGCCTAAAACGTTAATGATTTAGTCAAATATTTCAATATGTAGCCAAATTTATGAAAAAAAATATTAAAGGTCTAATATATTGAAAACAAAAACTTTAATATGATTTAAACTTACAAAATAAATATTTGACTATGTTAAAAAATCATAAATGAACTACATTAAATAAATAATATGTTCCAATTAATTTTAAATTTTAATTTCAAATTTTGTATTTAAATTTGTAATTTTATCATATGAATTAAAATAATTTTCTTTGTTTATTTGTATGTTTTAGTGATGGAAATTCATGAAATAAATGATGATGAAGAACTTGGTAAGATGAACATCCATGATATTGATAATGAATAATGAAATTACCTAGACGATAGTGAAAACAGCCTAGAGGGGGGGGGGGGGGGGGTGAATAGGTTTTTTGTCGATTTTATGATCAATTAAAATTATTTAGCGAAAATTCAATTTTAAACAGTCACAAACCCTAATTCTCAATTCAATTCTCAAAACAGAACAATCAAGAAAATATGAATATAAGTGCAGAAATTTAAATTATGAGAAGACACAGAGATTTTTACGTGGAAAACATTGGAAAGACTCCAAGTAAAAACCTCGAATATGCTCGGGTATCGATGCACTATGAATCAAAGAATTTGTACAGACTCTATGAAAACAGAACTTACAACTGTTGTAATTTGTTGTTCTTCAATCGACGTCTGAAAGTATAGATTCATTCGCGCTCCACGAAGCTCGCTTTGATCTCCGTACTCTGACGGCTCTGCTTCTCAACATATCAAATAATCACGAAGTCTCCTGCTCCGATCTCCGCACTCGGATAGCTCCGCTCTTCAACGGATCAAAGCAACCAAGTTGCAATCAGCAATGTGTAGATTTTTCAGAATCTAGATGATTCAATCGTGCATAAGATCGTCAATGTATAAGCACGATAAAATCAACTCCAAAATAAGAGAAAACAAGAAGAATCACTCAATGGTATTTTTTTCTCTCTATATCAATATCTTTGTAAAAAAATATGAACGATAGAATGTTGCAGAAAATCTCTCTTCAAAGCCCCTTCAATTCTGCAAAAAGTTCTCCTATTTATAGAGAAAGATGATGGAAACCCTAATGTTGTTCTTTCTCGTAACTTCACACCAAATTGAGTAAAACCTTTATATTCTGATTAATATAATGTATATGGCACGTGTCCTAATTAATGTATAAATTCGTAGCCACAAAGTAATTAGGGTAAATCAAACATCGTAGCAAACATACAAAAAATCTTGCCGCACCTACGCTTGAAGCGTAGGTCCAAGCGTACAAATCCACTTTCCAACCACTTTTTGAAACTGAAAGCGTAGACATTTTTGTTAAAACCACTTTTCTCCGTAACTGCGCCAAAATAACCCTCTTGACTCCCCAAAAGTTTTTGCTTGAATTGACGACTTTGAGAAATGTCATTTTTGCCCTCTTGATCCCTTGTATTTCACTTGTATTCTTCACTATTGCCTTTTGTTGTAGCTTGTAGATGTCGTTGAAACCAACACAACCAATCTAACACTCAACATGGTTATTGTCTCGAACATGCCATAAATAAACAATACACAAAAGTGTTCTTATAAGGATTATAGTATCAGTGATGTTGGTGATGATGATTTTGACTGATGTTGGCGATGATTATTGTGATGGTGAATGTGAATTGGATAAAGACTTTGACCATAACAATGATCTTATTTAGCAGTGATTTTGTGTACGAGTAACTTTTTGTTCTAAGTCGGTGGTTATTTATTATTTTGAGTTAGTATGATACATTGATGAAATTTATATTAAGTTTGGTAAATGATATTTGTTTAGACTTCTAGAAATTGTGTTTTAATTTTAATTTTATATTTTTAATTAGTTTTAAAGCTTTTAAGCAAGCAGTAAGGTGATATAATTCAAATATTTGCACATTGCTATGACTTTAAGGTGGTGTTTTTATTTATATAAATATTTTTTTGAGTATTTTTTGTTGTATTATAGAGATATTATTGTTTAAGAAGTGAAATTGAATTATTTTTAGGATAATTTGGTAAAATCTTACGATTTCAGTTATGATTCTACGATTTGCGATTCTACGGATCCAAAATGATCTTACCTAGACTCTCTATTTTGACAGCGTGATGAATCCCGGAGTCGTGGAGTTGACTAATTTGGGCCAAACCACCAAACTTTTTTTGCCCATTATTGTTGTAGACTAAAATTATTGCGCAGTTTGACAAATAATAAGTCTAGTTCATGTATATAATGAAAGTTGAATGAATCCAATAATGTAAACTCACAGCTATGACCAGTGTACCACAAGATGGCTACAACTTCAATAATTCCATTGCTTTAAAATTTGAATTATATAACCTCAATTATGAAATTGTTTTGGAATTAGAGCTGTGATGGCTTTATTTTTTATTAGTTCCATTGCTTGACATGTTATTTTCGAATTAATGAAATCATTAATGTTAGTAACATAATTTTAATTCTAATATTAGTTTAAGAGTTGATCTATTTATTACATTGTTTCAAATAGACTATACTTATGTTAACAATCTTTCTCCAATTCTAACTCATCTCAATTACCATATATATATTGAAGGTGGAGTGGAAATTCTCTTTGGACTTTTTTCCAAGTGACCTGGAATCTGTTTAAAATGGACAATACTGGACCGCATTGAAACTGCCATATGAAATTAACTACTAAAAATATACACTTTATAGATATTTATTTGATCGAACAAGAAACCAAAGGGACGATGTACGGAGTACATTAAATTCAATTATGGGCCTTCTAGAGATTGGGTTTCTAGATTTTTCTTTCTTTCCAATTAAGTAATTACAATAATGAAATTCAAGTGTTTGGAAATGGTTAAAAAGATCAGAATTATGGTATTTTATTGGATTTGACTTGAAATATTAGTGTTTTTTTTTCGTTTTTACTTACTTTTCAATTAAAATCCAATTTTTTTTTTATCGGTGTCAAAGGTGTTTAGAAAAAAAAGATTTAAAAGTGAAATTAACACGATTTCGTTTTACCACTCATAAGTGCACGAATCGTATTATAGAATAGTTTTGTTATCAATCCCATAAAAACTAAGTTGTATTCGTAATTTAATAAAAAATAATATTCTTGAATTTTGAAAAGATTGATATGGGTTTTTATTATTAAATTAAATAAATAACTAAAAAAAAAGAAATGGACTTAAGTGTGGCAGTAAAACTTATTTAAAAGATGTATTTACAGATAAGTTCTGGTCAACTGCTGACATAAGCATTGACCATACTGGAGGTTCGCCGGAGGGAGGTTTTTGTTACTACTTACAAATTAGAAGAGGTCAAATTATAATTTTTCAAATGATAGGAGGTGCAAATGTAATATATCATATCTCGAGGGATCAAAGTGTAGTTTAACCTAATATATATATATATATATATATATATATGACAATTATGAGGAAAAGTACAAGAAGAATGGTCCGAAATAGGAAAACTTGTCCCAATATTCATTCCAGAATCTCTTTTCAGTAGCCAAGAGTTCTCCTGTCAAAGCAATTACCAACCAAAAAATTTAGGAAATAAAAATTAACTGAAAACTTATTTCAATAATAACAGCCAAATTATAGTTGAAATTCAACCTTAGACATACACACACCTACATCACAACCAAGATAGAAGGAATGGACGTGTTTATAAAGTGCATTTTAGCTGCATCAATTTTGTACATCCTCCCATGGTTGGGGTATTCTCCAATACTATTACGTATTGCATGATTCCGTTACCTAGAAAATAAAAATTAAAAAACCGTCCGTCATAGTATTTGAACTAAAAGTTTGAGCAATTTCTTTTCTAATATTGAAACTTTAGTAATTTGCAAGAGAAATTTGCCTTCCATCTTGTTATGTGTTGTGATTCCGAAAATTCCATCTATCAAGTTGATTTGCTCATCAAAATATATCAAGTGAATACATCATAATTGATATTGTTTTAAAGTGAAAATTGCTAACCATCTTGAAAGTAATGTTATGATATAAGCATGAATGGTGTGAATAAATATATTACCCAACGTGTGTCAAAACTAAATAAAATAAAACGTACATATCTTTGGTTACTAAAAATTGGAATGATGTTAAAATTAATATTAGTCAATGACATTGAATTAAAAATAAATTTATGTCAAACAATTACCATTTTTTTATCTGTGACATAATCTTACCATTAATTTTACAAAATTTAAGACTACTAAAGGCTATTTTCTTATTTTTTATTTTTTTATTTCATAAACTATTGGGCTAGAATTTTGAGTGTGGCTTGTAAAATATTTTTTGGAGGGCCAACTACACTAATAATTTATTTTTCGCCGAATGGAGGGTGCTAAGGATGGAGATGACATAACCATCAGCTCTCCAACTCTTTTCTGTAAAATGTAGAAGAAGAAGTCTTGCCAAAACGGGCTAATTTATTTCAAAATAGCCTTTATTGTGTATATTTTGTTGCCTATGCTTTTCAGTGAAGCAAAATGCTCAGGCAATGTTTGTGTTTATGTTTTTGTTTTTCGGCCCAAAATTGCTAAAAAAACTTGTTTGGTGTAATGTTTTGGGCCCAACCAGTTTTTGAATAGTAAAAAAACACAACCCAAAAAACGACCAATTTGAGAAACACGAATTTGGTGTTTTCCCAAAAAAATTTACTGTACAACAAAACACAGTTGCCCTAAAAGAAAAATTGAATGCAAAAAACACTTGAAAAAAACATCTCCCAAAACCTATTTTCTCCTCTCATTTGTGTAGTCACAAGAGCTTGGGCTAGGGTTCACGAAGTGCTATTTGTGGCGATTCTTCTCATTTATTCATATCTGACCATGAAATTGTGATCTTCATCCTCACTTTCGATCGATCTAGGGTTTCACAAAGAGAGGCGACCACTAGGGTTTCAATTGGAGCGCGTTTCGGTTTCACATCTTCTTTTGCACAGAGAGGTGATTTTCGCGATCGTTCCTTGCCGATTTGAACTCAGGTTTTTTTTTTTTTTTTTTTTTTTATGATTTTTGTGTTTAGCTTGTCCACTCTTCCCCCATATCTATATATGTGTGTGTTTGAGCTCAATTTGAGCAATTTTCTATTATTTTTTTTGTGTATGTGTGTGTGATTGTGTATGTGTGTGTATGTTCGTGTGTGTACACTCAAATGGAGCGATTTTCCTTCAATTTTGCGTGTGTGTTTGTGTGTTTGTATGTGTGTGAGCCAAGAGTATGTGATATGGTGTGTGTGTGTGTAACCCGTTCGTGTGTGTGTGTGAAAAAACCCAATTTTTGTGTATGTGTATGTGACTGACATGTACATTTAGTCTGAAAAAAGGTAATAACTATCGATTGTTAAGTTAAAAATATATTTATATTGTTCATTGAAACTTTGCCTGGTTCTAATGATATGTTTCTATATACGTGGACGAGGCATTGTTGATTGGAGTCATGAATCTTAATTGCAAACCATGTGTGATTGAAGCCCGAGAAAGGTGATAACTTTCTTCTTATTAATCATTTCAATGATTCACATTTTCGACTATATATCAAACCGTGCTTACGTAGTATGTGTTTTTTTCAATGATACATGTGATGGAGATACTTGGACAATGTTCGAGTTGAGGTCACAATTGGAAGATGTTTTCGAGTTGGAGGATGTTCATCTTGAACAATTTGGTGTAAAAAAAATGACATTGATGTAATAACATTTTGTCATTGTTTTATGTAATCTAATTTGTATTTCCAATATGTAATACCATTTCCATATGTAATTGATGTCTTGTGTGTACTACATTGGTCTTTGGATGACTTTGAAATTGAGTTATTTTTTTAAAATGTCTTGAGATATATTTCTTCCTACAGGTAAAAAAATAAACTTGACTTGTCATTTTTATGGGGAGGTGTTGCCGAATTTTTTTTATTCCCAATTGTAAATAGTAAAAATTGTAGGCCCAGGTCCATTTATAAGGCCCAACATCTGTTAAGCCCATGTAAAATGTAAATGATGAATGACCCATATATTGAACCCACCAAGCATAAGTGGCTCCATCAGCATTAAGCCACTCCCATGAAAAAAGGGAGTGACAGCCCACTACCTAAAGGGAGTGGGTAGTTATTGAGAGAGTGGGTCATGACCCCATGTACTTAGGCCATGATCCAAGAGCATAAAAGTGTATAAATATTGTCATTTAATAAAGGAGAGGTATCATTTTTTTTTATGTAAGTATATTTTTGCTACTTACATTTGGCGCCATCTATGGGAACGATAAAAAATAATTTTCCACTTGCAACAGTTTCATTTTTCCCATTTTTTTTTTGAAGAAACATGGTATCCACACGGTCAACGAACAATGAAGCCAGATTCGAAGAAGTCATGAGGTGGTTGGAAGCTGTGGAACAGAGAAATGCAGCCCTCGAGCAGCAGAATGCAGAGTTACTCCATCCAGTGGCTCAGGGCCTTTTTCCTCTCCAAAATTCCAGCCCAGCAGATGGTACGAGGAATGACGAGCCAGATCCCTCCAGTTTCCATCAAGAACGGAACGTGTCAAACACTCAAAGGAATAAAGTACTGAGGGAGGAGGAAGAATCCTCTCATCCCATAACAAGGGAAGTACCGGCAATGCATGCCCCGACCCGGAACGATCTGCACGAAATGGCTGCCAAAATCCAAAGAGACGTGATGAAGGATTTAAAGATGCAGACCCCAGACGATCTGGCCATTCATACAACCACAGATATGACCCAATCTCCATTCACAGAAGAAATTGAAGCAACAGAATTCCCGAAGAAGTTTGTACTCCCAACTTTTACACTCTATGATGGAACGAAGGATCCACTCGATCACATCTACCAGGTGCAGACCAAAATGACCGTTTATGGGAGGAACCAAGCCCTTCTATGCAAATTCGTTTCGACAAGTTTGACAGAGGCACCACTTCTGTGGTTCAGGAAGCAATCCCCTGGGTCCATCAGTAGCTGGAATGACCTCTGCAGACGCTTTATCAGTCAGTGCTTCAGCAACCGAAGGCAAAGAAAAACAATATCAAGCATTTTTACCATGACCCAGGAGAAGGGAGAGAGCCTCAAGAGTTTTTTATCTAGATTCAACATGAAGATGTCTTCCATTGATGACTGTGATCAATTATCAGCAGTAGAAGCATTCCTTATGGCGGTCATCCCCGGTACAAAATTCCATTATTCACTAGCAAAACGGCCCCCTATCAACATCGGTGAGCTCAACTCCAGAGCCCAAGGGTATCTCAGAATAGAAGAAGAGGAAGTAGTCAGACAGAGAAGAGCCTCGCTGGTAACGGTGGAGGCAAAATCCAAAGAAAGGATGAGGGACCAGAAGCCTCAACGGCCCGATCCACCACGACAAATGTCATCATCCAGAAATTTAGATAAGCGTCAACAGACAAAATAAATAACCACTCCGCTCAAAACCAGCCTTGGAAAGCTCTTCCAAGAAAACAAAAACAAAGGGATTTTTAGACCACCTCCACCGATCAGACAACCGATGGAGTTAAGGGATATGACCAAGCACTGCGCCTTTCACAGTGAGTATGGTCATCATACGAATGACTGCAGGAATCTTCGAAGGCAGGTCGAAGCAATGATCGTCAAAGGTGAACTGGCGGACTATATAATGAAGGACCAACCAAGACCGAATAAACCACACAAGGTACAATTAAATAATTCTGCAGCAGGACAACCAGTGAGGGTCATCCACATGGTCCAAGGAGGTGAAGAGGTATTGGAGGACGAAGGAAGCAGAAGGTCCAAGCTAAGAAAAACACACAAACTCAGGCGAATCGGCGAAATTTGCCAAAGAACTCTCACCCAAGGATAATCAAGAATTATGTTTTCAAAAGCCGATATGTAGAATATTCAGACGCCTCACGAAGATCATCTGGTAATCACTCTTCTGGTAGCTAATTGTCTGATCAAACGTGTGATGATTGATCCAGGAAGCAACACCAACATCATGACGAAGTGGGCCTTCGACAAAATCGGAATCGATGTATCACAGCTGTGCCCGGCTCGGACACCTCTGGTCGGTTTTGACGGACGACGCATTGAGCCAATTGGTGTAGTCCATTTGTCAGTGTCAGCGGCACACCGAACCCTGAAAGAAGCCTTTGTCGTGGTAGACGTCAAGCCATCGTACAATCTACTGATGGGACGAGGGTGGATCCATCGGATGCAAGGTGTTCCTTCAACACTCCATCAGGTCATGCGGTGCCTCGATCCAAATGGGGTGGACGTGACAGATATCCTTGGAGACCAGGTAGCGGCGAAGGAGTGTTACTCAGTATCCGTGAAGGATCTGAATCCAAAAAAAAAACAAGTATTGGAAGCACCAGAAGAGCCCCTGTACAACGAGAAATAACAATTACAGTCAGACCCTTCCACTGAGGGTCAGGACACTCAGGCAACCACGGAGCCCCTAGAAGAGGTGAATGTTAGTCGGATGGAACACATCAGAGTAACATTTATCGGCTCATACCTCCAAAAAAAAGAAAAGGATGATCTGATTCATTTCATCCGGCGAAACTCAGACGTGTTCGCCTGGTCTCATCTTGATATGTCAGGTATAGATCCCTCGATTGCTCAGCATAATCTAAATGTTGATCCAGATGTAAGACCGGTGAGGCATAAGCAGAGGATGTTCGGGACAGAAAGGAACCAGATCATATCCGAGGAGGTGGGAAAATTGCTAGAAACTGGATTCATAAGGGAGGTAAAGTACCCATCATGGTTGTCAAACGTGGTGGTAGTCAGAAAGAAGAATGGGAAATGGAGGGTTTGCGTGGACTTCACCAACCTGAACAAGGCTTGCCCAAAGGATTGCTTTCCACTGCCGAAAATTGATCAGATGGTAGATGCCACCTCGGGGTATGAGAGACATTCTTTTCTTTATGCATACTCCAGCTACAACTAGATCCCAATGAATCAGGCTGATGAGGATAAAACAGCCTTCATTACCGAGGAAGGTATGTACTGCTACAGAGTAATGCCTTTCGGACTTAAAAATGCAGGTGCCACATATCAAAGACTTGTCAGAAGGATATTCAAAAATCAGATGGGGAAAACGGTTGAACCTACATAGATGACACGGTGGTAAAAAGCAGAAGGAAAGACGATCATCTCAAACACTAGGAAGAAGTGTTCGATACACTCCGAAAGTACGGGATGAAGCTCAATCCGGCTAAGTGTTCGTTCAGAGTCTCATCCGGGCAGTTCCTCGGGTATATCGTCAACCGAACAGGAATTGAAGCCAACCCATCACAAGTCAAGACTCTAATAAGCTGCGAAGAGCCAAAAATGTAAAAGGAGGTCCAGATTCTGACAGGAAGGGTAGCCGCACTGAGCAGGTTCATATCCCGACTGACAGACCGATGCAGACCATTTTTTTAGGCCATTAGAGGCGGAAAAGGAAGCATATAGGGACCGGAACTGGCATAGGCCCTCCAGAGACTGAAGCATTATCTCCAGAATCCACCAATCCTCGCCTCACCAAATCCGGGAGAACCATTACATCTGTACCTCGCCGTATCAGCAGCCTCAACCAGCGCAGCACTTGTAAAGGATGACAAAAAGTGCCAGAAGCCAGTCTTTTTCAGCAGCAAGTCCCTATCTGATGCAGAAACCAGATACACAATGGCAGAACGAGCTATTCTTTCTCTAATCAATGCAAAAAGGTGGCTAAGGCATTATTTTGAAACCCATCCAATTGTGGTGCCAACCACCATGCATATAAGGGCCATCATGTCCAAACCCGATCTGACGGGAAGAATAACCAGAGGGGCGCTGGAACTCGGGACATTCGACATCACATATAGGGACAGAAGCAGAGTGACGAGGGTGATAGTGATCGACAACGGAACGAATCTGGATAACCAGTGGACCAGACAGTTCTGTAATGAGCATGGGATTCAGTTAAGAACTTCATCGGTCGCATACCCCCAAGGAAATAGCCAGGCCGAAAGATCCAACAGAACCATATTGAATACCCTGAAGAATAAATTAGAAGATCATAAGGGAGTGTGGCCAGATAAGCTTCCAGAGGTACTATGGTCTTATAGAACAACATCAAGAATCCCTACAGGGGAAACACCATTCTCAATGGCATATGGGACAGAAGCAGTCATCCCAACAGAGCAAATAGTGCCAACAGCTAGAACAGAACGGTATCAGGAAGAACTGAACGACCAGCAGCTGGTTGATGGACTAGATCTACTCAAAGAAAAAGAGACCAAGCAACCATCAGGCTGGCAGCTTACCATCAAAGGGTTAGGAACGCCTTTAACAAAAAAGTAAGAAGACGAGAATTCCAGGTGGGCGATATGGTATTAAGAAAGAAGATCGGGTTGATCGGAAAGCTCAGGGAGAATTGGTAAGGACCATACACAGTCACAGAGGTCATAGGACGTGGGGCTTACCGCCTCAGGAACCATGACGGCAATATGGAACCCAATTCACAAAATGCCTCACGACTGAAGATGTACTATCCCTGACATTCGTTTTGCTTTCAGAATAATGAGGCAGAGGCATTCGAGCCTAGCTTCACTGATATGCTTTAAAATTTTCCAAGTTTGTTATTCTTACTTAGTCAGATGTTGTTATCTTTGTAATTTCTTGATTATAATAAAAGATGGTCATCCTTCTTACAATCAAGCAGCCTGATTCATGTAAAATTTCCTTAGTGAGATGACAGAGGCTTATAAGCCTGACTCACTCTTTCAGAGGAATGAAATTAAAAATAATTTCCTAAGTAGTGAGATGACAGAGGCTTATAAGCCTGACTCACTCTTTCAGAGGAATGAAATTAAAAATAATTTCCTAAGTAGTGAGATGACAGAGGCTTATAAGCCTGACTCACTCTTTCAGAGGAATGAAATTAAAAATAATTTCCTTAGTAAGATGACAGAGGCTTATAAGCCTGACTCACTCTTTCAAAGGAATGAAATTAAAAATAATTTCCCAAGTAGTGAGACGACAGAGGCTAATAGGCCTGACTCACACTTACAAAAAAGAGAAAAGTATCAAAGTAAAAGCTAGTCAGCCTGGTTCATATCGACAGAAGCAAATAAAAGTACATATTTTATTGATAAGCAAAATTGTTGTTTTGTATTACAAAATTGCCCAAAGGGCATGGTACAAAATACAACACTACATAGGGAATATGGAAGAGCCTAAGCATGGCCTGAACCACTGAGATCCTTCCCTAAGGAATCTACATGTGTGGTCGGAGGGAAGAATTCTATAGAAGGGTTGAGAGGGTCAGTAGGAAGATACCCTTTGAGGAATTCGGTAAAAAGATTCTGAGCATAACTAGGCTCGGGGCTGGCGTATGGTGGTTGTACCCCTAACTTCTTATCCATGGCATAAGGATCTTTAATCTTCCTCCTTGCTGGATCCTTCTCTCCTGCAATGTAGCCTTTTCTCCAGAATTCACCAACCACTATATTATTCATCCTTGAATAGTGCTGGTGCATGTCAAGCCCTCCCTTTTTGCACATCTCCAGGGCAGATTGGGAGATGCCGAACTGGTGTTCAAGAGCCTCATGATCTGAGGCTAGCTTCTCCTTTTCACTAGATAGCTTAGCATTCAGCTCTTTTGCCTGAGCTAGTTCTTCCTCCAGTTGAGCAACCCTGGAAGGAAGGTCCCCTAGCTGAGCCTTCAACTATTTCTCCTGATCATCCTTTTCGGCTAAGTCTGCCTTTAAACGTTCCAGCTCCTTCACACCTGCCTCGTGAGCAAGGCATAATGTGTTGACGCTGAAAAGAGCCTGAAAGGAAATTTAAAGGCAAAATGGGTCAGTATTATATACAGAAGCAGGAATAAAACATGGGATCAAACAGAGACATACCCCTAGTAAAAACCCCGGAGTTTTACGCACAAGGCGTTCTGGGTCAGCCTCTCTCTGCATCTCAAGCTCCTCCGGCGTCCAGAGCCCCTGTGCCCGAGTTATCATGGCGGACATTGACGCAAGGCTGGAGGTGGACTGATTAGAGGAAGCAGAACTCTTCTCCTTACCCTGATGCTTCCTTTTCTTACTGGGTCTATCTTCCCCCACCGGTCTGGTTCGGGCAGAAGAAGGTTGAAACAGCTCAGGGATAGTGGTCTGGACAAATGCAGACCCAGAAGCATCGCCCGCCAGGGCGACGATCACAGCCTGAGGATTAGAATCCAGGGGCACTTATCCTTGACCAGATGGAGGCGCAGCTATTTCCTCCATATCATCATCATTATCCTCAATCAATGGTCTGATCGGATCCATGATGATCTTGTATTTGGCTCCTAACCTGGATATACCCTGCAAATTGGCAGGAGTAAACAGGTCAGCGCAAGACTTATGGTCCGACCAAACCTTAGACTTCAATAAAGAAATACGGGCCTCTACATCCTGAGACACAATGTCTGTATCTTTATACCCTAAAGACTTATACACAAAATCCGGTCTGAGCTGATCACACCCAGAGCAGAGGCAAGATTCCTTGTGGATAAAAGAAAAGGGAAGAAGGGCCAGACACTTAAAAACACTTGGGATCAGCCATTTCCTAGAATAAGGGTAAAACCAAGCCCCCTTTACTAAAACCATCTTCTCCTTCCAATACTTCTATGTTTTCTCAGTTCCGTGGCAGATCGCCCGACCCTTGAAGGGGTAAAAGTTATACCTCCCCTCGCAATCCTTCAAGTCCACAATTTTATAACTAAGCAGAAGATCTGCCAGACCCAAGGATAGCTTTTGTTGGCTTTAAAATTTACTTTCAGCAAACAATTCCAAAATTGATGATAACAAACCATTGAAGAGTGTTTGATACTAATGAATTATCAAGTTTATGTTTTTAGCAAAAGACAGGTGAACGAATCAGAAAACAAACTCAGAAAGAAAACGACTCGGAAATCAAGCTGAGAAAGAAAGCTTAAATTAAAGCGAAAAGCCGAGAAAGAAATTGAAGCGCAAATGGAAAATCAAATAATTCAACGGCAAAGGCGAAAGTCGAAGACTCAAGACTTGGGGTAGATAGGTCGGGGAGCGATCATTGTAACAAGGTAATTTTATGCGTCGATTTTATTGTATAAGCTCAAGTATAAAATGAACCGAACTCAAATGGAATGAAAAATGCTTTACCGAACTTAAACGGAAATAAAAATATTTTTATTAAATGTTTTTCAAGTTATAGTCGTCTAGAATCACCCTGTGTATTTTCTAGTAGTCGACTAAAACAATCAGTAGCTATTGGTTTTTCATCCACATCAAAGGAGTCGACTGAAAGTACTTTGAGTCGACTAGACTACAAGAAGTAGTCGACTAAAACACATTCTAGTCGACTAGATGAATCATTGTAGTCGACTAGAACTCAATCTAGTCGACTAGATGAAACCATGTAGTCGACTGAAAGAAAAAGTAGTCGACTAGTTGATCCTCAAAACCTGCAGATTCTTCAGAAAACATTTCCCATGTTTTGTGGATTGTATTTAATGGTGTTCAAACGGCTTTTGTCTTTCAAATACTATAATCATTCTTCAAAACCCTAATGCAATGCTATATATAGAATGAGATGTGTATATTGATGTTAGAGAGATTGAAATACAAAGAGAAAGAAAGCTATCAAAAATTCTGCATAAATTTTCTCTACAAAAACCATTAAAACCAAGCTTTGAAAATCTGATTTTCTCCAAGTTTCTTTGAAAATCAAAACCTCTAGTATCTCTTCTTATTCTCCAAATATCATTCATTGATCATATCCTTTGAGAATACATTTCTAGAGCTATTGTAAAATCACCAAAAACACTTGAGCTTATATTGATTTATCTTCCATAAAAAAAAACCTTTGGGTTTTGAGTGTTTTTGTTCTTGAGTGATTTTATTGATTACATACGAATTTGTAATCTCGGACAAGTGAAGTCCATCGATTGTTCAAGAGAGGGTTGTTCTCTTGATTGAGAGACAAGCTCGAGAGGCTTGTGTTGTAAAGGTTTGCCATTCCACCTGTGAAGGAAGGGCCATAGTGAAAGGGTCGGGAAAAGTCTCAAGAAGGAGTTCTTGAGCCGAGGAGTAGGAGTTACCGAACCTCGAAAAAATCACGGTGCCAATCTCTCTATCTCTTTCTCTTTACTTGATTTATTTGCATGCTATAATTGATTAAATATCTTGTATGTTATCTTGTCTTGAAATTAATAGTTAGAGAATTTTAAATTGAATCATCCACTTGATTTTTGAGAAATTGATTTTTGTTTAGAGTGTGTTCCAATTTCGAAAAGAATTAGAATTATTTTTGAACACCCTATTCACCCCCCCCCCCCCCCCCCGTTCTAGGGTTAATTAGTGACTAACAATTGGTATCATAGCCTAATCTCTATTTATCTTAGACTTAACCGTCTTAGAGAATGATCATGTCATCAAATTTAGTCACTCATGTTGAAGGACAATAGAATAATAGGCCCCCATGGTTTGATGGATCAAATTATAGTTATTGGAAAACTAGAATGATAGATTTTCTTCAAGCTATCGATTACCAAATTTGGCAAGTAGTTCTTGAAGGACCATTTGTATTGACCAAAATTGTTGATGGAAAAACCGTCCCCAAATTACCTAATGAATGGGATAATGATAACCGCAAACTCATGTCGTACAATGCTAAAGCCAAAGTAAATTTAAATTGCGTTTTAAGTCCAAATGAATTTAATCGTGTATCTACTTGTTCAACGGCAAAAGAAATGTGGGATAAACTTGAGGTAACCTATGAAGGTACATCTCAAGTACGAGAATCTAAAATTAACATACTCATGCATGAATATGAATTATTTGCTATGAAAGATGATGAAAATGTGAATTCTATGATGTCTCGCTTTACAAATATTTTGAATGGACTAAAGCGTCTTGGTAGAATTGTTCCTAGATCCGATGCGTCACGAAAAGTGCTTAGAAGTCTCCCGGCAAAATGGGATGCAAAAGTAACGGCTATCAAAGAAGCTCATGACCTCAACACCATGAGTCTCGATGAAATTTTCGGCTCTCTACTCACTTGGGAAATAACATTAAAAGCTCGTGAAGAGGACATCAAGCCAAGAAAGGGGATAGATTTACAAGCTTTCACCAAAAATGAAAACAATGAGCCGAGTGAAGAAGAAGAGGATGAGGACATTGCCTTGTTCACCCAAAAATTCAAGAGACACCTTCAAAGAAAGAAAGAAAATGGTGGAAGATTCGTGAAGAGAATCGATCCAAGAGGCGAGCCTAGCAAAAGAGAACCCCCAACGTGTTTTAATTGCGGTAAGCCGGGACACTACAAAAGCGATTGCTTCAAGCTCAAAAAGGAAAACGAGAAAAGACCTAGCAAGATGGCAATGAATGTCACATGGGAGGACTATGACTCATGCGACTCGGATGAGGAGAAAAGTAGTGAGGAAACGGCAAACATTTGTCTCATGGAAAATGAAGAAGAGGTACATTTAAATTTAAAAGATCTAGATAAACTATCATATGATGAACTTCTTCTTGATTACAATGAATTGCAAGATGTGTTTGAAGAATTACATGATGAATTCGAAAAATTAGCTAGAAAATATATCCTTCTTAAGAAAGCTAAATCTTCATGTAGACTCACTAGTTCAAGCCTAGAAGTTTCTTCCAATGACAAAAGCATTGAGCTAGAAAAGGAAAATATTCGGTTGAAAAATACTATTGATGATCAAATAAATGTTTTAGCAAAATTTACAAAAGGAAAAGAGAACCTTAGTATCATGTTAGGAAGACAAAAATGATCATTTGATAAATGCGGTCTAGGGTATGATGCTTTTGACAAAAATGCTCTCATTTTGAAAAAGAGAAAATCACTTAGCTCTACATTTACTAGAAAATCATCTCATGCATCTTCAAATGATTATAAACATGTTACTTGCTACTATTGCAATAGAAAATGATACAAAACAAATGTATGCTTTTATAGAAAGAAGAAAATTATGTCAAAAATGGTTTGGGTTCCGAAAGGGACTAGTGCATGCTCTCATAGAAAAGAAAATGTTGTAACGAAACAAATTTGGGTTCCAAAAGAAACTATTGCGTATCTATCTAACCAAAATGGACCCAAAACAGATTGGGTACCAATAAAAGTTACTAGAACTTGTTTTGTAGGTATGCTTGAAGTCCGCATCAAAAGAAAAATGGTTTCTTGATAGCGGATGCTCAAGGCATATGATGGGAGATAAATCAAAGTTTATTTCACTAAAACCATATGAAGGAGGAAATGTTACTTTTGGAGACAACTCTAAAGGAAAAATTATGGGAATTGGCTCAATCGGTATTTCCTCTTCTTTCTCTATAGATGATGTGCTTTTAGTTGATGGTTTGAAGCATAACTTGTTTAGTATTAGTCAACTTTGTAACAAGGGATATGATGTTATATATAGGACAAATGCATGCATAATCAAGAAAGATGGGAAGCAAATGTTCAATGCCAAAAGAAATTGAAACTTGTACACTTTGTTGCTATGTGAATTGCATGATCAAGATGTTAAATGTTTTGTCACATCTAGCGAAAATAGTTGGTTATGGCATAGACGTCTAGGACATGCTAGTATGGACCTCATTCATCGTTTATCCAAAAATGATTTAGTCAAAGGCCTCCCAAAGACTAAATTTTCAAAAGATAAAATATGTAGCGCATGTCAAGTAGGCAAGCAAGTTAAATCTTCTTTCAAGAGAAAGAAAGATATTACCACTTCTCGACCTTTAGAGTTACTTCACATGGATCTCTTCGGTCCGGAGATAACGGCTAGCTTAGCCGGGAAACTCTATGTACTTGTTATAGTTGATGATTACTCTAGATATACTTGGGTTCACTTTCTTGCTCATAAAAATGAAACTCACTCCATTCTTGAAAATTTTTATAGAGTCATTCAAAATGAAAAAGATTTGAAAATCAAGAAAATTAGAAGTGATAGAGGTAGGGAGTTTGAAAATCAAGACTTCGAAAAATTATGTGATGACATCGGTGTTTCACATGATCTCTCGACCCCTAGAACCCCTCAACAAAATGGTGTAGTTGAAAGAAAGAATCGATCTCTACAAGAGATGGCTAGAACCATGTTAAATGTGCACAACCTTCCCCGAAGCCTTTGGGCGGAAGCGGTAAACACCGCTTGCCATATAATTAATCGTGTTATTATTCGGATGAAGTTGGGGAAAACACCCTATGAGTTGTGGAATGGTCGAAAGCCCAATATTGGGTATTTCAAAGTTTTCGGGTGTAAATGTTTTGTGTTAAATGATAAAGATAACCTTGGAAAATTCGACTCCAAATCGGATGAAGCAATTTTCCTACGATATTCTACAAGGAGTAGAGCATTTCGGGTTTATAACAAAAGGACTCTAACCATGGTCGAATCTATTCATGTTGTCTTTGATGAATCACCCTTACCACCATCATCTAGAATTGACCTAGAAGAAGATGAGGTTGTTGGAATTGAGGATAATCTAAATACTCTCAATATCTCCAACTCATCATGTAGCCAAAAGGAAATGAGGGAAGTTGAGCATCAATCCAATGATGACTTGACCAACTCAATGCCTAAAGCATGGAGGATTGTTCACAATCATCCTCTTGATCAAGTCATAGGTAATCCTTCAAAAGGGGTTAGTACTAGATCTCAACTTAAAGATTTTTGCAACCACATGGCCTTTGTATCGCAAATCGAACCCAAGAACTTCCACGAAGCTCAATGTGATGATTCTTGGATCGTAGCAATGCAAGAGGAACTAAATCAATTTGAACGCAATCAAGTTTGGCGTTTAGTTCCTAGACCCGAAAATCAAACTATAATTGGCACAAAATGGGTTTTTCGAAACAAAAAGGATGAGAATGGAGTAATTATTCGAAATAAAGCAAGATTGGTAGCTTAAGGATATAATCAAGAGGAAGGCATCGACTACAATGAGACCTTTGCACCGGTAGCTAGATTAGAAACAATTAGAATGCTTCTTGCATTTGCATCATATAGAAATTTCACTCTTTATCAAATGGATGTCAAAAGTGCTTTTTTAAATGGTGTCATAGAAGAAGAAGTCTTTGTGAAGCAACCACCCGGTTTTGAAAATAATCTTTTTCCAAATCATGTCTTCAAATTAGCTAAAGCTCTATATGGTTTAAAGCAAGCTCCTCGAGCTTGGTATGAGAGAATTAGCGGATTTTTGAGTAAAAATGATTTTATAAGAGGAAGAGTTGACAACACACTTTTTACAAAAACCATTAAGAATAATTTGTTGATTGTCCAAATTTATGTTGACGACATTATATTCGGCTCAACAAATAATTCTTTATGTAGGGAATTTGCTACAAGCATGCAAAATGAATTTGAAATGAGTATGATGGGTGAGTTGAATTTCTTTTTAGGGTTGCAAATCAAGCAAAGCTCGGATGACTTATTCATTAGCCAATCCAAGTACACTAAATATTTGCTAAAGCGATTTGGTATGGAGGCTACCAAACATGCCATAACTCCTATGAGTTCCTCTATTAAGATTGATAAAGATGAAAATTGTAAATGTGTTGATATTACTAATTATAGAGGCATGATCGGTAGTTTGCTTTATTTGACCGCTAGTAGACCGGATATAATGTTTAGTGTATGCTTATGTGCCCGGTTTCAATCATGTCCTAAGGAATCTCATTTCCTTGCGGTAAAACGTATTTTTCGCTACCTAAGTGGTACAATCAACTTAGGACTTTGGTATCCACGTGGATCTTCAATTGATCTTATTAGTTATTCGGATGCGGATTTTGCGGGATGTAGAATTGATTGAAAAAGCAGAAGCAGCACTTGTCATTTTCTAGGACACTCGCTAGTATCTTGGTCAAGTAAAAAGCAAAATTTCGTTGCATTATCTACGGCCGAAGCCGAATATGTGGCAGCCGGTAGTAGTTGCACTCAAACTCTTTATATTAAGCAACAACTACTTGATTTCGGTCTTACTTTCTCTCACATGCCTATTAAATGCGATAATACGAGTGCGATTTGTATTTCAAAGAATCCTATTCATCATTCACGCACTAAGCATATAGAGATTAGGCATCATTTTTTACGTGATCATGTTGCTAAAGGTGACGTTGAATTGGTTTTTATCGACACTAAAAATCAATTGGCGGATATTTTCACTAAACCACTTGCAGACGAATCATTTTCTAAAATTCGTCGGGAAATCGGTATGGCCATGGATTTTGATGTTTTATCTTAAACTCGGTCATAATATTTATTTTCCATATTTTCTTGATATTTTTGTATTTATTTCATGGTTTTTTTTATTTTTATCATTTTTTCAATTTTCCTTGTTCTACTCGACTCAACCATTTCCAGTTCAAAACCTCCTAGTCGACTACTTCAATCAGTACTGCACTGTTTTGAGCACTTTCATCAGCTAGTCGACTACTTTCCCTTCTAGTCGACTAAAAATTCCATTCTAGTCAACTAGTTCAATGCCTTAGTCGACTCAAACACCATTCTAGGTAACTCAAACCTAGCCTAGTCGACTCAAACCTCATCTAACCGACTCAACCCTAGACCTAGTTGACTCAAACCCCAATCTAACCGACTCACCTAGACCTAGTCGACTCAACCCACTATAAAACCTAAACCCCCTTCATCTTCTCCATCCGCCTCCTTCAACCTTCACCCACCTTCAAACCCTCTTCTCTCAATCCCTCTCCTACTACCACTTATACCTTCAAATCTTCACCTATCCCTCATTAATTTCACATTTCCATCATCCTCCGCCCATTTCCCTCACCCAAATTTCCTCATTCTCACTCTCTCACATATATATATATACACCATCATATATCTATATATTTGTGCATCATCTTCTACAATGCCACCGAAGACTCGAGGTCTATTTCGGAAACATTCACGCATTGATGGAGGCCAAAGCTCTACCAATCCACGCATTCCTACGGCTGTTGACCAAGAGGAGTCGAATGAACTCTTCTTCTTGAGGTACTTCTTCTTGATGATGATGATAGAAATAAATTCATCACTGTTTTTTATCATCGTGCTCCTACACCTTGCCGTATTGTCACAAAAGATTTATGCACTGAAATTAGGGCTCGAACTTTCGAGTTGTTCCGAGCAATTGGTTGGGATTTTTTTCATTTCTCTTGACATTCCGGTACTTCCGCGAATTGTCAAAGACTTCTACGCTTCTCTTGAAAATCATAAGGAGAAATTACTCTATCATCTTCATTTTAATCTATGTGGTGAAGGCGAGACTGTTGATGACAGCGAAATCAAGCGCATTTTCTCGCTTCCGAATGATGGTATCTAGCACTTCTCCAAGGATTGGTATAAGGCTGATGGGTTCGATTGTATTGAGGTTGTTCGGGCTATATACGTCGACAAGGAAATTTCGCAGAACGCCGGTATTATCTCTTCTATGCTACTACCCGAGGCTAGATTAATTCATAATGTTATTACTTACTCTATTCTGCCTAAAACTAGTAGTCGTAGCAGTGTTTCTCGTATGGAGGCCTTTTTAGTTTATTGCGTTTGGACAGGAACCCATGTTGATTTAGCTTATATTTTTCGTTCCGTCATCCTTACATGTCAGTGTAAGCCATCTAGCCCGTTTTTCTTTCCCGCACACATTACATATCTACTGCAGCGGAAAGGTTTTAAATTTCCAAATTAAGTGTCCGAGCATCACCCTATTTTTCTTGACGCCACTCATGTCAAGCATATGCACATTTCTTCTGATGCGGAAGGAAACTTCATTTCTGAGAGTGCGCCTGCTCCTCGTTCGGGTCCAGCTCCTACCTTTTCTGCACCGTGCCAGGAAGCCTCTTCCTCGGTTCCCCCGTTGGACAGCGCTTCGGCTTCTCAGACTGCTCTTCTCGACCAAATTCTTCGGGTTGTTCAGAGCAATACGGAGCTACTTAGGCAGCAGGAACAAGTGCTTCAGCGCCTTGATACGACTGTGAACCAGAATACGAAAGCCATTCGTTTGATCAATGAGCGCCTTGTTCTTCATGATGGGGAAATGTCTACCCGTATTACAAATCTGGCCGGGTCACTTGATGACCTTACTCTTGGACTCACGAACCCTCACTCACGCACCCCTCGACGCTGACAAAAAGGGGGAGAAATTATGCTATTATACTGTCATGTATTTCATTATCCGACATTAGCAATTTCTGTTTTTGTGTGGCTTGTTATGGTTATTTGCGACTTGTTTGTTATTTCCATGTTTTTCATTAGTATAAACGGCTTGTATTAAATTGAAACATCTATGATATGCTGTTTATTTTTGTTATCTCAAATGTGCGTCTATTTATATATTGTATCAAAATGCCCATTAAATTGCAAATTTCATTTACTAAGGGGGAGCATTTGAACAAAATATTACGCACATGTTGAGGGGGAGCATCACTTGATGTTTCGCCAAATGCCAAGCAAACACAAAATGTTTTGTCATCATCAAGAGGGAGATTGTTGGCTTTGAAATTTACTTTCGGCAAACAATTCCAAAATTGATGATAACAAACCATTGAAGAGTGTTTGATACTAATGAATTATCAAGTTTATATTTTCCGCAAAAGACAGGTGAACGACTCAAAAAACAAACTCGGAAAGAAAACGACTCGGAAAGCAAGCTCGGAAAGAAAGCTTGAATTAAAGCGAAAAGCCATGAAAGAAATTGAAGCGCAAATGGAAAATCAAATAATTCAACGGCAAAGGTGAAAGTCGAAGACTCAAGACTTGGGGTAGATAGGTCGGGGAGCGATCATTGTAACAAGGTAATTTTATGCGTCGATTTTATCGTATAAGCTCAAGTATAAAATGAACCGAACTCAAATGGAATGAAAAACGCTTTACCGAACTTAAACGGAAAGAAAAATATTTTTATTAAATGTTTTTCAAGTTATAGTCGACTAGAATCACCTTGTGTATTTTCTAGTAGTCGACTAAAACAATCAGTAGCTATTGGTTTTTCATCCACATCAAAGGAGTCGACTGAAAGTACTTTGAGTCTAGTAGACTACAAGAAGTAATCGACTAGAACACATTTTAGTCGACTAGATGAATCATTGTAGTCGACTAGAACTCAATCTAGTCGACTAGATGAAACCATGTAGTCGACTGAAAGAAAAAGTAGTCGACTAGTTGATCCTCAAAACCTGCAGATTCTTCAGAAAACATTTCTCATGTTTTGTGGATTGTATTTAATGGTGTTCAAACGGCTCTTGTCTTTCAAATACTATAAACATTCTTCAAAACCCTAATGCAATGCAATATATAGAATGAGATGTGTATATTGAAGTTGGAGATATTGAAATACAAAGAGAAAGAAAGCTATCAAAAATTCAGCAGAAATTTTCTCTACAAAAACCATTGAAACCAAGCTTTGAAAATCTGATTTTCTCCAAATTTCTTTGAAAATCAAAATCTGTAGTATCTCTTCTTATTCTCCAAATATCATTCATTGATCATATCCTTTGAGAATACATTTCTAGAGCTATTGTAAAATCACCAAAAACACTTGAGCTTATATTGATTTATCTTCCATAAAAAAAAACCTTTGGGTTTTGAGTGTTTTTGTTCTTGAGTGATTTTATTGATTACATACGAATTTGTAATCTCGGACAAGTTAAGTCCATCGATTGTTCAAGAGAGGGTTGTTCTCTTGATTGAGAGACAAGCTCGAGAGGCTTGTGTTGTAAAGGTTTGCCATTCCACCTGTGAAGGAAGGGCCATAGTGAAAGGGTCGGGAAAAGTCTCAAGAAGGAGTTCTTGATCCGAGTAGGAGTTACCGAACCTCAAAAAAATCACGGTGCCAATCTCTCTATCTCTTTCTCTTTACTTGATTTATTTGCATGCTATAATTGATTAAATATCTTGTATGTTATCTTGTCTTGAAATTAATAGTTAGAGAAGTTTAAATTGAATCATCCACTTGATTTTTGAGAAATTGATTTTTGTTTAGAGTGTGTTCCAATTTCGAAAAGAATTAGAATTATTTTTTAACACCCTATTCACCCCCCCCCCCCCCCCCCCTAGGATTAATTAGTGACTAACAGCTTTTTCTCTCTGTTTATCAGGATCAACATTGAAACTATCCTGAAGAAGTTTGGGTAGACTTGCAGAGGGGTTATTCCTAGGGTGAAGAAAATGAAGTGAAAGAGAGGGTGAAGGGGGAATCGAAGCGCCTTAATCTGTAAAGCCGATAAAAACACCTCATCCAGACCAACTCCGTCCCCCATCCTGAAGTCATACGAATGATCATATTGCATGAGGATCACCTCTTTAGGGATCTTACAATCCCTCCTCGGGCTTTTAAGGTTCACAAATTTTCTTTTATGAGCTTCAAGTGCTTCAGCTATAAGTGGGGCTGATTCAATAGAGGGTCCAACGAGAACACCATCAGGAGCATCGGTCCCTACCGGATTGGATGTAACAGAAATCCCAACAGGAACAGTATCAGGGACATCTGCCTGATTATTCACCCCCAAAATAGTTACTCCCAAGCCAGATAGGTCCTGGCGAATAGGTATGGGCAGAGATGAAGAAGATGGGTTGGCAGAAGGGGGGCTGGGAACATCAAACCCCCCATATTCCTGAGGGATCGTCCCTTCGGTAGATCTTGAGGTGCTACTATCAGACATGACGAAAAGAGAAAAGGCAACTTACGCAGAAAACACCGGCGAGATGAAAGAGGAACTTCCGGCAACCAAAAATACGAGCAGCGATGAAGATTTGAGCACTACTTGTAAATCACACACAAGAATCAAAGCAAGAAGAATCAAGAATGAAGCCCATTAAGGGGTTTATATACACCCGGACATGCCAACAACCATCATTAAATGGCTGAGGAGGTGCGACGATTCCCAATGTCTCAAATGCAGTGAATGGCGAACCAACAGCCGCCTTTGTGAAATTCAAAAACCACACGCATATTAGCCAATGGTGGTGATGACGTCAGGGCGTACAGCTGCAAAGCATTAATCACACTTGATTCGGGTCAAACCCACAAAACCGTATGTCAGACCCGAATGGGGCTAGTGTAAATAGTAAAAATTGTAGGCTCAGGTCCATTTATAAGGCCCAACATCTGTTAAGCCCATGTAAAATGTAAATGATGAATGGCCCATATATTGAACCCACAAAGCATATATGGGTCCATCAGCATTAAGCCACTCCCATGAAAAAAGGGAGTGACAGCCCACTACCTAAAGGGAGTGGGTAGTTATTGAGAGAGTGGATCATGACCCCATGTACTTAGGCCATGATCCAAGAGCATAAAAGTGTATAAATATTGCCATTTAATAAAGGAGAGGTATCATTTTTTTTATGTCAGTATATTTTTGCTACTTACATTTGGCGCCGTCTATGGGAACGATAAAAAATAATTTTCCACTTGCAGCAGTTTCATTTTTCCCATTTATTTTTGAAGAAACATGGTATCCACACTGTCAACAAACAAAGAAGCCAGATTCGAAGAAGTCATGAGGTAGTTGGAAGCTGTGGAACAGAGAAATGCGGCCCTCGAGCAGCAGAATGCAGAGTTACTCCATCAAGTGGCTCAGGGCCCTTTTCCTCTCCAAAATTCCAGCCCAGCAGATGGTACGAGGAATGACGAGCCAAATCCCTCCAGTTTCCATCAAGAACGGAACGTGTCAAACACTCAAAGGAATAAAGTACTGAGGGAGGAGGAAGAATCCTCTCATCCCATAACAAGGGAAGTACCGGCAATGCATGCCCCGACCCGGAACGATCTGCACGAAATGGCTGCCAAAATCCAAAGAGATGTGATGAAGGATTTAAAGATGCAGACCCCAGACGATCTGGCCATTCATGCAACCACAGATATGACCCAATCTCCATTCACAGAAGAAATTGAAGCAACAGAATTCCCGAAGAAGTTTGTACTCCCAGCTTTTACATTCTATGATGGAATGAAGGATCCACTCGATCACATCTACTAGGTGCAGACCAAAATGACCGTTTATGGGAGGAACCAAGCCCTTCTATGCCCGAGTCTTGCTCCCAACTTAGTCTTCAATTTGATGACGTGACGTGTGTCACGTGTCTGTTGGATGTTGACTGTTTGACTAAGTTGTATGGATCATTCCGATGATGTGGTATTGCCATGAGGATCGAGATATGAGACTACCTACAATTATTATTATTATTATTATTATTTGCTTCTGTAATTCATGGTTTCAGTTAGCATTAGACACACTATAATAATCTTGTTACAAAACAAAAACAATACAGAAATGTTGTGAACGAGCCTAAGCAAACTCCTAGGTTCTGCTTTGCTGATACTGTGATTTTTCGAGTGTCATCCCTATATTTCTCACATGTAATTAAGAGTCGTTTGGCAAATTCCATGATCAATTCCAAAAGCAAAAAATTAGGGTAAATTACTCTGACTTCCCCTGAGGTTTTGAATAATTACTCTCAAATTAAAATTTGTGTAAATTTACTCTGATATTCCCTGTAAAATTAATATTACACTAATTTTTTTGTGCATTTATTAAAGTACACATAACTTTAGTGTTTTAAACTGAGTAATTTATATTAAAATAACATAACCACCTTGCATGAGAAGGGATAATGATGTTTTGAGTGTTGTCAAATAAGAGGTATTTTAGTAGTTTAAATGATAAAAGGTCATTAGACATGCAAATCATAAATTACTTCAGTTTGAAACATTTAAGTTAGGGTACTTTACAATATGCACAAAAATGTTAATGTAATATTATTCTTACAGGGAATGTCAGAATAAACTTACACAAACTTTAATCTAAAAATAATTATATAAAACCTTAGGGGAGGTCAGAATAATTTATAATGTCACTTCTGTTAGTAAACTCTAAAGGCCCACAAATTTCTATGTTCCAAAAGCAACATGGATTCATTGTGAATTTTTTTATTTATTCAGAAATCCAAGTTTGAAAAGAATAAAAACATGGCCTCAAATATGTATGAGAGAAAAAGAAATGGGAAATTCTTCTCTTACAATCAATGTTTTTGAGTACATAATTATTCTAAGGGCTTGAATTATATGAGTTCAAATAATTACACCCTCGTACATAAATAATTGTGTTCATTTTAAGAATACATTAGTTTGCATCTCAAGCATTAATTGTCCAGGGGACTATGTAGTCCAATATCATTAAAAAAGAAAGAAAAAGGGGAATAAATTTCACTAACATCCCTTCATTATTTACTTATATCCACATATACGCCTTCTACTGATTTATCTCACTTGAACCATCTTAAATTTGGTTCCGTGTATTAATTTGCCCCCTGAGTCAATGTCACAAATCGTAATAGGCTGATGTCATCATTAAAGAACGAAAAAAAAAAATCAATTTTTCCTCTATTAAATACTTAAAGACGATTCATTAACAACAATATTTATTACAACTCATTCAATGTGGACCACATAATCCCAACACTGTTATTGATACAAGTATGCATTGAAACTTAAAAGGAAGTTTTCACAGGTAAAAACTGATACAAGTACCCATATATATTACAGATAAAAACACATAAAAGTGGCCTTATTATACATATGAATATGCATGGTAGAAGATTTGGAGCACTATGTGTTGGTCATTTGATAAGTTTTGGAATGAGGACCAAGGGTGTTTCCTTCACCAGTGTTATGGAAACCTTCTCAGCCATGTCTAGCTCATTTGGATCTTCTCCATTTGGTAGTGACCAATCAAATGTATGAATCAGTGAAGCAAGTATGAAAGGAAAATTCTTTGATGCCAAGGGCAAGGCAGGACAGATTCTTCTTCCTGCACCAAAGGGTAAGTACTCGAAATCGTGCCCTTTGAAATCCAGTTTCGAGTTGAGGAACCTCTCTGGCTTAAATTTCAATGGATCTTCCCAAACATTAGGGTCTCGCCCTATCGCCCAAACGTTTACGAGGACTAGGGAGTCCTTAGGAATGTTGTAATCCATTACTTCACATGAGTCTGCTGCGCGACGAGGAACTAGAAGTGGTGCTGGAGGGTGCAGCCTCAGAGTTTCTTTGAAACAGGCTTGGAGGTAATGGAGCTGAGGCATATGGGATTCTGTTAGCACATCTTGTTTGACTACTCTGACAAATTCTTCGCGTACTTTCTTCATGGATTCTGGACTTTTTGTTAGTTCTGCCATCGCCCACTCGATCATATTAGCACTAGAGTCTGTACCAGCTGCCAATATCTCCTGAGAAGCATTGTGTGGGAAAAAAATAGTTACCAAAATATAGTTATAGTTACCAAAAAATAGTTAAGATTATATGGCATGCTGATATCATCTATGTGCGAAAAAAATAGTTATCAAGAATATCAAATGGTCATTATGTTTGGTAAGCAAAAGATCATTTACGTGTATATATATATATGCGTGCAAAGGAGAGAAGAGAGCGAACCAGGAGCAGATAGTTGATTTGCTCATTGGTATAAGAATTGTCGATGAGGGCATCCAAGAAGTCCTTTTGGCTTGAAGCATTGCCTCTTCTTCCTTCTCTTCTGCCTTCGATAAGAGGCTTCCATGCCGCACAGATGCTCAAAAACACACCCATTGTCTTCTTGTACAAACCCTGAAGATCTAATGGACCTAAAATTGGATAAAAATCAGACAGATTTGCAGCTCCAATCACCTCCACATATTGTCCCAAAAGACCCTTCATTCCTCCATCCACAATCTCCTTCTCAAACCTCATAAAATCACTTGACATTAAAACATTACTCAATACGTTAAACACAGTGGCAAAAACCAATTCTCCAACTTTCACTTCCTTTCCCTCTTTTCTACTCAAAAACTTCACCATGTCCAACACCTTTTCCTCTCTCAAAGATGCTTGTGCCTCCAATACCCTCCCTGAGAAGAGCTCAGTTCGGCATATTGTACGTAGATTCTTCCATTTATCATTGCACTCCACTGCCCATCCAACTGATATGTCATTGAACTTTGAGATCTTAGCTGGTACTGCATGAGGAACATAGCGGCCCGAAAAGATTTTATCATGGCTCTTGAGAATTTCCACTGCAGCACTAACCGATGACGCTACGATCATGACTTGAGTTCCTATCCTAAGTGACATGAGAGGGCCATATGTCTGAGCAAAGTTAGCTAGAGTGCTGTGAGGCATTTTCCCCATATGAGGAATATTGCCCACCAGTGGCCATGGACTAGGTCCTGGTGGAAGTGGTAGAGTAGATTTTGGGAGGAAGAGAGATTTGAAATGTTTTAGGATGAGGAAAAGGATGGGTAAGAGGAGGATAGGATACAAGAGATCATAGTTTGCTTCTTTAACCATAGTTTCAGCCATGACTTGCACTAACAAGAACTGGCTCTTTGCTGTTTATGCTGTTGTGGTTTTATACATTACCCTAATATGTATATGTATATATAGGGGATGCATGTTTAGAAATCAACATGCTGATGTTCTCTAGATATAAGCATTTAATGATAATCTAAATTATGTTAGTTGGCGGTCAAAACACATTGGCATTGTTATCTTCCTGTTTTGCCCAAAACACTGATGCATGTTGATGTTTGTAAGGAAGGGTCTGTTTGGAAAGCGGTCTAGTCTTGTCTGATCTGTCACTGATCTGAAACTCTGTTTGGTAAGTGGTTTGGTCTAGTTCCAAATTTTATTGAATATATATATATATATATTTAATAAAATTGTATATATACACACACATATATACCATCACATTAAAATTAATGTGGCGCCGGTGGTGGTGGTGGTGGCTATTAAAAACTGAATATTGAATATATATTTCACTCCTTGAATATTAATGTTTACAAGGTATTATATATACAATATGTGCTAATTGTTCCTATTAATTGAATGCATAAAATTAGGAAGCAAAGAAACTAACAATCTGTTTAGAACAAAACTTAAATTCAAAGATGGGAGCTGCATAAAATCAGCAACTGTTGGTAGAGGCGGTTGTTGACTTCAAATTCAATTTGGATTTCAAATTGACGTTTGGAACATTATCTCTAACATCCCCCCGCAAGACGGTGCTCCCATTGGAGATACCGATCTTGGTTCTAAGTTGGCGAAATGTGAGAGATGACAGTTGATATGTGCCAAATATTGACCATTTTAGATCCCTATCTTGCTATTGTTATGTCTCTACATTACATTATTTGGTATTTTAATGTCATTTGTGTGTTTAAACGTGTTTCAAGAGCTTAACGAAGAAAAAGAGCAAACTTTGGTGAATTAACTAGAGAAGTGCTCATTTCTATTTAAGAGGAGAGCAAAAGAGGTGTTTTCAAGAGAAAAGTGGCTCTCGGAGGGCAGGAACATCATTTTTCAAGCCATAACTTAAAGAATTATTCTAATAGAGTCGAGGAGGTTCAAACGGCACTATTCCCAAGAAAGTGGTTTCCATGGAAAATGCTACACCCAGCCTACGCGCCCAATAGCTAAAAGTGGCTAGAAAATGTTATTTGGACGATCAGCCTACGCCCGGTGAAGATAGGCCTACGCACCACACGTAGGAAGGCTTACGTGCCACGCGTAGCCTCTGCATACTCACCGCACGTAGTGCCTCTACGGGCCGCGTGGAGTTGTGAAATTCCCATTTTGACCCCGACTTATGTTCCTTTATGGAGGTTGCGACTTCTACTCCTCAATACACGTGATATACACACAATATACATCAAACTGAAATGTTTGGCTCAGATTTGGTGTTTAATCAAAAAAAAGGGCAACCTTAGGGTTTCCCTCAGCTTTGTCTATAAATACCAGGGTCTGCTACAGATCTAGAGGACTCCTCTTCACAGAATTTCAGGGCTTCCATGCATATATAATTTTCAGAGCACTATCTCTGGAGATTTTCATCTTTTAAAGAAGGGAGTCATTCAAGACCTAGAGATCCGGAGAAGAAGACCATAAAGGGAGTTTCTACATCAACGATGCAGTCACCTTCTACCATGAGCAACTAATTCGGTATCTAGGATTTTCTAGCAAAATCCTAGCCAAGTAATGTAGTTCTTTTATTTGTTTTCAATTGTAATGAGGGGAAGCTGTAACCATACTGTGATGATTGATTGTAGATGTGTGATTGTTTTTATTTTTGACACAAGATTATATATTTATTCTTAATTCTTGTCTTAGATTGAATGAATATATCTTCTTACATAATCACGTTATCATAAACATAGTGTGATTTTCTACATCAATGGTGTTTAACACTTGAAATCCTAATTTACATAGACCATGCCTCGGTGAGATGATATAGACATGTTTTAGTTTAATTCCATGTTATAGGAGTAGATTATAGTAAAGTAATTTACATGCACTAGTCATACTCTGTCCGGAGATGGGTTGTAGCGAATCCGGTAGATAGTATCATTTTTTAGGACGTATTCGACTATTTACGGTACGACCTGATTCACAGTTATGGATTGCCCTCTTGTAATTGAGCAAGTAGAGAGTTATGTTATGCAGTTAGTGGTAGAGTATGGAAACCCTAGATTTTATTTCTATTGTTCTTGTCTTAATCTATCTTTACTTGTTTTCTTAGTTAATTAGTTAATCAATCACAATCTACAAATCATATTTTTCTAGCACTTTAAGAGTATTATTTTATGAGAATTTAGAATACTACTTAGTCTCTATGAGATCGATAACCTTTCTCAAGCCGAACTATACTATAATACGATTCGTGCGTTTGCGATAGGTAAAACCTAGGTCGTCTTAATGGTGTGTTCTTAACACATATTTTTAACCACCCTGAGCGGACATCAAGTTTTTGGCGCCATTACCGGGGACTAATGGATATTCTGAATTTTAGTAATTTAGTATACTTGAATTGTTTGTATTGGATTATATTTAAAGTTGGATTGTGTGTTTTTGCGAGGTACACTGAAAAGCGTAAAGGGAATCTACGGAGTAGTGACGATTGCGTCGTTGGACCACTTGTGAGTTCTAGTGTAACTTAATTTTACGCATAATCTTAGCTTTATTTTTTGTCCATAGTTTAGAAGTAGTTAGTTTTTTTATAAATAAAAAATTTTGCAATTTTCGTGTAAACTGTCAGAAAGTCCGATTTTCACAAAAGATGAAAGGTTTTTGAGTGTAAAATGGCCAATAAACAAAAATCAATGTAAAACAGTTAGCCCGGTTGATTTTAGGCCTAAACAGGTCATTTAGGACCTCAAAACCACGATTTTGTGATTGTCAGAAAAAAAGAAATATAATGGTTATACCAATTCGGCGAATTCTCCATATTATAATTCATACAACCTGAATTGGAGAATTCATCCCAATTTCCAATACCAACAATCAGGTATAGGAAATTCATATCAAAGCTTTAATGAGGATCCACGATATTTCGATCATGGATTAGGGTATCAATCGTATAGTCAGGATTATTATCCTCAACAATCGAATCAATTTTAATTTCATTCAAATGCATATTCGTGTCTGGAGTTGTTGTCGTCTGAAGATAAATTCTCAGCATCTTTGAGATAAATTAGAGCCAACCTTCAAAAAATTGAGATCACATACAATAGAGAAATTTCATACTTTCTGAACATTGAAAATCTTCAACAAGTTTCAATAGAAGTCAACAACCATTTAGTACTCTGGATTTTCAGTCCAATAATACCCAAGCATTCCAACCCTCCAACCAAAATCCACTCCAGTTTCAAAATCAAAATATGATGCCTAGATCAACTAGTGTTGAGGATAAACTGATGAGCATCTTAAGAGAGATTGAAAATCAATTGAACTTTAATTCTCAAGATTTGACTAGGTTAAAATCCCAAGCAGGGCAACTAGCTGATACTTTAAGAATGTAGGAATTGCCAAATCAAATTGTAGATAATTTTGAAGATGAGGAAGATGGGTACAGTGAAATAGATGAAAGTTTAGAAATTAAGAGTGACATTGCATATGATGAATGTGCAGAAATCATTCCTTTACCACAAAAGCCAAAAAAGACACCATATGAACCTAAAGCAATATCCACCCAATGTGTCGAAGAGCTGCATCTTGAAGATAAAGAAGGAGGGGATGAGTACTATGTAATTGAAGGGATTGATGAGGTGGTAAATGCCCCATTAACTTATTCGTTGGTAGAAGAATCGTTGGACATAAGTACTAAGCATGTGATGAATATAGAGCATGACAAAGGAGAGAAAGTATATGACGATTATTATGTGCTTAATGTCTTACTTGTTGCTGAATGTTCACAATGGACACCGTAGAATGATTTACTTCCCACACTTACTCCACCATGTTGTGAAAGTGTGGAAGAGAGGAAGGGTGTTGGATAACCCTTTATGAAACCGTCACGCCCAAGACGTTAAACATTGGTTCTTGGTTGTGAAAGTTAGTTTCTAGCCTCGGTGTGTATAATAGTATGTCATTTAATTTATGCAATTTTCAATTCCTTAGGATTGTAGACCCTTAAGGCCAAGTCATGTTTATTTCATTAATAAAAAAAACCTATTCCTTATGCTAAATTGAGTAATAATTTTCAGAAAGCGATAATTGTATCTCTTCTTCCCTTGCTATGATATTGGGTATTTGTGCTTGGGTCCAGTTGATTGGGACTAAAAATCCTCGCTGGAAAGTCTGGAGCTTAGAAAGACAAAAAGGGATAAAAGCGGAATGATGGAAAGAATAAGTTTTTAAAGAAAAATGGCAAAGTTTGATCAATGAAGTAGAAGAAGAGAAATTGATATACCATAAGAGAATGAGCATAAAAACATGGAGGGTTGTCTAGATTGGAAGTAAAGAGTAACGAAATCTTTTACTTTAATGGGAACCATTCATGACACAAAGCTTGAGATAATTATTGTTCGATAGTGAGTGGGAATATGTGCATCCATATTATCTTATGCATTGTATCATGACTTGGTTAATGCGTGTGTGAACTCATGAATGCGTGATTATAGAGAATGAAGAATTTATGGGTAGTATATCCAACCCTCACGAGACTTCACTCATCCACTCGGATTGTTGAGGGGTTTAAAAGGCTTGTTACATGTGCTAAGTGTAATCGTCGACCCTCACGAAAGAAAGGGAGTAGTTTAGGTTAGTGTAGAGTAGTATAAAGTAGTTAGAATAAAAATCATCACAGTGTAGAAAGTTTCCCTGAGTTTATTGCTAAGGGACTAACAATATATAAGTTTGGGGGTGTGATAGGTGCCAAATATTGACCATTTTATACCTCTATCTTGCTATTGT
Organism: Cornus suecica; assembly: GCA_963922005.1. NCBI lineage: Eukaryota > Viridiplantae > Streptophyta > Magnoliopsida > Cornales > Cornaceae > Cornus > Cornus suecica. The sequence goes on along the minus strand of OY998238.1, from coordinate 88,757,117 downwards.
TATGTCTCTACATTACATTATTTGATATTTTTATGCCATTTGTGTGTTTAAGCGTGTTTCAGGAGCTTAACGAATAAAAATAGCTAACTTTGGTAAATTAACTAGAGAAATGCTCATTTTTATTCAAGATGAGACCTAAAGAGGTGTTTTCATAAGAAAAGTGGCTCCTAGAGGGCGGAAACATAATTTTTTCGAGCCGCAAATTCAAGAATAATTCTAATAGAGTCAAGGGGGTTCAAACAACACTATTGTCAAGAAAAGTGGTTTCCATAGAAAATGTTATGCCAAGCCTACGCGCCTAGTAGCTAAAAGTGGCTAGAAAGTGTTATTTTGACGATCAGCCTACGCCCGGTGAAGATAGGCCTACGCGTCGCGCGTAGTGCCTCTACGGGCCGCACGTAGTTAACTTGTATAGTGGATTTGTGAAATTCCAATTTTGACCTCAACTGGTGTTCTTTTATGGCGGCTACGACTTCTACACCTCAATACACGTGATATACACACAATATACATTAAACTGAAGTGTTTGGCTCAGATTTGGTGTTAAATTATGAAAAAGGGCAACCTTAGGGTTTCCCTCAGCTTTGTCTATAAATACCAAGGTCTGCTACAGATCTAGAGGACTTCTCTTCACAGAATTTTAGGGCTTCCATGTATATATAATTTTCAGAGCACTATCTCTAGAGATTTACATCTTTTAAAGAAGGGAGTCATTCAAGACCAATAGATCTGGAGAAGAAGACCATGAAGGGCATTTCTACATCAATGATGCAGTCACCTTCTACCATGAGCAACTAATTCGGTATCTAGGATTTTCTAGCAAAATCCTAGCCAAGTAATGTAGTTTTTTTATTTGTTTTCAATTGTAATGAAGGGAAGTTGTGACCATACTGTGATGATTGATTATAGATGTGTGATTGTTTTTATTCTTGACAGAAGATTATATATTTGTTCTTAATTCTTGTCTTAGACTGAATGAATATATCTTCTTACACAATCACGTTATCATAAACATAGTGTGATTTTTTACATCAATGGTGTTTAACACTTGAAACCCTAGATTTACACAGGTCATGCCTCAGCAAGATGATATTAACATGCTTTAGTTTAATTCCATGTTGTATGAGTGGATTAGAGTAAAGTAATTTGCATGCCCCACTCATACTATGTCCGGAGATATGTTGTAGCGAATCAGGTAGATAATATCCTTTTTGGAGACGTATTTGACTATTTGCGGTACGAACTAATTGATAGTTGTGGATCGCCCTCTTGCAATTGAGCAAGTAGAGAGTTATGTTATGCGGTTAGTGGTGGAGTATGGAAACCCTAGATTTTATTTCTATTGTTCTTGTCTGTTAGTCATTAATTGACCCTAGAGGGAGGTAAATAGGGTGTTCAAAAATATTTCTAATTCTTTTCGAAAATAAAACTAGTTATAGCAATTAATCAATTACTTCAATAGTCAAGTATATATTTCAATGAAAAATTCAATTCAATTGATCTAATAAATTATCACAAGACTAATTATAGAATAGAAGATATTAAGGTAAATATAGCATGCAAAATAATGAACTAAAGAGATTAACAGCCCGATTTTTTTGAGGTTCGGTAACTCCTACTCCTCAGCTCAAGAACCCCTTCTTGAGACTTTTCCCGATCCTTTCACTATGGCTCTTCCTTCACAGGTGGAATAGTAAACCTTTACTCACGAGCTAACGAGCCCATCACACAAGCAAGGGGACAAACCCCTCTTGAAGATCAATGTGCTTCACTCACTCAAGGATCACAATCCTTTTATAAAATAAGGACTCACTCAAGAACAAAAATACTCAAAAAGCTTAAGATTGTTATGGAAGATAGATCAATATAAGCTCAAGTGTTCTTTAGTGATGTATCAAGAAATCTAAATGAATATTCTCTAATGAATGAATTCAATAAGTGTGCTCAAGAGAATAGACACAAAATCAAACCTAGAGTTTCAAAGCTTATAGAATTTGAGTTGAAAATCAAGCTTTTTGCTTATTGCCTTCAATGGCTTTTTGAGAGAGTGTTAGAGAGAAGAAAATGAAGACTTTGTATTATTTTCTCACACTAGAACCACACCTTCTCAAACCCATATCTCTTTCTTTTTATATGGAAGCATTAGGGTTTTGAGATTGGATCTTACTCAAAAAATAGTCAAGAGCCATTTGAAAATGTTGGAGAAAATTGACACAAATGATGGGCAAAATATTTTATAAAGATCACATTTAATTCTGAAGATTCGGCTTCCCAAACACCAAGAGTCGACTTCCCAAACACCAAGAGTCAGTTTCCCAAACACCAAGAGTCGACTTCCCAAAGAAGGACTCAAACTTGGTTTCTTTCGTTCTCAAGAAGTCGGCTTCCCAAACACTAAGAGTCGACTTCCCAAACACCAAGAGTCGGTTTCCCAAATACTAAGAGTCGACTTCCCAAACACCAAGAGTCGGCTGCCCAAAGAAAGACTTCAACTTGATTTGTTTCATCCTCAAGAAGTTGACTTCCCAAGCACTGAGAGTCGGCTTTCGAGCCACGAGAAGTCGGTTGTCGGACCATGAGAGTCAGCTACCCAAAGAAAGACTTCAGCTTGATTTCTTTCATCCTCAAGAAGTCGACTTCCCAAGCACTGAGAGTCGGCTTCCGAGCCACGAGAAGTCGGCTTCAGGACCATAAGAGTCGGCTTCCAATGGAAGGGTTTCAAGCTCATTTCTTTCATCCTTAAAAAGTCTACTTCCCAAACACGAAGAGTCGGCTTCCACACTAAAAATCTAAATTTCGAGTTCGATTTTGGTTCATTTTGAGTTCGATTATTTTATCACTTAAGCTTATAAGATTTTACCAACACATAAAATACCTTGTTCCAATTATCGCACCCCGACCTATCTACCCTGAGTCTTGAGTCTTCAAATTTCATTTTTCGTTGATCATTTTGTCATTTCTCGGTTTTGTGCTTCAAATCAATTTTCGCTTTTTGCTTTTTGTGCTTCAAATCCATTTTCGCTTTTTGTGCTTGCATGCTTTCCGAATAATTTTCCCATTCTTGCTGAAACGCTTAACTCAAAATCACATTAGTACCAAACATACTTTACATGTTTTATTAATATCAAAATAGGATTTATTGTCCAAGAATAAATTTCAAGGCCAACAATTCTTAATCTATCTTTACTTGCTTTCTTAGTTAATTAGTTAATCAATCACCACCTACAAATCATATTTTTCTAGCAATTTAAGAGTATTATTTTACAAGAATTCAGAATACTACTTAGCCTTTGTGGGATCGATAACCTTTCTCAAGCCGAACTATACTACAATACGATTCGTGCGCTTGCGATAGGTAAAACCTAGGCCGTCTTAAGGGTGTGTTCTTAACACATATTTTTAACCACCCTGAGCGAACATCAGCAATGGTTTGGTAAGGGAGTCAGCAAGTTGGTCTTTGGAGAAAATATGAGACACACCAAATGAACATTTTTCAACATGATCTCGCACACAATTATAATCAATGGAGATGTGCTTCATCTTCAAGTGAAAAACTGGATTAACCGATAAATAAGTTGCACCGATATTGTCACAGAAAATAGTTGGCTTGGTAGAAGAATAAGATTTCAATTCTTGAAGAAGGTTAGATAACCATAGTACCTCAGCAGCACAAAAAGCAAGCACTCGATATCCCGCTTCGGTAGACGACCTAACAACTATTTTTTATTTCTTCGAGCACCGTGATATAGCATTCCCACCTAGATAAACAATATATGTTAAAGTAGATGTTTTATCATCCCGATTGCCAGCCCTTTCGACATCCGTAAAAGCAGTGATATTAAGAATTTGTTAGCGTTTAAGAAAAAGGCCGTGATACATTGTGGACTTGAGATACCTTAGAAAGTTTTTAGCAGCAGTCCAATGTTGATCAGTAGGAGCATGCATAAACTGTGCAAGCTTGTTGACAGCATAAGAAACATTAAAACGAGTCAAGGATAAGTATTTAAGAACACTTATTGAAGTGGGATCTGTTGAAGGAGAGTCGTAATTAAGAATCAGAGGTTGAGTCGAAGACATTGGGGTCGAGCATTCTTTAGCACCTATCATGTTTGTTTTCTCCAAAAGATCACGGATATACTTATGTTTAGTGAGAAAAATTCCGGAGGGTGTTTGAAGAACTTCAACACCAAGAAATTAATTGAGATCACCAAGATCCTTGACAAAAAAACATCAAGAAAGAGAAGTAAGGAACTAGTCGAGAAATAGTGTGTTGTTGCCGGTAACGATCAAATCATCTACATAAACTAAGAAGTCAAGTGTAATAATGCCATTAGTATAAATAAATGCGGACATATCACTTTTTGAGTTAACGAACCCAAAGGATATAAGAAATCCTTTAAGTTCATTGTATCACGCCCTCAGAGCTTGTTTTAAGCCATAAAGAGCCTTTCGAAGCTTGCAAACAAATATGGGATTGTTGGAGTCAATAAACCCCGATGGTTGTTGCATGTAGTCCTCTTTCGTGAGCGTTCCATGAAGGAATGCATTATTAACATCTAACTAGCAAATAGACCATCCTTGTGACAAGGCAAGACTAAGAATTAGTCGAACTGTGGTTGGTTTGATGACATGACTGGAGGTATCATGATAGTCAACCCCAGGTCATTGATGAAAACCTTTTGCAACCAAACGGACCTTGTATCGAGAAATGGACCCATTGGGATTCCGTTTAATCTGAAACACCCATTTATAACCAACAACATTTTGAGAATCTTGCGGAGGAATGAGATCCCGAGTACCATTTTGAAGAAAAGCAGTGAGTTCGTCAGATATAGCTTGTCGCCAATTATGGTGTTTAAGAGCTTGACTAACACAAGTGGGTTCAATGGAGTCGGGTAATGGATGGTTGGTGATAGCTTGGTATAGTTGTTTTGGCTTAAAAATATTATTCTTAGATCTAGTGGTCATGGCATGAGAAGGAGCAAGAGATTTAACATATTTAGATGTGATGGTAGACACAGGTTGGTTGGAGACATTTAGAGTAGCAGACTCAGGCTGAGGAAGAGATAAACAAGAAGAATAAATATGTGAGATGAGAGAAGTGGGAGTCTCGGCCATTTGTGAATTAACATTGGACAAAGGATTAGAAGATAAATTAGAATTAGAGCAAGGAAGATTACCTCTTTCTGAGACCTAAGTTGGCAGCAACCTTGATGATGACGTTGGTAATAAACATGGTATAAGACTTGTGGGAGCAACTGGTGGACTGAGTGTGGTGGAAGGAGGCATGGTCACACACCTTGTAGAGCATGGAATGGTGGTGATGGGTTCTTGAGATGCATTAACAGAAGTTGGAAACCAATTTAATGAACTTTTTGGAGATTTAGATAACTTTAAAAAAACAAAATCAAATTCCACAAATTTAACATGACGTGAATGGAAAATTTTACTAGTTTTAATGTCGAAGCAAAAAAATGCACTTTGATGTAAGGAATAACCAAGAAAAACACATGGAGAAGATTTTGTATCAAGTTTATGAGATGCATATGGTTTTAACTAAGGAAAGCAAAGACAACCAAAAATCTTCAGTTTATTGTAATTGGGTTTGGCAGAAAAAAAACATTCATACGGCGATGAAAAATCAAGAATGGGAGTGGGAAGACGATTCATTAAATAGATAGCCGCTTGAAAGGCATATGAATAGTATTTAGGAGGGATTTTTGCCTGATGTAAAAGTGTCAAACTAGTGTCAACAATATGTTTGTGATGAGGTTCGACTGTACCATTATGTTGAGGTGTATGAGGAAGTGTTTTTAAATGTTGAATGCCAAGATTTGCTAAAAAATCTTTAAGGGCAATGTATTCACCTCCACCATCAAAATATACGGAAACAATTTTAGTTTTGAAAAAAATTTCAACTAGTGCTTTAAATTGACGAAAAATTATAAAAACATCATATTTTAATCGCAACGGATATAGCCAAATATATTTAGAATAATGATAAACAAAAATCACATAATAATGAAAACCTTCAAGTGATGTTATTGCAGAGAAACCCCAAACATCAGTATAAACAATATCAAGTGGTCCACGACTATGCAAACTAGAATCGCCAAAGGGAAGCCGTTGGCTCTTATTATAGTTAGAATACTCACAAAAGAAATTAGATGAGAAATCAGAAGACAAAGATACTAATCCTGATCGTGCTAAAAAATGAGTTATTTTAACTAACAGGTGACCTAGTCGTCCATGCCACACATCCGGAGAAGCTTTCACACTTAATCCAGCAGTAAGTGCCACGGGTTAGTCTTTATTGCTATGTTTAAAACTTGGCCATTCATAAAGATCATGCATATTCTGGCCTCGGAACAGAGAACTCCCATGTGCAAGTCCTTGACAATAAAACATAAGGGAAAAAATTCAATAGAAGTTGATAGGTGTCAAATATTAGACATTTTGACCCTTTAACTCACTATTGTTAGGTCCTTTCATTTCATTATTTGGTATTTTTATTTTGTTTGCGTGTTAAAGCATGTTTCAGGAGCTTAAGGAACAAATGGAGCTAACTTTGGTGAATTAACTAAAGAGTGTGTTCTTTCTATTCAAAGAGGAGAGTCAAAGAGGTAGTCTAAGACAAAAATGGCTCCCGAAGGGTAAAAACAGCTCCAGCAGCCGTCATCTTCAACAAAAAGTATTGTGGGTTCAAGGCGGTCGTTTTAGTGCATGCACGGAGAAAAGTGGTTTTTCATAAAATACATATGCTTTCAATTTCAAAAAGTGGTTGGAAAACACATTTTTATGCTTGGAGGTACGCTTGAAGCGTAGCTGCGGAACATTTTGTGGTTTTTATAGTTTTTGCCTGTTCTACCCCTAGATCGATTTGAAGACGTGCCTGTGACTCCAGACCACTATATACATGTATATATACCTATATATATCAGAAATTAAGGTTTGCAGGAGGTGAAGAGTGAAAAGACTGAAAAAGACCTCTCTATACCATTGCCTATATATACACGATCATAGATTAGAGATTATTCAGTCATGAGTTTTGGAAGTTCACGTTCATTTAGAGAGGTTCATTCATTCATACTTGTTGTTGAGAGCCGTATTCAAACCTAGAGATCCGGAGAAGAAGACCATGGAGGTCGTTTCTATATCACCGATGTAATCACCTTCCACCATCGCCAACTAACTCAGTATCTAGGGTTTTCTATCAAAACCCTAGCCAAGTAATGTAGTTCTTTCATTGTTTTCAATTGTAACGAGGGGAAACTATTAACCATACTGTGATGATTATAGTAATTAAGATAACTTTCTGATTTGTAATATAAAATTATATGTTTGTTCTAAATTCTTATCTTAGATGGAATGAATATATTATTTTGCACAACTATGATTATTCAATATAAGCAGGAACTCGGATGCTTAATTATGGTTTTCTACACAATTGCGGTAATGAAACTTAAAACCCTAGGTTAACACAGGTCGTGCCTTGGCGATTTAATATAGACATGCTTTAGTTTATTTTCATGCATTAGGAGTATATTAGAGTAATATAATTAGCATGTACTAGTTAGGTCAGTCATGAGACGAGTTATCGCAATCATGTTGATGGTACTCCTTTTTGGAGTCGTATTTAGCTATTTACGGTACGACCTGATTCACAGTTATAGATCGCCCTCTTGCAATTGTTACATTGATATAACTATATTATGTGGTTAGTGGTGGAGTGATGAAAACCCTAGTTTTCTCTCTCATCTGAATCACAACCAATTTACTTTGCTTTCTAGATAATTGTTAGTTAAAATAGATAATTTTGTCTTTGACCACCCAAACAAACCATTGTCGAAAAATATAATTTAGTGTTTTTGAATTGCTAAAGTGAACAATCTTAGTCTCCGTGGGATCGACATCCCTTACTCAAGCCATTTGTTATTCTATAATTGATAAGTACGCTTGCGTAAGGTAAAACCTAGAGTCGTTAAGGTGTTTTTTTTAACCACATATTTTTACACACCTGACGTCGCATCAGAATTATTATTGGAACGATAAAATTGAGAGAAAAAGATTAAATTTTTATTAATAGAAGAAACACATAATACATTTGACAAGGAAAAATGAGAAGAGAGAGAGGTAGAACCCATATAAGTAATATTCAAACCTGAACCATCACCGATAACTACATCGTCAGGCCCCTCGTAGTTCTGAGAAAACAAGAGGTTGGACAATTGGGAGGTGACGTGATAGGAAGCATCAGAGTCCATGATCCAGTTTCCATTATGTGGTGTGTAAGTTAAAACATGGTTAGTGCTAGGATGAGTAGGTCAAAGATGAGGAAAAAACTTATAGCATTTATTAGCTACATGGTTGCGCTTACAACAAAGTTGGCAAAAAATCGGTTGTTGATGGAGGGATTGTGGTGGTGGTGGCGGTGTGGTGGTGGAAGTGGTGGTGGTGCCGCATGTGGTGGTGGCGGCGGCGGCAACGGTGGTGGTGGAAGCAGTGGTGGTGGCGGTGGTGGTAGCTTATGGTGGTGGTGGAAGTGAAATAAAACCACCAAAAACTAATTTTTTGTTGGTTTCAAAAATCTGGTTTTGGGGGGATTTTGGTCTTAGTGGTTTGGTTTCATTTTTTGAGAGACTAACCTTCCTAAACATGGTCTGGTTTCAAAAATATGAAACCAAAACCAAACCAATTTCTTATTTCATTAGCACACTTTGGGATCCTTACCAAATTATATATTGTTTATTGGGTCAATCTTTTATTATTTTTTTGTAACCGTGGTATTCGGCCCAGCTTACGCATGCACCTTGACTAATTCCTTGGGCCCTAAAATTAAAAACTGGATAAACATCCGGTGGCGCAAACGGATTGATGCTTCTTGAGGCACTAGTTACCTGCATTTTCCTAATTGTGCCACTACAGAGTACTCGGTAGTTCTTCACCCAGCTTTTCATGTTCCATCTTCTTTGCTCCATTTGTCTTCTTGACTTATCTCAACTTCACTTCTTTTGCATCCTTGAATTGCCTTTGGTCCTTTATAGGTATTTTATCCATGATTTCGGCTCTCGAAAAATCTTGAGTCACAAATCGAGTTAATTCACCGAATTAAACTCATTTTACATAACATCGCCTGAAATATCTTAAAACATGAAAACCGTATAGCCAATACAATGATAATCATAGACATAACAATGTATAATTAGGAGCCTTAAATATATGATATTTGGCTCTGATCAAGATCCCTGAACATCCCACTAGTCCCCTACTATGCATGGCAATACATGGCAACTAATACATAAAAGAACCGTATCATAATAACACATGGCAAACACACATCTATACTAAAGATCACTATGACTCATACCTATCAATCCAACATTGACAATCTACACAACGCCTGTCACCGAGCCACGGGAGAATCACTCCTACTCTCTAACACCCCAAGAAAGAGGACAAATCACACTTCCTAAATCACGAGCATACTAAGCTCCTAATAACCACATAACTATCAATACGTCCATAGAGAGATATCCGCTCTCACATCAATGCCACTAATCACCTTACCACATCAACCTCGTAATACTATCCACAATGAGGCCAAATCAATCGCTAACACCCTCACTAAGGACAAAGGAAACTAAGTAAATCAAGTCATAAAGAGAACAAAAACACTATTCTCAAGAATGACCACATAAGAGTCCTGAACTCAAGCAAAGGAAAATAGTCCCAATGCTAAACAACGAATAACCAGAATGACACCTCAAGGTGAAAGACATCCACCCGTGACTAGCAAAGCACCCATAGAAAAGAATATAAAAGCGGATTATCACACCCCAAAATCCCAAGACTCCAAAACCGAAGCCCAAGGACTCCAGAGATGACGAAGGAGAGTAAAAATGAGCTAAAAGGTTGAAATAGTAAACAGGGAACACACTACAACAAATCAATTGACTGGTTTAAAGATTAGTAGATTAATGGGAGACAGAGGGTTTACGAAAATTTCATAGAAGAATAAGTTGTTTGGTCCTCTAAATTAGTCGACTAGTACACACTGCAGTAAATTAGTTCACTGATTTGTAGAATAAGTCGACTAATGGGAGGTATAGTTTTTTCGTAAATTACATTAAAAGGGTTAGTTGTCTCATATAAAACATCAGTCGACTAATAGTCATAAAAGCTCCAAAATGACACAAAAATGATTGAATCATAAGTTAACATGTTTCCATACGTAAAATCATATTTTTAAAAGATTATTACGCATCAATCTCATGCTTCCAAGTCGTTCTTACAAAATATGAGCTTTGAACAAAAATACTCCTTTAAAGTTCGTAAAATTATCTGTCTTACCCCCGATGATGAGACCAGAATATTGAGTATTCTGGGCGTTAAGTAATCCGTTGTTAGTCTCTTTATTTTATTAATTTGATATTTATATCCAAATTGTGTGTTTAAGCATGTTACAGGAGTTTTAATTCAAATATGAGTTAATTCCGGGATTTTAGTAAAAATGTCTGATCTAGAATGACACTTAGAAGAATAAAAACATCAATTCAGAGCAAGGTACAAGTCAGATATGCAGAGTACAAGTCATTAAAACACAAATTTGCAGAAAATAAAATATTAGAAATTCAGAAGCCACCGAACGATCGGTGAGCTTCCCGATCACTCGGTCGTGCCGACATTGAGAATTGTGCGAACAGTCTATTATTTTCTGACTCTTTGTGCAAGTACAAATGAAGGACAGATTGGTCAATTCAAGCTATTAACTTGGTCCTCACTCTAAGTCATCTTGGAGTGCAAGGAAAGATATGTCATAATTACACCAACTTTTGTCTATAAATATGTGAAGACTCCATGAAGAAAGAGAGATCAATCATTATATCAGAACATAAAATTCTCTCTATAGGGAGAATATTCCTATCAAGAACCCAAGAGCAGACTACCCAATCATGGAGATGATTTATACATCAGTGATAGATAGGTGTCAAATATTAAATATTTTGACCCCTTAACTCACTACTGTTACGTCATTTCATTCCATTATTTGGTATTTTTATGTTGTTTATGTGTTAAAGCATGTTTCAGGAGCTTGACAAAGAAATGGAGCTAACTTTGGTGAATTAACTGAAGTGCGTGTTCTTTCTATTCAAAGAGGAGAGTCAAAGAGGTAGTTCGAGACAAAAATGGCTCCCGGAGGGCAAAAATGGCATTTCCAGAAGCCGTCAGTTTCAGCAAAAAGTATTGTGGGTTCAAGGCGATCATTTTGGTGCATGCACGAAGAAAAGTGGTTTTTCATAAAATACCTACGCTTATGCCTACGCTTTTAGTTTCAAAAAGTGGCTGAAAAACACATTTTTACGCTTGGGGGTACGCTTGGGAGTAAACTTGAAGCGTATATGCGGCAAGTTTTGTGGTTTTTTTATGGTTTTTGCCTGTTCTACCCTCGGTTCGATTTGAAGACGTGCCTGTGACTCCAAACCTCTATATACATGTATATACACCTATATATATCAGAAGTTAGGGTTTGCATGAAGTGAGGAGTGAAAAGACTAAAAAGGGTCTCTTTATACCATTGCCTATATATACACGATCATATATCATAGAAAAGGGGAAACATTCATTAGAGGTTGTCCAGTCATGAGTTTGAGAGGTTCATTCATTTAGACTTGCTATTATTGAGAGCCATATTCAAACCTAGAGATCCAGAGAAGAAGACCATGGAGATTGTTTCTACATCACTGATGCAATCACCTTCCACTATGGCCAACTAACTCGGTATCTAGGGTATTCTAGCAAAACCCTAGCCAAGTAATGTAGTTCTTTCATTGTTTTCAATTATAACGAGGGGAAACTATTTACCATATTGTGAAGTTAAGAGACCGTACTGATTTGCAATATAAAATTATATGTTTGTTCTAAATTCTTGTCTTAGATGGAATGAATGTAATATTTTGTACAACTATGATTATTCACTATGGGCTGGAACTCGGATGCTTAATTATGGTTTTCTACACAATGGTGGTAATGAAACTTGAGACCCTAGGTTGACACAGGTCATGCCTTGGTGATTTAATATAGACATGTTTTAGTTTATTTTCATGCATTAGAAGTAGGTTAGAGTAATATAATTGGTATGCATTAGTTAGGTAAGTCATGAGATAGGTTGTCGCAATCCAGTTGATGGTACTTCTTTTTGGGGTCGTATTTAGCTATTTGCGGTACGACCTGATTTACAGTTATGGATCGCCCTCTTATATTTGATACAGTAAGGAATTATATTATATGATTAGTGGTGGAGCGATGAAAACCCTAGTTTTCTCTCTCATCTAAATCACAACCAATTTAATTTTCTTTCTAGATAATTTTAGTTAAAATAGATAATTTGGTCTTTGACCACCCAAATAAACCATTTTCAGAAAATATAATTCAGTGTTTTTGAATTTCTAAAATGAACAATCTTAGTCTCTGTGGGATTGATATCCCTTACTCAAGCCATTGATATACTATAATTGATACGTGCACTTGCGTAGGGTAAAACCTAATGTCGTTAAGGTATCATTTTTAACCACATATTTGTACACACCTGACGCACATCAGTGATGCAGTCTTCTCCATCCATGACCAACTAAGTCGGTATCTAGTGTTTCCAACGAAACCCTAGCCGAGTAATGTAGAACTTTAATTATTTTTATTATAAAAAGTGAAAGCTAAATGACACTCATATGATGATTAGGTCGTGCTAATTCGCTATATTAAATACTTTTATTTTCACACGACCTGGACCTATCACCCGGTCTCTGTTTTGTATACCACCAACTTCTAAAGGTCCAAATCTTTTATAAAAATAAATTTAAAACCATTTCAAAACTTACAGTTTCAGTTGAGGTTACGGGGGTAAGCGAAAATGGATTTTTCTTTTAAAACGGAAAAGGTTTATTTATAAACCGAGAAAAACACCGTTTCCGGGAAAAAAAACCTAATAACGACAATTATTACGATAGGCAAATCTACAACTACTAAATGAAGAAATTCATAGTATTCATCATTTAAAATGCCCTAACAGAAAAGGTAGAGACTGCATTAAGAGGGCACTATCACCAACCCTAACACACTAGGTTCGATATCCGAGCTCACACACTCTTTACAATACTCAATCAAGAATGGCCACAACTCCAAGGAGAAACACATTTACAAAGGACACTAAGGGTCCCAAATGGTCATTGCCACGAAGACCACTAGGTTCAATCGTAGCCTCGTCTAACTCAACCAAAACCTCAAATCACGGTTAGTGTTACATTCCTCAAAATGTGAAAAGTAACTAATGGCCACCACTACATAATTAATTAAGTTCACCATTCATCACTCACCTTCTCTAAGGCCTTAACTCACGATTGACACTATAGTCCATCACCGGCTTTAACTTATCAAAAGAAAGTCACTAAACCAACTTACATCACCACTTAATGGCATATAAGCACATAACAACAAGTATAAGAATTCATCTCTCACTATACTATAAAAGCAAAGCATGTAAATCATATTCTCACATTATTCAATTTCATATGAGCATTATAATGACATATGAATTAAAGTATCGAAATCCATACTAAGCATGTTTCACAACCATATTGAATAACCTCATGATTACATGTCGAGTTAAATCACATAATGGAAATTTCAATGCAATGTGACCCAACACACCTCATGTTACACACCCTGTCCACTAAGGTCAATGGATATAAAATCTCTAATTATTCACTTTTGAGGATACCGGCTCATGAAGGAAGGTAGAGTGCCGCCAATATCATTCACTTGAGAGGATGTACACATTCAACAAGGAAGATCGAAAACATGAAACACGGTATGTGAAAAGGGTAGAGTTTGGAACAAGTCCTCACCCATCGTCTCTATTTTTTGGAAGACTAGTTCTGCTGGAAGCGAGAAGCACCACTTGTCAGTTTGTTGGGACGATCCGACACAAGTCTACTCACACATGGTTACACAACCGGGCATAAACCTACACCAATTGAATTACAATGCAAAAGGTATACTCAAAATGCAACTAAGTCTCATATGAACCATGCATCAAAGAAAATATGTATTTCATCATATTTATGAATATCATTCACAAAAATGCCAAATCGAATCCTTTAACATGCTCTTAAATCACAACAAATCAATACTTCATAAATATTCAATTTCATGTACATTCATGTTACAAAACCAAAGTTTTCAATTACTCATCAAGGATAATAATCTTGTTCCTTTAAACATGCTTTTGATTCAATTAGAGCAAGTTTTCACAAATTACATCTCAAACACAATACCAACTCCAAGATAGTAAGATCATTCAAGAAGAGAGGAATTAGATTGTCGTTCTAAGTTAAGATGTCACGTTACACAAATCACATACTACATATTCCAACTTACTAACCAAAAGAACTAGCCTAACCACACTATCAAGGCTACATCACTAACACCTATATACATATATGTATACTTATACATATACATATACACAACCAAACTCATATATATATATAGGCATACACACATACTTTTATATTGAAAACACCAAGAATTATAATTTAACTAGCATACATCATAGTCATATCAATATAATCATCAAGTACACTATAATCATGGGTTATATCATCTAAATTCATGTAAACCCTAATTTCACATTTTCAAGTAAACATATCCAATTACCCATCTAGAATTTGGAAACCCTAAGGTGAAAACACACACTCACAAAATTAGGAGATGAAAGAGAGATGTTTACCCTACCTCAAAGCAAGAATCAAAGTAAGAGGGAGAAATGGAGTCTCAAACCCTAGCTCCACCCACAAGACCATTCAAGCCTAAATAATTGGTGAAAATCTTCACAACAATGATCTTAACAAGAATCAAGTAAAAGAAGAGACAAAAAATTAAGCTTTAAAACCATAGAGTCAAGAAATCAAAAACTAGGGTGTGAAATGAGAAAACTCATAAGGAGGAAGAGACACATACCAATCCTTAGTTCAAATCGAAGGCAAGGACACGATGATCAACTTTCGTGTTGAAGATAATATCAAAATCCAATCCCAAAATGATGAAATTAATCCAAAAAGTGGAGAACAAGAAGAGGGTGAAGAGGGAAAATGAAAGATAGCATATGTGTGGTTGAGTGGGAAGTCTTCAAGTGGAATACTTAATAGAATTGTAGAGATTCTCCACTACCTCAAAACTAATCCAAGGGTCCAAAATAAATGTGGAAGAAAAGAGAAAGAGATCCAAGAGTGCACATTAAGTCTTGCAAATGAAAGACTTAAATCAATACACATAACCCTTATACATTTACCAAACAAGGCCTTAACATCCAAAGGTTAATATTAAAGATGGAAGAAAGTTGGTGTGATCCAATGGTTGAGATAAAGTCTTGCAAAATGGAAGACAAAATATCAATACATGCACATGTATAATGATCCAACTAACCACTTTGATCCAAAGGATGAGAAAAAAGATGAAAGAAATTGGGTGAGATCCAATGGATGAAGGAGTGACAACACTAAGGTGTACCACTAAAGTCAAAGATGACTAATCCCAATTACAATTATTTCTCATTTAACTAAAGTCTTCTACTTTATTTACCTTAATGACACTCAAGAGTTATTTCAACACTTAACCAATTTCTAGGATTTTCCACTATCTCTACACTACTGAAAATACCATTATGTCTTCAGGTCAATACTAAGGTTTTCGAAATCGTTTTTAACTATTTTCATTATTTATAAAATGAAAACATTACATGTAATTTACGCGTTTGTATCTATCAAGTAGTACACGTTAAATATTTTAAGCACATTAAATATATAATCACATAAGTGCTACACCGGATGTCGACAATAAAATAAGGACACGTTTGAGAACGGAACACGATTGCCGAAGCTCCAACGAGAAAACGTTGCAACGAACCCACGTAGTCTCCAACAAAAAGTAAACCTACAAAGCCGGGAACGAAAGTCCATGAAGTCATCCCACTAAGCCCGAAACATAAACGCGAAAAATCTACACGTACCAAAAATGCACAAGACGTCATGAATAAGTGACGTCACAAACCGTTGACAGTGGAAAAGAATTTCAGAAAGGAGAAAGGAAACGTATGGCGTTACATAACATATATTTATTATTTTTGTTTTGTTTTCAAACCATATATTTATTATTATTCAAGACTGGTTTGGATCTTTTACTCTTTTCAACCTCACTCTAGTGCATCTAACCCAAATAAATAGGTCTATACCTTGATGGATTAAATTGATCATAAAAATTGCTTACAGTATAGCTTATACATGCAAAATGAAAAAATTGCATGCAAAAAATTTGGTGCAAATATTATCGTTAAAACAGTGCTAATTATGGACAACTATATATGTCAACAAAAAAACATATAACCAAATAACAATCAACATCGAATTTCTTGTTATTTAAATCAACTAGGAACAAGCTTCCGGTAAAATAAATAATTAGTAAGGATATAAACGGTTAATTATGATAAAAATAATTAATAAGGTTTCAATTTACTAATCAGATTTCTTCTCCTTCAAGTTGGTTCTAATATAAAATGAGAAAGTGTGTTATTGGTTGAACGAGAAAGTCGGTGAAGTGCATGACATAAGCAGATAATTGTTCATTCAAGTTCTTGATATTTTATATCTAAAAACTTTGACATATTGTGCATGGATTAAAAAAAATTCGTTCAGTTTAATTTGACAATTAAGGACAAAACAATAATTATCCAATTTAATAACTAGAATCAATTTTTTTTTAATATGATGTAGCATTGACTAAACCTAAGAAAGTGTTTAACTATATACATCGTGTAGTAATTTCTAGACTTGGTTGCTTTTGATATTGTTCTCCTCGGAGATGTTATTTGTTGCACTGTCCAATAAAATTTGCATCTCATGTAACATGACTAAACCTAAATTCATAATATATACTTTTTTATGGCCCTTTAATAATTAAACAAAGTTAATTTCACTAAACCCCTTATACTATCCAGATTAATCAACTAACTTCTTGTGTGTCCACTTTGCCCCTATACTATTCAATTTCATCAAATTGCCCCCTCACTTCTCAAAATGCCTAAACTACCATCAATAGTATAAGGGGGTTTAGTGAAATTAATAGTATAAGGGGGTTTAGTGAATTATTTCGGAAAAAATAATATATACTTTTTGCAAAAAAAAAAAATTTCGAAAAAAAATCATATTTTGTTCCAAAATATGAATTTTTTTTTCGAAAAATATATTTTTTGCGAAAAAGTATATATTATGTTCCAAAAAATGAATTTTGTTTTCGAAAAATATTTTTTTTGCGAAAAAGTATATATTATGTTCAAAAATATGAATTTTTTTTTCGAAAAATATTTTTTTTGCGAAAAAGTATATATTATGTTCCAAAATATGATTTTTTTTTTCGAAAAATAATTTTTTTGCAAAAAATATATAATATGTTCCAAAATATGATTTTTTTCTTAAAAATAATTATTTTGCAAAAAATATATATTATGTTCGAAAATATGAATTTTTTTTTCGAAAAATAATTTTTTTGCAAAAAATATATAATATGTTCCAAAATATGATTTTTTTCTTAAAAATAATTTTTTTGCAAAAAATATATATTATGTTCGAAAATATGAATTTTTTTTTCGAAAAATAATTTTTTTGCAAAAAATATATAATATGTTCCAAAATATGATTTTTTTCTGAAAAATAATTTTTTGCGAAAAATATATATTATGTTCCAAAATATGATTTTTTTTTCCTAAAATTATTTTTCGAAAAAACAATTCATATTTTGGAACATAATATATACATTTTTGTTCCAAAATATTATTTTTCGAAAACAAAATTCATATTTTGGAACATAATATATACTTTTTCGCAAAAAAAAAAATTTCAGAAAAAAAATTCATATTTTGGAACATAATATATATTTTTTGCAAAAAAATTATTTTTCGAAAAAAAAATTCATATTTTGGAACATAATATATACTTTTTCGCAAAAAAAATATTTTTCGAAAAAAAAATTCATTTTTTTGAACAAAATATGATTTTTTTTCGAAATTTTTTTTTTTTTCAAAAAGTATATATTATTTTTTCCGAAATAATTCACTAAACCCCCTTATACTATTAATTTCACTAAACCCCCTTTATACTATTGAGGGTAGTTTAGGTATTTTGAGAAGTGATGGGACAATTTGATGAAATTGAATAGTATAGGGGGCAAAGTGGACATACAAGGGGTTAGTTGATTAATCTGAATAGTATAGGGGTGTTTACTGAAATTAACCCTTAAACAAATGAAGTGACAAAAGTACCTTTAAACCCTTACATAATCAACTGTGTGTTGTAATCTCTCCCCTCTGTATTTCAATAATCCCATATACCATTGGGTTTCTTCCTGACTATATTTACTTTACTATTAATTATGAGTATGATCAGTGACGAATCTAGGAATCCGTGTTAATGAGGGCTAAAAAAAAAATTTTGGATTTTTGGGATATAAATTACATATATTTATTTTAGTGGGGTTTAAAATAAATTTTCAGTGAAAACTTATTTGTAAAGAAATTTAAATTCTGTGGTACTTAAGGTAAAAAAAAATCAATAATATCTAAATACTAGATATTTAAAATTTTAGAACAAAAATTATAAAAAAGAAAATTTTCAGGGGGGCCATGACCCCACTGGACTGAATTGAATCCGTCAATGAGTATTATCTATTATTTTTAATCATTTTGCAGGTTGTACTTTATCCACTAGTCCATAAAGAACTATGACACTAGTGTTTCAACAAATTTATTCTTTTTTCTTCTTTTTTTTCTTAGGGAAACTCCATTCTAAATCAGATAAGATAACATTATTTATAAATGTGGAGGAGAAATGCGATATCATATACTTAAAATAGATATATTTTCTCTTTTACGTTTATTATCTGTCTGGAATTTTAACTCGTAGAACCACCATATGTATTGGAGATGGAGTTGAAATAGTACTCTTTTTTTATACAACACAGCGAGCTAAATCCGTAGAATAGTACTGGACCGCATTGAAAATGACATGAAATCAAGTATTTGAAAATTTATACTACTATACATAATTATTTGATTGAACAAGAAACCAAAAGGACTATATATGTAAGGAGTGGATAAAAATTTAATAATGGGCATTCTCTATTTTGGGCTTCTAGATTTTTCTTTCAGTATTTTACTCAAAAAGGTGGACGTGGAAGTTTGAATTTTAGACCTGCAATTCTTATACTAAATTAACAACCAAAAGGACCATATATCCACTTGATTACTCAAAAGGACCATATTATAAATCAAGGAAGGAGGATTACTTAGGCCGTTATAAGAAATATTTTTTTAATTCCACAAGTAATAATCATAAACAGAGACTTTCTCAAATGGTAATTAAAAAAAAAAATGTTTATCATCCTACGAAAGCTTCAAAATAATATCAAATACGAGAGACTTAGAAATCAGTAAAACTAATACAGGGGTTTAATTTCTCACTACTTTGTGAAATAAGGTACTCTTTGTTGAGAATGAATGATGCCCATCTCCTTATTTAACCAAAGGAATTTTCGTTTTTTTAACAAAGCAAACATACAAATAAACCAAAACAAACCTAAACAACAAAGGACCAATCACAATTCAGAATATCAACAAGACCTAAGAGAATAAGATTTCAATTAATATCATTAATATTCAAGAGAAGAGTACTTCTAAAAACAAAATATTTGAAACAGTTGATTAAGATATGTATGAAATATATGTTTATCATTTAATAATTTTTTCAATTTCATGTTTAAACTTATATATATATATCATGACTCTTGTTCTATCATTGTTATTTTATTTTGTTGTCATATTAAGCTCGCTGCTTTTGACAAGATAGAGGTAGTGCGTTCAAATATACTACAAGAGCTAGAAGATAAAATCGATTACATAATTGTGATTGATATTACTTCAATTATATCTATCACATTATGGAGGTTGAATAAACCTAGTGAAAAAAAGGTTGAGGTCTTGGTCTTATGAATTTAGTTTTGATGGTTTTGGTGATTTTAGGTAAATTTAAAATTTATATATAATGTTTAAGGAGTTGGTCTTGGTCTTGATATAATTATATATATATATATATATATATATACTAATATATATAAATATATATATAAAATTGGAAAAAAATATTAAAATGAAAATATATATATATAATTAAAAAATATTTAAAATTCCCGAAAATATTTGACATTTTTATTTTTTTTTATTCCAAAAAATATATATATATAATCGAAAAAAATATTTTAAAATGTGAAAATTATATATAAAATTCAAATAATATATCTTAAATTCGAAAAAATATATAATTCAAAAAATATATAAAATTCTGAATAATTTTATTATATACTGAAAAAATTTAAAAATTTAGAAAAAAAAAGATATAAAATGGGAAAAAATAATTTTTTTCCGAAAAATAATTTTATTCCAAATATTATATATTATTTTTTTCAAAATAATTCATATTTTCGGCCATATATATATAGAGAGAGAGAGAGAAAGAAAGAAAAGTCAAAATTGATAGGCCAAAATCATAGTTTTAGTAGTTGGTTTTAAAAAGCCCAAAACCCACCAACTAAATATGATTTGATCTTGAAATCAAAGATCAAAATCAAAATCAAGCCCAAAATCACCCATCCAAACACGCCTTAAACTATTGAAACTGCCACCTTTTTTGACCAATGTAAGTTGGCTATAATTCATGTATTGAAGATGACAGATGATATTGACTGTTAGAAAATTTTCTATTATAAATGTCTATTTGTTTGAAAGTGAATATGTTATTGATTTTATTTGAAGGAGAAGACGAAATTGATTGGTTAAAGAAATATCTACTATGAATTATTTGTTAGAAAAAAGAGAGCACGGCGTAGAATTTTAACTATATGAATTGATTGGTAAAAAAATATCTATACATATATTTATACTAGTCAAAGACACCTGTCTATTTGTTTGAAAGAGAATATGAATTGGTTGGTAAAAAAATATCTATACATATATTTATCCTAGTCAAAGACACCTGTCTATAGACCTGCCAATGGATCGGATTTTGATCTGAATCCGATCCAAATTCGATCCGATTAGCCGGATATGGATTGAAAATAAAATCCGATAACCCAATTAGGATCCGAATCCGATAATCCGATTTCTTAACAAATTGGATTTGGATTTATGTCACCCGATCCGATAATAACCCGATCCGATATAAAATATATTTATATATATTTGATATTTTTATGTGTATATATTTAATACTCTACATGTATATAAATGTTAGTTGTTAATTATTTTATTATTTATTAATAATGATTTATCATAAATACAATTATTAAAAGTGTGAATAATTTAGTATTTCAGTATTTATTGATTTTTGTATTTTTTTTATTTTTTTAATTAGATATTCGAATCAGATATTCTATAATGAAGAAATTTGAATATGAATTAACTAATTGAAAATCTGTCGAATTATCAGATTCGGATCGCAGATCGGGAGTTTTTGTCATCCTTATCAATAGACCTGTCAATAATCCGATTATGATTCGAATTCGATCCGAATCCGATATTAACCGGATATGGATTGAAAATAAAATTCGATAACCCGATTATGATCCGAATCCGATAATCCGATTTCTTAACAAATTGGATTTGGATTTAACTGATCCGATCCGAATCCGATCCATTGACAGGTCTACCTGTCTATTTGTTTGAAAAATATCTATACATATATTTATACTAATCAAAGACACCTGTCTATTTGTTTAAAGAGAATATGAATTGATTGGTAAAAAAATATCTATACATATATTTATACTAGTCAAAGACACCTGCGATGCACGTGAATTGAAATCTTTACGTAGTAAAATTAAAATAAATGTATAAAATAATTTTTTTTACTTTATTATTAATTTTTTCTACTATGAAATTTTTTTAATTTATATTAATATCATTATTGTAAAAGGGTGACTCGTGAGTATTTATTGTACAGGAATGGACATGTCTTAAATTAAGATATATTAAAGGGTTAATTTCAATAAACTATCATATAATATCCAATTTAATCAACTAATTACTATTGTGTCCATTTTACCCCATATATTATTCAATTTCATCAATTTGTCCCCTCACCTCACATTTTGAGTCAAAATGCCTAAACTACCCTCAATAGTATAAGAAGGTTTGTTGATTCAACCATTTAAATAATTTATTTTTCAAAAATCAATTATATTTTTCACAAAAATTATAAATTCAGAAATATATATATATTCGGGAAATTTTTTTTTTCGGAGGGAACATATTATTTTCCAAAATATGAATTATTTCGGAAAAAATATATACTTTTTGCAAAAAAAATATTTTTCGAAAACAAATCATATTTTGGAACATAATAGTATATATTTTTCGCAAAAAAATATATATTTTGGAAAACATCATATTTTGGAACATAATAGTGTATATTTTTCTCAAAAAAATTATTTTTCGGAAAAGATCATATTCTGGAACATAATATATATTTTTCGGAAAAAAATTCATATTTTGGAACATAATAAATACTTTTTCTCAAAAAAAAAAAAAATTTGAAAAAAAATCATATTTTGGAACATAATAGTATATATTTTTCGCAAAATAATTATTTTTCGGAAAAGATCATATTTTGAAACATAATAGTATATATTTTTTGCAAAATTTTTTTTTTTTGCGAAAAAGTATTTATTATGTTCTGAAAAATATTTTTTTTGCGAAAAATATATATTATGTTCCAAAATATGATCTTTTCCGAAAAATAATTTTATTGCGAAAAATATACACTATTATGTTCCAAAATATGATGTTTTCTGAAATATATTTTTTTTGCGAAAAATATATACTATTATGTTCCAAAATATGATTTTTTTTCCGAAAAATAATTGTTTTGTGAAAAATATATACTATTATGTTCCAAAATATGATTTTTTTTCAAAAAAAAATTTTAAAATCGAAAAAGTATTTATTATGTTCCAAAATATGAATTTTTTTTCAAAAAATATTTTTTTGCGAAAAATATATATTATGTTCCAAAATATGATATTTTCCGAAAAATAATTTTTTTGCGAAACATTTACACTATTATGTTCCAAAATATGATGTTTTCCGAAATATATGTTTTTTGCGAAAAAAACATATACTATTATGTTCCAAAATATGATTTTTTTTCGAAAAATAATTTTTTTGCAAAAAGTATATATTATTTTTTCCGAAATAATTCATATTTTGGAAAATAATATGCTCCCTCCGAAAAAAATAAATTTCCGAAATATATATATATATTTCTGAATTTATAATTTTTGTGAAAAATATAATTGATTTTTGAAAAATAATTTTTTTAAATGGTTGAATCAACAAACCCCTTTATACTATTGAGGGTAGTTTAGGCATTTTGACTCAAAATGTGAGGTGAGAGGGCAAATTGATGAAATTGAATAGTATAGGGGGCAAAGTGAACACAGTAGGGGGTTAGTTGATTAAATTGGATAGTATATGGGGGTTTACTGAAATTAACCCTATATTAAATGAGAAAAAAAAATGTTATTTGGGAATTGGCCCAAAATGGTTTATACGAGAGTAGAAACATTACACATAGGTAACTATGGGGGGACTGATGTGGGTATAGCTAACATCTAAACTCGTAGCCCTATATGTTGCTCATGTAGGGAGTACTATGTGGAAATATAGGGAAAGATTTTGGGTATGCGTGTAGTGGGTCGCGACCCTACTTGTACCAGTCAAAGCTAAAGTACATCAGAGAGACCAGTAGTACTTAAAGTCATAAAAAGGTTACGCATGCGAAAGGACATGACCCCGGAAAAGGCTATAAACATCAATAAAGGAATAAAGCTCATTGAATAATGAAGGTCTAAAAGGAAATGATGGACCTCGCGGATCAAATGGCGCGAGGTATTTTTGGACCTCGCGAGGTGTACCAGTTGGGGCGCGACATGGTACTGACGTGGCAAGGATGTCTCGTGAAGACTAACTTGACCTCGATGCCTATAAATAGAGGAGTACGAGCTCATTTTTGGAGGACTTCAGACTGAGAGAGAGAAGGAGTGATTTTCAAATTTGTTTGTACTGTTTCTCTTCTCTTTTCTTCCTCTTTCTACAATTCTGTAATCATCAAGGAGCAATAAAATTATCATCATTATTTCTGTATTAGCGAGTGTAGAAACTATCTCTATATCAATTTAACAATTATCTTTAGCAAAAATTAACATAGTGAATAAACTTTTTATTATCAAAAAATAAAAATCTTCAATATCTTGGTACAGAGAGGCAAAGAAATAGAAAGAAAGACATTTGACATTAAGTATTAACTTTTCTATCCTAGTTTATTATTTTTTAAAGGGATAATTTCAGTAAACCCCCATATAATATCCAATTAAATCAACTAACTTCTACTGTGTCCATTTTGCCCCCTATTCTATTCAATTTCATCAATATGCCCCCTCACATCTCAAAATGCCTAAACTACCCTCAATAGTATAAGGGGGTTTAGTGAAATTAATAGTATAAGGGGTTTTAGTGAATTATTTCGGAAAAAATAATATATATTTTTTGCAAATTCGAAAAAAAATCATATTTTGTTCCAAAATATGAATTTTTTTACGAAAAAGTATATATTATGTTCCAAAATATGAATTGTTTTTTTGAAAAATATTTTTTTTTGCGAAAATGTATATATTATGTTCCAAAATATGAATTTTTTTTCTTAAAATAATTTTTTTGCAAAAAATATATATTATGTTCCAAAATATGATTTTTTTTTGAAAAATAATTTTATGCGAAAAATATATATTATGTTCCAAAATATGATTTTTTTTCCGAAAAATATTTGTTTCCAAAAAAAAAAAACTTTTTTTTGAATAATTTCGGAAAAACAAATATACTTTTTCGCAAAAAACATATTTTTCGAAAAAACAATTCATATTTTGGAACATAATATATATTTTTCACAAAAAATTATTTTTCAGAAAAAAACCATATTTTGGAACATAATATATATTTTTTGCAAAAAAATTAATTTTCGAAAAAATAATTCATATTTTGGAATATAATATATACTTTTTCGATAAAAAAAATATTTTTCGAAAAAACAATTCATATTTTGGAACATAATATATAGTTTTTCGCAAAAAAAATATTTTTCGAAAAAACAATTCATATTTTGGAAGAAAATATGATTTTTTTTGCAAAAAGTATATATATTTTTTTCCGAAATAATTCACTAAACCCCCTTATAGTATTAATTTCACTAAACCCCCTTATACTATTGAGAGTAGTTTAGGCATTTTGAGAGATTAGGGGGCATATTGATGAAATTGAATAATATAGGGAGCAAAATGGACACAATAGAAATTGATTGATTAAATTAAATAGTATAGGGGGTTTACTGAAATTAATCATTTTTTAAAAAATAATAATCCTGTCAGCTAATTGCTCCATAGATCCTATATCTATCTATATGCAATTGGATTTGTGTGAAGTGTACTGGGTACAAGAAAAGAAAGTACCAGTAAATATTGATGTCAAACTGATTATCATCTTATAACAATCTGAATCAGACACGTCTACTACCTCTAGTTATATAAAGATTTTTTTAATAAACTATCAATTCTTTAGGCCATGTTTGTTTATTGATTAAGATCCCATTTTTTTGGTCTGGTCATAATTTTTTGAGACCAAACCATGTTTGTTTTGCATTGGTCTCAAAAAATATAACCAGACCAAGTTGGACAAAATTGAACAAAAATGAACTTTTTTAGGACCACAAAATGAACTTTTTTAGGACCACAATTTTTTGTGGTTCTATTTGGTCTGTTTACAAAATCCATCCAAAATCTAACCAAAATGTCCTCCAATAATTGATCCACATCTAACCAATATATAAACCAAAACACAAAAATAAAATAATAAAATAATGAATAATAAATTAAATAATACATAAAAATAAAAATAAATAAATATATATAATAATAAATAAATGAATAAATAATAAATTAATAAAATATATTTATAATTGAATAAATAAAAATAAAATAACATATATTTATGAATAAAATAATAATATAAATAATAAATTAATAAAATATATTTAAAAATTAATAAAAATAAATGAATAAATAATATATATATATATATATATATTTATGAATAAAATAAAAATAAAAATGATAAATTAAATAAAATATATTTAAAAATTAATATAAATAAATGAATAAAAAAATAATGAATAATAAATATATTTATAATAAATATATATAATAATAAATAATAATATAAATAATAAAATAAATTTATAAATTTATAAATTAATTAAACCAATAAATAAGTAATAATAAATCATAAATTAATAATATAAATAATAAATTAATTAAAGCATATTTATAAATAAAATAAAAATAATGAATAATAAATAAAATGAATTAAATAATACATAAAAAAATAATAAATAAATAAATAAATAATAAGCAAAATGAATTAAATAATACAAAAATAATAATAATAAATGAATAAATATAATAATAAATAATAAATGAATAAATAATAATCTAAATAATAAATGAATAAAATATATTTATAAATTAATTCAAATAAATGAATAAATAATAATATAAATAGTAAATCAAATGAATTATATTTATAAAAAATTGAATAATAATCAAAATGAATTAAATAATACATAATAATAATTAATAAATTAAATGAATTAAATAATAAAAAAAATTAATTAAATAAAATTAATTAAATAATACATATAAATAATAATAAATAAATAATAAATTTATAAAATATATTTAGAGACAAATAAAAATAAATGAATAAATAGTAATAAATAATAAACAAAATGAATTAAATAATATAAAAAAATAAGAAAAATAAATAAATAATAAGCAAAATGAATTAAACAATACATAAAAATAAAAATAAAAAAATAAATAATAAGCAAAATGAATTAAATAATACATAAATATAATAATAAATGAATAAATATAATAATAAATAATAAATAAATGAATAAATAATAATAAATGAATAAAATATATTTATAAATTAATTAAAATAAACGAATAAATAATAATATAAATAATAAATTAAATGAATTATATTTATAAAAAATGAATAATAAACAAAATGAATTAAATAATACATAATAATAATTAATAAATTAAATAAATACAATTAAATAATACATAATAATAATTAATAAATTAAATGAATTAAATAATAAACAAACTAAATGAAATAAAATGAATTAAATAATACATAAAAATATATATATTTATAAACAAATAAAAATAAATGAATAAATAATAAACAAAATGAATTAAATAATATATAAAAATAATAATAAATAAAAATATATTATAATAAATAATAAATAAATAGTAAATAGTAAATGATAAATAATAATAAATAATAATTTTTTTTAAAAGCCAAAATATCAAAGTGCATTATTTGCATGTTATCGACAGTTGAAGTTGTTATGTAATATTAGTGTGTTACTTGTGAAATTTGTGTGATCGTAATTTTTATATAATAAAAAATATGGCTTGTATAAAACTTATTTATTGTTATATTTGATAATTGGAGTGCAATAATCATATTCTAATTTTTTTTTACAAAACCAATATAACATTATTATGTAAGAAATACATAATAAAAATCAATCAAAAAGACTTTAACAAATGTTTACAAATTAAATGTGTGGGTTTTAAGGTTATCATCATATAAAATATATTCAATATTTTTACAGTTTACTATAAATTTAAGATCAGACCAGTTTGCCAAACATGGTCTGGTTCAAAGAAGTTTGGAACCAGACAGTTTGTCAAACATGGTCTGGTTCCAGTTTCCTCAAACCAAGTTCATCCGACCAGACCGCTTACCAAACAGAATTTCAGAACAACACCCAGACCAGACCGAACCAGACCGAACCAGACCAGACCAGAGGTAACCGGACCAGACTGATTACCAAACGGGGCCTTAGTAAATTCCTTCACACCGTTCCACTTGCATCAAGTAATTATGCTAAATGGGTAAGTATTGAAAAGGTGTAACAGTTGAAAAAGTGATTCTTATATAGATGAGGAGGTAATTTAATGAATATAATTTTTTTGTATTTTAATGTTAAAAAATGGACTGGTAATTTTATGACGGATCAATTTTTTACTTAAAACGTACCATATTTCTATTTAATTAAAATATTATGTATAATGTATAAAAATAAAAGATGCCCCTAGACTTTTAGAAGTGCTTTTTTACATTTAACATGACTAAAAATATATCAAAATAATATGAATTAGCAAGATGATGATACCAATTCCAACCATTAAAAGATTCAAAACTAAAATAAAGTTTTTAATATAATTTTTAATGACACAATTATAATCCTAGATAAATATATATAGAATTACAATAAATACAAATACTTAACAGCAATAGTATAACGATGATGTAATGTTACAGAGTTTCAAACATAATAGAATTAATTTCAATTAAATGACTGTAAGAACATTTATAGTATTATTTGTGTTTAACATGTTCTAGACAATAACCATGTTGAGTAAATTGTCATGTTAAGAGTTTTGTATATTTGAAATTGAGTTGTTAGTATGTTC
The DNA here is from genome assembly GCA_963922005.1 of Cornus suecica. NCBI lineage: Eukaryota > Viridiplantae > Streptophyta > Magnoliopsida > Cornales > Cornaceae > Cornus > Cornus suecica. The sequence goes on along the minus strand of OY998238.1, from coordinate 88,728,353 downwards.
GTTTCTATCTCGAGAAAGAAGTCAAGGAGTGTGTCAAAGCAAAGAAAGCTACCGGAGGGCAAAATCGTCATTTCCAGACATCGTTACTTCACCGGAGGGAAAAAATGTCATTTCCAGACATTATGACTTCAACCAAAAGCATCGGGAGTTCGAGATGACCAGTCTAGCTCAAATATGAAAAAATTGCAAAAGATGCAACATACCTACGTTGTCAGAGGTTGAAACAGGACAAATTGGCTCTGACCTACGTTGTGGTTTTAGAGCTGGGAGGGGACCCTACGCCCTAGACTTACGCTTGGGCGTAGGTCCCCAATGCTTGGTCACGTGATTACTTGTTATGCAGGATTTGTTTCGGGGTGCTTTCGAATTTTTCTAGTTTAGTCCCTACTTCGAGTTTTTAAGTGATCGACGACTTTAGACCTCTACGTATTATCGTATACACATATTTACATCATATTTTAAAGGATTTATCAAGGTATTGTGAAATTACGTAAGAGGACAAGGTTATGGTTTTCTATGACTTGATCTATAAATACCAAAATTCTACAAGAGAAGAGACTACGGTTTTTTATGACAATTTTTTGAGAGATCTCTGCAAGTTTTCTACAGATTTATATTCTTCTATAGAGATACATGGGGAGAGAATATTATTGAGTGATCATATATATTCAAGTTCTCTCTTGATTTTGGATTTCTCCAATTGTGTTTCTATACTGAAGATCATTATACACAATTGGTTGATTCGTTGCTGAAAATTCAACACACCGTCCATTGCAACGAGGTTGGTTTGATCCGTCCGAGTGAAGAGGCAGCGCCGTCCAAGTACGGAGCGATTCGAGGATTTCAGACTGCGAGTAGAAAAAGGCAAATCAAGGGTGATTTGTGAGTCTCTCATAGTGTCTGACGGAGCAAGCGTGCTTCGTGAAGTAAGAGTGATTCAAGAGTTTCAGATCGTGAGTAGAGGAAGGCATACCAGGCGTGATTGTAAGTCTAAAACTCTCATAGAGTCTGTACTTATTGATTCATAGTGCATCGGTACCCGAGTGTGCCCGTGGTTTTTACTTGGAGGTTTTTCCAAGGTTTTTCACGTAAAAATATTGGTATCGTCTCTTGCTTTATTTTCTGCACCTTTATTTATTATTCCGTGGATTGCTTGCTAAACAAAATGGATTAAAATTGATTTTTCCGCAATTAAAATTTAATTTGTCAATAAATCCATAAAAGCCTATTCACCCCCTCCTCCTCTAGGCTATTTTCACCACCGTCTAGGTAATTTCAATTGCTATCAAAGTGTGGTTGCCCCGATTTAGGTTAACTACCTAGGGTTAGATCTTGAACTTAGACGATGGATTTGATGGCTCAAATTACACGTATTGGAAAGCGAGAATGATGACGTTTTTTAAATCGCTATATGAGAGAGCTTGACTAGCCGTAGAGGTAGGATATTCACCACCCACTGTGAAAGATGTTGTTACTAATGAATCTAGGGTAAAACCATCGAGTGAGTGGACTACTGCTGAAACAAATAGTCCTAGTTGGAATTCAAAAGCTTTGAATGCGTTGTATAATGTGGTGTCTGAGAGTGAGTTTAAGAGAATAGCCACATGTGAAATTGCAAAAGAAGCTTGGGATATTCTCCAAGTAACTCATGAGGGAACTTCAAAATTTAAACAGTTAAAACTTCAAATTATAAATTCAAATTTTGAACAGCTTAGGATGGATGAGAATGAAGTTTTTGGTGATTTTGAGGCTAGGTTAACTAACATAGTAACTAGTTGTCATAATCTAGGAGAGCCTATTTCCGAGGCAACCATTGTGAAAAAAATCCTTAGGTCTTTTCCTGAACGTTTTCGGTCTAAAGTTACCGTCATATATGAAATCATGAGTTTCAAGGAAATTAAACTTGAAGAGTTGTCTGGTAATTTGAAATCGTATGAGATGGAGACGTGTGCTCAATTCTTTAAAAAGTCAAGCAGCACAAAAACGAATGACATAGCTTTGAAAATCACTAAGGAGGTTCCTAGTGAGTCGGATGAAGAGGGTGAGAGTAAACCTAGTCAGTTTGACATGATCATGAAGTAGTTTCATAAGTTTTTAAAATCTTCTTGTGGTCAAGAATTGATTAAATAATAAAATTTTGGAGATAAATCACATGATTCTAAAAATAGAAAAATCTAAAATAGGAATGATAAATTAGTTCATAAAAAGAAAAAACCTCAATGTTTTTAGTGTCAAGGGTTCGGTCACATAGCTGTTGAGTGTGCTAATAAGTCGAAAAAGAAAAAAGGTTTGGTTGTTACTTGGAGTGATGGATCAGCTAGTGATTCGACGAATTTAGAGGTATGAGATGAGATTGAGAATTTCACTGTGTTTGCTGCATAAAATAAGGAGGTCGGTGAAGTTGCTGCAAGTTGGGAAATGTCTAAGGATGATGATTCTGAGGATAATGAAGATCGTGGGGATTCATATGAAGATGGATGCAATAAATTATATGAAAAATTAGTGCAGGTTAGCAAAGTGTACTTGAAATTTTTGGTTCAATTCAACAATGTTGATAAGGAGAGACAGTCCTTAAGAGAATAATTGACTAAGTCTAAACAAGAAAGGATTGAGACTTTAAAGAGGGTAGATGGTCTCAATGAGGAATTAGAAACTCTAAGATTGAAATTGAGTGAGAAATCTACAATCATTGAGAGTTTGAAAAAGGAATTGACGGATGCTAACTCAACTATTCATAGATGGTCTAGTGGAACTAATAAGCTTGATCACATGTTGAGTGTAGGAAAGTCAACAGGAAATACTAAGGGGTTATGGTTCAAAGGAATGAGTGATCCTGACATTGTTTCCAAAACAACATTTGTTAAGGCTTCCTAAGTAGCATATAGTTCTTCTTAAGGCAAGTCTGATAGGAATCTTAATGCTTGATCTTATGTCACAAAACCTGTTGAGGGTAAGCATTTCTTTACCTCTAGAGTCAATAAGGGTTCAAATAATGTTTTTTAAATGTTTATTCTAGTCTGTTATCACTGTGGAGTGAAATGTCACATTCGACTCGTATGTTCAAAGTTAAGAGGAGAAACTTTGAAATTTGAGCGAAAACATAGAATTCAGAAAAGACCCAATGTTGAAAGTCAAATTCGGGTGTTGAGTGAAGAGGTTGACTAGGCTAGCAAATAGAGCACCGGAAATTAAACAAATGTGGGTTAGAAAACATGAATTGAATTGTTTGGTTGCTCATACTGCATGTCTAACACGTGACTCTAATTCTAAGAAAGGTCTCGAGTATATATCCACATATTCTCAGTCAACAGACATCTCTACGAAACCATTAGATTTTCAAAAGCATATGTATTTTAGAAAATTTGGTGGCATATTATCATTAGGATAAATCTCTTCATATGTATCATACTAGGAATATCTTGTATTATATTTTTATCCTAGAATTGATACATTATCATGCATTTTATTTTATTTGCATGTTTATTTATTTATTTTATTTTGTTTTGTTTTGTTATTTTATTATTATGCATGCATCATGTTTTGCTAATATTAGGATTATTCATGCATGCATCCTTATGACAAAAATTCCATAAAAATTAAAAAACAATTTCTTAGTATGTTGAGCTTGGCTAATGGTACAAATGATTGTCATATTTCACTTTATTCTCATATTTACTTTTCTTATTATGCTTATGAGAGTTGAAGTTGTTAGTCTGACTTGAGGTTATGAGTTATTCACTTGACATGTTTAAGTATTATTTTTGGAATTCATCAACTTTGGGTGCGTTTTACTTCGGAGATGACTATAATACTTGTTGAAACTTTTAGTTTTTTTCATCTAATCCGAAATAATATGTAGGTTCATGAGTTATGCTAGATTGATCTATGTTTTTAAATACTTTTTGCATGCTTATGAATATTGTGGTAAAGTTGAAAAGAGGAAATAATGAGATGTTTAAAATATAGAAATGTAAAAAGTAGTTCTTCAATCTGAGTAACTGGGCCTCTTGCCTCAGTAAGTATTGAGTGTTCGCGTAAAAAGGGGAGAAGACTTATGAGCATAAATCCCATGGAAGAAACTTCGGACCCAGTTGGTTGGGACTAAAAAACCTCGCTGGAAAGTCTGGAGCTTAGAAAGACAAAAAATGATTTGGTGAAAAAGTTGAAAAAGTGCAAATAATAAATTGTGTGACAATAGGGTATTATTTTTTTAAAATAAGCAATGAGGTCCAAGTGAATGATTTGATTTCTAGCTTAGGTTTTGGACTGAAGTATCATCACGATTAGTGAAGAAGATTATCAGAATTAGTACGTATTTCTTTCATCTTAGGTGTTTACTTGCACCTAAATATTTTTCATATATGCAAATGCTATGTAAAGCTTACCTTGTGACTGCTTATATCTGTAAGGTATGTGTGTTGATTTTCTTCACTATCATGTGTAAAATAGCTAAGTCAAATATGCGTATATGATGTGTTAATGACTAACTCATTATCTCTACTGCCCTGCTCACATGGTTCTAAGAACAAAAAGATTTTTGGTTGTTTTGCATTTTACATTCATGCATTAGTCTTAAGTTCATGCATTGTAGAGATTTATGTTACTTGAGAATCTGGATATATTCTAATATAGTACTTTATTTTAGTATTTAGTGTTTAGCTTAGATTCTTTTGAGTATCCTCTGTAATGTTTTCCCTATGTTTTCTTCTTGAGGTTTTCCCTTGTTTCTCTCGTGTGCTTTGATTGTTTTTGTTGTTCCTTGTCATTTCAGTGACAAAAATGGGGAGAAATATTGAGTAAGGGGGAGTAATGGTTTTATGGGGAGAAGTTTTGAGTAAGAGGGAGTAATGATTTAAGGGGGAGAAAGAGTGTGTGTTTTATGATCATTATGTTTATATGGATATTGTGTTTTTTCTTATGATCATTTAATATATGTTTTCCACACTTGCGTTTAATGGTTTGTTCAGAGTTATGGTTACAGGATTGGTTGACCATCATGAAAGCAAGGTGACAGTTTATATCTATGTTTGTCAATGTGTGTTCATAGGTATAGATGTTATGTTTATATTTGTGAGGCTATATTATAAAAACATGGTTTTGTCTCATAAATGCCAAGGGGGAGATTGTAAGAACATTTATAGTATTATTTATGTTTGGCATGTTCTAGACAATAACAATATTGAGTAAATTTTCATGTTGAGAGTTTTGTATATTTGAAATCGAATTGTTATTATGTTCGTTTCTATCTCGAGAAAGAAGTCAAGGAGTGTGTCAAAGCAAAGAAAGCTATTGGAGGGCAAATTTGTCATTTCCAGACATCGTCACTTTATCGGAGGGCAAAAATGTCATTTCCAGACATTATGACTTCAACCAAAAGCATCGGGAGTTCGAGATGATCAGTCTAGCTCAAATATGAAAAAACTGCAAAAGATGCAACATACCTACATTGTCAAAGACTGAAACAGGACAAATTGGCTTTGACCTACGCTGTGGTTTTAGAGCTGCGAGGGGACCCTACGTCCTAGACCTACGCTTGGTCACGTGATCACTTGTTATGCAGGATTTGTTTCGGGGTACTTTCGGATTTTTCCAATTTAGTCCCTACTTTGAGTTTTTATGTGATCGACGACTTCAGACCTCTACGTATTGTCGTATACACATATTTACATTAGATTTTAGAGGACCCAATGCTTGATCACGTGATCACTTGTTATGCAGGATTTGTTTCGGGGTGCTTTCGGATTTTTCCAATTTAGTCCCTACGTCGTGTTTTTAAGTGATCGATGACTTCAGACCTCTACGTATTGTTGTATACACATATTTACATATGATTTTTGAGGATTTATCAAGGTATTGTGAAATTACATATGAGGGCAATGTTAGGGTTCTCTATGACTTGGTTTATAAATACCAAGGTTCTACAAGAGAAGAGGTTACGGTTTTTGACGACGATTTTTTAGAGATTTTTGCAAGTTTTCTACAGATTCATATTCTTCTACAGAAATACATGGTGAGAGAATATTATTGAGTGATCATATATATTCGAGTTCTCTCTTGATTTTGGGTTTCTCCAATTGTGTTTCTACACCGAAGATCTTTATGCACAATTGATTGATTCGTTGCTAAAAAATCAACACACCTTCCATTATAATGAGGTTGCTTTGATCCGTCCGGGTGAAGAGGCGGAGCCGTCCAAGTACGAAGCGATTCGAGGATTTCAGACCGCGAGTAGAGAAAGACAAATCAAACGTGATTTGTGAATCTCTCATAGTGTCTGACGGAGCAAGCGTGCTTCGTGAAGTACGAGTGATTCAAGAGTTTCATATCGCGAGTAGAGGAAGGTATATCATACGTGATTGTAAGTCTAAAACTCTTATAGAGTCTCTACTTGTTGATTCATAGTGTATCGGTAACCGTGTGTGCCCGTGATTTTTACTTAAAGGTTTTTCCAAGGTTTTTCACGTAAAAATATTGGTGTTGTTTCTTGCTTTATTTTCTGCACCTTTATTTATTATTGCGTGGATTGCTTGCTAAACAAATTAGATTAAAATTAAATTTTCCACCATTAAAATTTAATTTGTCAATAAATCCATAAAAGCCTATTCACCCCCTAGGCTGTTTTCACCACCGTCTAGGTAATTTCAAGGACTTTAAAACATAATAAAATTTATTGTTATTGATCTCTGGTGTTAGCATCATTCGACTACACTAAAATTAATTTTGTTGACTATACTAAAATTAATTTTATTTATTAGTAGTTTAGATAATTTTGGATTGTCTATATTTATATTACTAAGAATAATTGGATTTGGAGTAACAAAGTAAAACAAAAATAAATAGATAATACTAAAACTAAGATTATGTTATAGAGAAAATTTTAATTAACATGAGAGTGTAAAGAGAGAATTTGATTATACTTGTATTTAAAAATTGTGGAGACAAAGACGTACCAGTTATCTGTTTTGGTCAAAATTATGACAGGAGAGACTGTGCACAGATTGGTACTACTGCGAAAAAAGTAACGACGTGTCTTTTTCAAAACGCATGCAGAGATAACAAGTTCCAATGAAAATACATTTTGCTAAAAGAAATACTCCAAAAATATTGAATATAGAAAAACAAAGAATAACAAAAACAAAAGAAAAATAAACAAAAAGTAGATAAAGTTAAATAGGGTTTGGAATCAAACCTTCACCAAGAGGACACTTATTTTTAAATATCATAGGAAATTTTATTTTGTCTCCTCTCTCTTATTTACAGAGGAAAATATTTCTTTTGAAAACTGTTACAACCTTTCCGAATGTGGCATCTCTTCATAACGGTTACAACCTTTTCTGAAATATTTTGAGCATTTAAAATAGGGATAAATGTTTGAAAACAATAAAAATATTACGTACTTTTAGAATAAAGTGCAACAAACCTCCCTCAACTATATCAATTTTGCAATTAACCCTCCTAAACTATTAATTTGGTGCAATAAGCTCCCATTCCCTTGTAAAAGACCATCCTACCCTTTTAATAAAATTTTCCATTATTCTAATTATACCACTATATTTTTTATCTTTTGAGATTCTAATTTTCCCATTAATTTTAATCGTATTCGCATTAAGTATATTCTCAAAAATAATAATATAAAAGTTCATAGGAGGAAATTATTGAAATTTTAAGTAATAAACTTGATATTAGAATTTTGTTTGATTTAATGTATAAAACTTCTCACCCTAAATTTAAAATTTTTAAATGCTAAAATAAAAACCTTTTTTCCTAAGATATAAAAATTACTTGAATAACAAAAAAACAAATTTTTGTGATATATATAAATAGACCCTTTTAATAAAAAAATTCATACTTCTAATTATGTCATTATATTTTTTTGATCTTTTGAGATGTTAATTCTACCGATATTTTCGGTTCTGGTTCCGACTGCAACCGGTTTTTTCGGTTTTAAAATAATAATAATAATAACACCAAATATAAAAAAATAATATAATTATAAACTAAATTAAAGAGAGTATTTAAAATTTGTAATTATTACAAACCTAAAGTTAATTATAACTTATAATTTTAAATATAATATAAATATATATATAAAGGTAAGAATATAATACTAATAAAAAAAACCGGTTCGGTTCCGGTTCCGTTCGGTTCCAAAGGGGTAAAAACCGGAACCGAACCTAATATTTCAGTTCTTTGATTTTTGGAACCGGAACTGGGTGAACCAAACACCCCGGTTCTGGTTCAATTCTGTTCGGTTTCGGCCGGTTCCGGTTTAGTTCTTGAACACCCCTAATTCTACCATTCACTTTAATTGTATTCACATTAAGTATATTCTCAAAAATAATAAAAAAATGTATAAGTTGTAATTATTAATTTTTAAAATTTTGTTTGATTTAATGTATAAAACTTCTCACCCTAAATTTAAACTTTTTCATGGAGGATATATTATCAAATTTGTATAAATTATTCCAGAATGTATGTTAATAAGAAAAATGCATAAATATAATTCAATAAGAAGGGCATTATGGTAATTAATGAAACAATTTGGCTAACTTGCAACTTCATGCCATAGTTAAGGGATTTTTTGTCATTTTCAAAGTTTAGGGAGTTTTTTGAAAGAAAGAGTATAGTTCAGGGGTTTATTGCACTTTATAAATAGTATAGATATATACACACATATATACCTGACTATTTCTCATATTTGGAGGGAGATGGAGTGAGACCCCATTTTGTCACCCTGTCGTAACAAGTATATACCATAACCCCACTTACTAGCTGTTTTGCATATACAAATGGAGATAACTCAAATCACTAAAAAGTGCTCGTTTGGCCACCGGTGGCGGTATTGATTTTTTATTTTGGTTTGAGTTTGATTTGGTGTGGTTTTATTTTGAATTGAAATCATGTTTAATACAGATAATTTTGGTGTAAGAAAAAGTAAACTTGAAAAATAAAACCATGTTTAGTAGAATTGGTTTGGTGTGATCTTATTTTGTTTATTATTTATATGGTTTTACTTTATTTATTATTTTCAATATTTATTACTATATTATTTATTATTTATTAATAATAAATAAATAATTTATTAATTTACTATTAATTTATTAATATAAAATAATATTTATTAATATATTATTGATTATTTATTATTAATAATAAATAATTTATTAATTTACTATTAATTTATTATTTTATAATATAAAATAATATTTATTACTCAATATTTATTAATATTGTATTGATTATTTATTAATAAATAATTTATTAATTTACTATTAATTTATTATTTTATAATATAAAATAATATTTATTACTCAATATTTATTAATATATTATTGATTATTGATTATTTTATTAATTTACTATTAATTATAAAATAATGTTGCTCCATGGTTTTCCTTTGGGTTGCTACAATACCCGTACCACCAAAAACCATCTCATTAGATGGTTCCAAAATCAGCCAATTTGGTACCATTGGTTTGGTACTGTTGTACCAACACCAATCCTACCAAACATGGATTGATACCACCATTTCGTACTAAAACAAAAAATATAGTACCAAAACCTCCTACCAAACAGTCCCAACTGTTCTATACAAACTATATATCACTTAATTCCAAATTACTCTAAACAATAGTAGAGTAAATGCTATGTCCATATGTGGTTTAGCTGGATTTGAAAAAATAAGCATTGTATAGAAAAAAAGGACTCAAACCCTTAGCTAAAGAGTACAAAAGGGCTCTAAAAAACCCCAAACCCACTACAGGAGCGCAGTCCACACAAAATACAACCACCTGCTAGACCTATACAAGTTATTAGCAAAAACTTGCCCAAGCAATATAACACATAGATCATCAAAGAAAACAACTCAGTCCTAGACGTAGAAGATTCAGAGATCAAAATCAAACCAGGCTCTGCACTATCACTAAACTCCTTATGTATCATTTCGTCATCAAAAGCCTTTAATTGCTTCTTACGCAGCATATTATATTTAATTTGCCTTTTAATTATATACACACACACATATATATATATACACTAGTAGAAAACACATGCGTTGCACGTAGGTACAAATCCATAATATATTTACAAAAAAAAAAAAGGTAAAATAATTTTATTTTAATATTTTTTGAAATAAAAAAAAATTAATACAAGATTAAATCTAATTATAGATACTAAAAATATAAATATTAAATAAAATATTAGTTTAAAGAAACGAATATATAATATTTAGCAGTAAAAATAATAATTTTATAAATTGAATATTACATAAATCTACAACTTACTATTTCAAAATACTTAGAAAAAAGAAAAACATACCCCAAGTTTTTTTTTTTTTTCCAAAGGTACCCAAGAATTTCGAGTTAGAAGGATCAGAGAGATTGGTGTTTTGAAGTCTTGTCACCCAAAAAAAAAAATGATACCTATTCATAATACATGTTCTACTTTTTTATGTCTTACACGCAAGTCATAAAATTTGACATTAAAATATGGTATATGTAGTAATAATGAAAAAATTAATGAATTAAAATACAATAATTACACAATTACTTTTATTGAAAAAGATATTCAATGTCAAAAAAGAAACCGAACCTTAGTGATTCTGTAATTGAAATAAGGCTTGAACTTGTGAATCATACTACCGTGCTTTATAACCTACGATCATAAATCAATCCATTTAACTATAGATTTTAAGATAGGTTCAAAGAGGTCCTCTGTGAATCACCTAAAAAAAGGAAATTGAAAATTATAAAAATAAACAAGAAGAAGATAATACAACGGAACAAAACTCTTCGCATGTATCTTTCTGTTCAAATTGAATAGCTACATTTAAGATCACACAGCTCTACATATTTATGATGTAACCTTTCTTAATCTTTTAACCATTTTATTTAAAATATATAAATATAATTTGGAAATAATCTAAGGGTCTCGTACCTTTATAAATAATATAAATATAAATACAGATTACTTATAAATTTGTCTGACTCTTGGATTTAAATGAAGAGACATGTTTTATACCTTTTGGATTTAAATGAAAAGACATAATCTTTAAATATTTGAAAATAATAAAAAAATGCTTGTACTTTTAATAGTAATATAGATAAATAGATATAAATATAGATATATAGCCAGTGAGAGGAATTTCAGTTTTATATGTATGTATGTATGTATATATATATATATATACAGATAATTTTAGTGATGCAATGTCTTAAGAAGCAAACAGTGAGGATGATGATGGTTCAACGAAGAGAAGTGTAAGGCTTGTTTTCGTTCCTAATTTGGGGTGTTTTGAAAGACGCCGCTTTTGCTTGTTTTGGTTTTAGGGTTTGCTTTCAACCCTTGTATTTATATCATTTTTGGGGTTTCCTTTTTTACCCTTTAGGTTTGTATCTATTTTCCTTTGGTTAATATATTTATTTACCAAAAAAAAAACAAAAAAAAGAGAGAAGATAAAATTGAGTGTAGGCCCATTTTTACATCAGGTCCATCGTACAAAATCAACACTGGATCAACATATCTGTTAAAGCCCAAATAGAAAACAAAGCCCAATGATATAAGCTCATTTCAGGATATAAGCTATTAAGGAAATAACCGTTTCAATATATACAATCAAAACTGACATAGGATTTTATTATAGCAGTTTTGCAAAACATTAAACTTGAATTTAATGTAGATATTGTCTTTAATATATCTTAAAACCCATTTATGAGGGTAAGACCAAGTTCATGTATAAAAGGAAGGAAAAAGAAAAGGAAATGGATCCCGAAATTGCACCTATTCTTGTTGATTCTTGAAATACTTATTATTACCTTGTCGTTTATCTATTTCTTAGCTTCTGTTTAAATTACACAAGTTGAAATTCGTTCGGCATTTGCGAACGGGTTTACACTTTTTGGTGCCGTCTGTGGGAACTCGATTTCTAGACAGAAGCTATTAGATCAATAGTGGGAGAAACCACTACACAGTTAGGAGATACAGCTGCTATCTTTCAACGTCTGGAGGCCCTTGAAAAAGAAAATCAGGAATTAAGGCAAATGTTAGATCAATCTGAACATCCAGAATTGCCTATAGCAGGACGCCGTAATGGCCCCAGTGTTGAAGAGGAGGACAATCACCATGAAGCAAGTTCAACAGATCAAACAACAAATCATACTCGTACCCAACCAATCGCAGATGAGGCGAATATCAATAATCGTGCAGTTCCGCTCGATATGGTAACCCGGCTTCAAAAGATCGTAGACGAAAAAGTAAAAGATCTCAGAACACAATCACCAGCTGATCTAGCCATCGAAATGACAGCCAAAATGATTAAATCACTGTTCAGCCCCGAAATACAACAGGCGAAAAGGCCAGATAAGTTCCGGATGCCAAAATTCATTATGTTCGATGGGACGCAAGACCCAATTGAGCACCTGTTTCATGTGGAGCAGATGATGACTCTCGATATGGCTGATGATACGCTAATGTACAAAGATTTTTCTACAAGCCTAACAGGCCCAACTCTGTTATGGTTTAGGCAACTGCCTGACAGTTCGATTGATTCTTTCCAAACGCTGATGGAAAAGTTTCTGGCCCAGTATTTTGGTAATCGGAAGCAGAAGATGACCATTTCTAATCTCTTCACAATGAGACAAGCGAAAGGCGAAACATTGAAGAATTTCCTGTCCAGATTCAATCTGGAAATGGGAATGATACCCAGTTGTGATCAACCAGCAGCAGTGGATGCTTTCAAGGTGGCTATCGAACAAGGGACCAGCTTTCATAGATCCTTGGTAAAGTCAACACCCCTCAACATGGGTCAATTGAATTCGCGGGCACAGGGATATCTGAGATTGGAAGAAGATGAACAAGAAAGAGGTCATCGTTCAGCATTAGTCAGTGTGGAAAGCAAATCAAAGGAAAGGATAATAAAAAAGGCAGATAATACTAACAACCAACGATCAGCTCCATATAGGCAACAGGATAGGAGGCCAAGATATGACATACCTGAAACTCCACTCCGAACAACCTTAGCAAAGTTGTACAACGAGAATAAGGCAAAGGGTATTTTTCGCCCACCATTTCCATTGAAAACGCCACCAGAGCAGCAGGACCGTTCGAGGCAATGTGCATTTCACAATGACTTTGACCATTTAACCAATGAGTGCAGACAATTGAGGAGACAGGTTGAGACCTTGATAGCCAAAGGAGATTTGAAGGAGTACGTGGACAATGGAGTCAAAAATTTTGATCGACCGAAGCCCAATAAAATTGTGGGCGGACAGCCGGTCAAAATTATTGACATAATCCATGGGAAACCAGAGGAGGATGAGGAAAGCCGTTCGGTTCAACGTTCACGAATGCGTAATGCCAACAAGATCCGAAGGGTTGGGGAGGTGAATGTAATTTGGAACTACCCAATTCCTACAATATCATTTACTCAGGAGGACTTAAGACGTGTACAACTACCACATGAAGATCCACTGGTAATTTCAATCATAGTTTCAAATTGTTTTGTTAAAAGGATGTTAGTTGATCCAGGTAGCAGCACGAACATTCTGACTAAATCAGCTTTCGAGAAGATCGGCATCAACACGGAGTTAATCAAACCGACTGCTAGTCCGCTGGCAGGCTTTGATGGAAAGAGGATTTGCCCGATCGGGATCCTGAACTTACCTGTGACAGCCGCAAAGCGAACTTTGACAGAAAATTTCATGTTGGTGGACGTACAACCTTCCTACAATCTGATCATGGGAAGAGGTTGGATTCATCGAATGCAAGGAGTTCATTCAACTCTGCATCAGGTGATGCGGTGTGTTGATCCTTCTGGGAAAGGGTTTGTTGATATTCAAGGCGATCAAGTGGTGGCGAAAGAATGCTATGCCATCGTCACCAGAGGTTTGAAGGGCGAAAGTTATGAACAAAACTTGTAGCAATTACTGAACCTTCGTGATCAGACTGACAATGATGAAAAGACCGAAGAGGACACCATCACAGTGGATCTGATCGTCGGGAGCAAGAGAAGGACCACTCGAATTGGAAGAGGACTGAATTCTGATGAAAGGAGCAACTTGATTTCTACGTTGAGATCAAATATTGATGTTTTCGCTAGGGAGCATAACGACATGCCTGGGGTCGACCCAAAAACCATGATGCACACATTAAATGTTTACTCCGATGCACAACCCGTACGGTAACGACCCAGAAGGATCGGAACCGAATGAGGAAAGTTTATAGCTGAAGAAGTTAGCCGATTGCTGGATGCTGGTTTTATCAGAGAGGTTCATTATCTCATTTGGCTGTCCAACGTTGTCGTAGTACAAAAGAAGAATGGGAAGTTCCGAATATGTGTGGACTTCACCAACTTAAATAAAGCTTGTCCGAAGGACAACTTTCCTTTACCTAAGATTGATCGCATGATCGATGAAACTACAGGGTTCGAACGTCTCACCTTCCTGGATGCCTATTCAGGATACAATCAAATCCCAATGAACCCAAAAGATGAAGACAAAATAGCGTTCATCACCGAACGAGGGACCTATTGTTACAAGGTCATGCCGTTCGGTCTCAAAAATGCAGGTGCGACTTATCAGCGACTGATTGATAAGATTTTCAAGACCCAGATTGGAGATACGGTGGAGGCCTACATTGATGACATGGTTGTTAAAAGTCAGCACAAGGATGATCATCTGAAGCACTTGGAGGATGTGTTCGCATCCCTACGATCGCACAAAATGAAGTTGAACCCGGAAAAATGCACTTTTGGTGTGTCTTCCGGACAATTCTTGGGACACATAGTTAACAAAAATGGAATCAAAGCAAGTACAACACAAGTTCAGGCATTGATTCATAGGAAGGCACCTGAGTCCCCAAAAGAAATTCAGGTACTCACAGGAAGATTAGCAGCTCTGACCCGGTTTATCTCCAAATTGTCAGATGGATGCAAGCTGTTCTTCGATGTTCTAAAGTCTAAGAAAACGATTGCTTGGGGAGAGAAATAACAAGAAGCGTTCGATCAGCTGAAACTTTATATGGCGAAACCACCAATCCTGACGGCACACAAGGATCATGAGTCTTTGATTCTATATTTAGCATTTTCTCCGAACGCAGTCAGTTCAGTGTTGGTAAGAGACGATGGGAACAGACAGTACCCAATTTACTATGCGAGCAAAACATTGCTTGACGCCGAGAGAAGATATTTGAAGACAGAGAAAATCATCTTGGCATTGGTCCAAGCAAAACAAAAGCTATGACATTACTTTGAGTCCCATCCGATCAGAATCCCAACAACATTTCTGATCAAAACAATTTTGTCAAAGCCCGACTTCTCGGGACGAACGAAAAAATGGTTAATAGAACTAAGTATGTTCGATATTACTTATGAGCCACGAACGTCTCTAAAAGGTCAAGCTATGGCGGATTTCCTCCTTGAGTATGAAGCGACCGAAGATGAGGTCTGTGATGTAAATCCAAGGTGGTTGCTTTATGTAGATGGATCAGTGAATAGCCTGGTGGCAGGTGTGGGGATCGAACTAATATCCCCAGAAGGCACCAAGTTGCAGCAATCGATCAAACTGTGCTTTGAAAGTTCAAATAATGAGGCTAAATACGAAGCTGTTTTGGCAGGATTAAGGTTAGCAAAGGAGCTCCAGATCAAAGAATTAACCGTCTTCAGCGACTCTCAGTTAGTCGTAAATCATATCACATGAAGTTATAATACAAGTGAGGAAAGGATGTTGCAGTATAAAAATGCCGTTCAGGAAGAAATGCGAAACTTTCAAGTAGCCGCTTTCAAACAAATTCCAAGGGCAGAAAATCATGGGGCTGATTATGTAGCAAATCAAACATCTTCAACTGGAGACGATATGATCAGGATAATTCCCGTGGATGAACTGTTCACTCCCTCGATCGGTAAAAAGAAGGAGATATGCGTGATTCCGTAAGAGCCAAGTTGGATCGATCCAATCCTTGAATATTTACTAATCGGTGTTCTACCTGAGGATCGACGGGAGGCAAAGAAAGTAAGAACAACTTCTAATAAGTACTCAGTGATTGATGGCTTTTTATACCGTCGATAGACGAGTGGGCCCTACCTGCGATGTTTGACACCATCTGAAGCACAAGAGGTACTCAAGCAGTTGCACGATGGGACTTATGGAAGCCATGTTGGGGGTATATCATTATCTCATAGAGTAATAACACAAGGTTATTTCTGGCCGTACATGATTCGAGACGCGGAGGAATACGCGAGAAGGTGTGACAAATGTCAAAGACATTCGCATATAATCCATCAACCAGCAGAGCTTCTCACAGCGATGGCCTCTCCTGTTCCATTTGCACGATGGGGAATGGATGCGGTCGGATCATTAACAAGGGCAACATCAAATCAAAAGCATGTGCTTTTGGCCACATATTATTTCACCAAATGGGTGAAAGCGAAGGCTTATGTAAGAATCACTCACACTCAAGTGATTGATTTTATTTTAAATCGTATAATCTACAGGTTTGGAGTGCCAAAGTACATAATGATGGACAACGACACAAATTTGGACAATCAGTACGTTCGGGCGTTGCTAGACGAGTACGGCATCAATCAGAATTTATCATCTGTCAGCTATCCGCAAACAAATGGATAAGCCGAGATAATAAACAAAACGATTTTTTCCGAGATAAAAATAAAATTAGAGGGGATCGAAGGAAAAGGTCGATGGTTAGACGAATTACCAAGGGTCCTCTGGAGCTACCGAACGAATCCACGCAAGCCGACCGGGATGACTCCATTCGCTATGGTGTACAGAGTCGAGGCGGTAATCCCAATTGAATTGGAAGTCCCCACAACAAGAACTCATCTATTCGATCCTGAACAGAATGAAGAAATTCTAAAAATCGAAGGTAATCTCATAGATGAAAAAAGGGAAATGGCCTCAATAAGGTTGGCAGAATATCAACAAAGGTTGATGAGGAGTTACAACAAGAAAGTGAAACCAAAATCATTTCAAGTAGGCGATCAAGTACTAAGGGTGTTGGCCAGCAGATCAAACAAACTAGATCCCACATGGGATAGGCCGTACACAGTAACAGAGGTGATCGGCAAGGGTGCCTACAGATTGGCCGATCAAGATGGAAAACTAATCGAACGAGCTTGGAATGCAATACACCTGAAAATGTACTTTCAATAAAATTTATGTTGATCTTAAAATTTTGTTTAACAGTTTGTACGGTAAATACCCATTTCAAATCAATAAATATATTATTCATATCTTCCCATATTTCTGTTCAAACTGTTATAAAAAAAAAAAAACCCAAGTGAAATAACTTGGCCAAAATACATAAGACATTTAGGCAAAAGACCATCATGAAGATGGCATCAAGTTCCTGCTTTCACAAAGACGTATAAAGATACGCATAAAAAAGGTTGTGTTCAAAAGAACACATCATCATGTTTAAAAAATATTAAGCACAACAGTGCCATCCTGTTCAAAAAATATTAAGCACAACAGTGCCATCCTGTTCAAAAAATATTAAGCACAACAGTGCCATCTTGTTCAAAAAATATTATGCACCTCAGTGCCATTTCAAAACTTGTCCAAAGATGCTCATCATGGAAGCATAAAAAATAAATACTGTTTAAACAGACCATAAAATTATTCAAAGTAAAAATCAAGAAGTTGGAGGTAAAGCATCATCAGTATTAGATTGTTGATTTTCTGAAGGAGGTATGGAAGGCCCAACTGACGCTTCAGTTATAGCAGAGGGACTGCAAAGATGGTTCTGGTCGTTCGGCCGGTATGATCCCATGCAAAATAAATTGAGCAAAGTCTTTTTCATCTTGACAAGCCTCAGGATCTTCATACGGGTGAACGACACCGCAAGCAGCATCATGAGCGGCCGAATTATTATATGTACGAGTAGATGGGTCCATTGACATTTGATCATGACAGAACCTGAATCCATCGCATAATTTAATATCGAAAATGCTCACATATCTCCGGTGCATTTCCATACCTCCCCTTCGGCAAATTTCTAAACCGGTTTTCAGAACAACATTGGAAGTCTCTAGGTTGTGGACCTATTTCTTCAATTCAGCATTCCGATCAGATTCTTTCTGATGGAGTTTCTTTAAACTTTCCACCTAGAGCTCCAAGACCTTCCTCTATTTTTCAGCCAACGTGGCGCATTTATCAGCTCGTAGGTATGCAGCATCTATGTTTTTTCTCTTATACTTTCCTATTTCAACAGCTTTACAAAGAGCTAAGACATTAAACACAGACTGAAAAAAGAAGAAACGTTAGTAAAAAAAAAAAAACTTTGGTACCTCCAAAATAGAAACAGGAGCCCTATCCAGAAGCTCATTCTGATCGACATGCTGCTAAAAGAGTTCATCTTTGGGTGGCCACATTCCCCGAGCAAGAGCCATCAGGGAATCAGGGTCGGACATGGCCAGCGAACGGCGATTCAAAGTACTTCCATCACTTTTTTTGAACTTTGGGATGCAATCGCCTTCAGGATCAAATGATGGAGGGAAGCAGCAATATGGAATAGCGTAGCCGCTCACAGACTTGGCCTTCTTCACCAGCTTCTCATGCTTCTCAGCATCATTTCTTTTTGCATGCTCTAAAGGGGGACCCAACAACAACTTTTTCTGAACGCCACCGCCATCTTCGATGTTCGTCTCTTCAGAAGCCCCTTCGTCTTCTTCGGATCTTCGGTCAGATCAATCATTTTATTCTTTCCTTTGTCAGAAGATGAGCTGACAAGGGGAAGATATTTTTGTTGTGCAGCATGCTTGGAAGTTGTTACCGGAATCTCCATTATAGTAGCTTCTGGAGCACTGACAGCAATTAACTTCAAATTTTGAGAAGTCAAAAGTGATTTTCTTGACAGAAGAGTTGCAAAGACTTTTTCGTTCAGATATTCAAGACGTTCGGCTATATACAAAAAACATAGGCATACGATCAAAAAACAGATAAATACGCAGTTCAAATAAAACAGGCAAAAAATTGTAAAGCACAAAAAGTACACTTGCCAGGATTTTTGAATCCACACTTCAATTTCTTACAAATATTGAAGGTCCTTGGCAGAGGATACGGGCCGGACGCATCCACCCTCCAATTTCCCCCAATTTTCACCATCTTATCTTTCCATTCCTTCTCAGCAGAAGGATTCCCATCACAAAGTTTTAAGGTTTTATGGGGGTGCAGATGGTACCGACCAGGGTTTTTTCTGATCTGATTGACTTTATAGCAAAGCAGAAAATCACCCAAACCTAAGTTCAAACCTCGTTCGTAATTCAGAACGAGCATTACAGACAAAACCCTGAAGAAATTAGGGTTTACTTGCAAAGGTGTAAGCCCTAAGGAAAAGAGAATGTAGTGATAGAAGGGATGTAGGGAAAATCTAAGTACAACCAAGTGATGCGCAGAGAACAATACTTCACCCGGTTCAACTTCCTCATACGATTTAAAGTCTAAATCAAAAGAATATTCAGAAATCGAAACATCTTTTGGAATATCAAACTCTATTCGACATCTATCAACTAATGATAATTTACGTAATTGTTTTCGGGAAAGCTTTTGGGGTCTCGATTCAATAAGATCGGGGGCAACCACAGAAGAAGAAACAACATGGGCGTCATCAACAACCACCTCCAGAGAAGGGGTTCGGCTACTATCACTACTCATGATATTTTGATTTCAGAAAGAAAGATGAATGACGAAAAGAACAACTAACCTCAAGAGTTTCTTGCTGGAAATCGTCTTCAAAGAGTAAGAGTCTGCTTTTGTAAATGGGGAAGATGTATTGAAGAAGATGAATGAAGTAAGGAAACAGACGGTTACACATGGCTCTTCGAATTCCCACCCTATTTCAAAAATGTGAAATGGGTTTGGGAATTGGGGGCAAAGTGTATGCCCATTTTTACATCAGGCCCATCGTACAAAATCAGCACTGGATCAACATATCTGTTAAAGCCTAAATAGAAAACAAAACCCAAGGATATAAGTCCATTTAAGGATAAAAGCTATTAAGGAAATGACCGTTTCAATATATACAATCAAAACTGACATAGGGTTTTATTATAGCAGTTTTGCAAAAAATTAAACTTGAATTTAATGTAGATATTGTCTTTAATATGTCTTAAAACCCATTTATGAGGATAAGACCAAGTTCATGTATAAAAGAAAGGAAAAAGAAAAGGAAAGGGATCCCGAAATTGCTCCCATTCTTGTTGATTCTTGAAATACTTATTATTACCTTGCCGTTTATCTATTTCTTAGCTTTTGTTTAAATTACACAAGTTGAAATTCGTTCGGCATTTGCGAACGGGTTTACACTGAGTGTTACAAAATTTATCCTATCTTATTGGAAAGAGAATATGAAATTGAAATCGAGTGTTTTCTACTATGCATGTCTATTTGTTGAGAAGAGAAGATGAAATTTGTTGAGAAGAGAAGATGAAATTAATAGAAAAAAAATTAAAAAAAATAAAATTATTTATAGTAACACAACTTCCACTATAGCACAAATTTTGATTTTTTTTTTGGACAATACTTGCCTCCTACCTAGGGATGGAAGGAAAAGCTGCCCCGCCGGGGAACCGCCTCCCATTTTTAACCGTTCTATTTAAAAATGGAGAGGTTATGGGGGTTATAAAATAAATAAATAAATAAAACTGAAATAAATAAAATTGACGGTTATGGGGCGGGGGACGGTTTGAGGAGTTCCCCCATTGGGGAACCACCCAGCCCCAAACCGGATTATCAATATTTAATTATTTTATATTAAATTTATATAGTTATATATTTATTTACATTTTCTTACATTAAAATTATATTAAAATCCTTAAACAAAATAAATATTTTCTTATATACCTTTTCTATATATATAGAGAGAGAAAACCCTTTCCACTTAGTTCTCCCTTATCCATTGAGTTTGTAAATTAGAGTCTATATTGATGTGTTTTTGTTTAAATTAGAAAACAGTTTGGAATAGGGGCGGAGCCAGGATTCAAAGATAGGGGGGACGAACTTTTAAAAAACAATTACGCGATAAAAAACAATTATTTAAAAATATTCGATAGTGGATTATATATGTTATAAATATATAAATAGCTAAACTTTAACCAATTTGTTTTTTTTAAAAAAAAATTAAAAAATAAAAACCATTTTCTCTTATTCAATCATTACCTGAACTCCCCCCCTAAAAAAAATATCTACTAACAAAGTTGAACTTGAAGATCAACGAAGGCAAGAAAAAAAAATTGAAAACCCTATTTCAAATAATAAAAATAATTTACTAGAGAATCTAAGCTAAAAGTTTGAACGATTTCATTTTCAATAATGATATTTAAGGAGCTTGTAAGAGGAGCTCATCTTCCATCTTATAACGAAGTCATGTTATAATAAATTTATCCTTAAAAAATATCATTTTCGATAGTTCAACTACTAACTTGTGTTAGGAATTAATTCTCTTTTTGCTTAAGAATTAATCCCGCCTAAAATCACACACACAAGAAAAATCAACAACTTCTTTTATTCAACAATAAAAACACTCGATAAGAAAACATCACTCACAAATCTATCACTTTTACTTTCTCTCTCTACCTCTCTAATCTCACAACTTTTCTCTTCTGTATTTCTTCTATACTTGTGCACATAATACAATCGGAGAGACCCTCTAATTATAGAAAATGATATAAAGGTGGTTTTGCCTTTTAGTCGATGTGGGACAATTTTCAATCCTTTTAACAAAGGAGTCACCATAATATAACAACTTGTTTAACTCCTCTACCACTCTAAAATGTATCAAAATCTATCAAATGAGTAATTTTAATAACTTTGACATATTGCAATTCAATAATTGATAGTTTTTACTTGAAATTTGCTAAACATCTTGAAATAATATGGATGAATATATCCAAATTAAACAAATAAAAATAAAGTATGAGTCTTTTTTATAAAGAAAATTTAGAGATATATTAAAATTGGAATTCAATTAATCAATAAAGTTATAATGGAAATAAGTTATTAATAAAATCTTACCATATTTTATTTTTAATATAATCTTAGATTGTTTATTTTTATAATTAGGCCTACACATATACATCTTTCATTTTATTTATCTATTTTTATTTTGAATGAAATGAGCCATAAAATTTGGGTCTTTTAAGCATTTTGTGTTGGGGGGGGGGGGGGTAAAATATATATAATATGAATTTTTTTTTTAACTTTTGGCCCCCCTCCCTCCGCCCCTGGTTTGGAACTATGAAAGATGTCAAAGTCTCCACTCCCTCTCCACTTAACTCTCTAGATTTGTTACTTTTTGTTATTGAGTGGACTTGTTTTTGTGATGGAGTTGTAAATGATTAATATTTTATGATTTAAATGTGGATTATTATTTTATGTTGTTATAATTGGAGATTTTTATTTAAGTTTGTTTATCTAGATTTTGTTACGATTAAATTAATTGGATAATTGCTTGTTTTGTTTTTATTTTAGTAACTATTCTGATTAAATTAATTGAATAATTGGTTATTTTTTATATAGATTTTAGCAAAATATTAATGTATTTATATTTTGTTTATTTTTAGGGGGAGAGAATCGGTTTAATGGGATGGTTATGGGGGACGGAGTGATTGTTTGTGACGGTTATGGGAGTATGAGTGAGATTTTTAAACGATTATGGGGGATGAAATTTTTTGCGATTTTGGTTATGGGAATTGAGAAAACCGCCTCATTGTCATCTCTACTCCTACCCCATAAGGAGGAACTTCCTCCTATACGGATAATGTGACTCAATAAAATATGAACATGTGTCCTATATTTAAACATCAATCATCTCTTTTTAAAAGTTAATTGATTCATTATTACATATTCACTTCCCTTATTTAAATCCAATACAAATATTTATAACATACTCGAATTGACAAAACTGTTATCCATCATTTCTTTTCTTTTTAATTATTTGCACTCACTTTGATTCAAACATAAAACTAAAAAAAGATTATTTTTAAAAAAGACGTTACTCTCCCTAAACCAAAAATTCGTATTTTCTGTACTCGAAATGATAGAGGGTAATTTGGTCAATTCGGGTATATTATAAATATTTCGTATTAAAATTAAATAAAAACATAAGGGAAAAAATATTCATTCATTAAATTTTAATACGAAAAGTCAATATACAATAATTACTCAATTTATTTTTAAAAATTTATCTCATTAAAATTTAAATATAGGAGACATGTTCACATTCCATTAAACCAGATATTGTAGGATGAAGTTACTCTGGTAGGTGGCAAGCATTTTTTTTTCTTTGTTATTTGCGAGATTTTAATATGTGACTAGTGATTTGACCAACACTAAAGTCTCAAACTTTTTTAGTGGTGGGGGACGGGCAATTACACGTTCACAAGTTTGGTCTTGTTTGATTTTTGTTGCTGTGTTAATTTTAAAAAATAAATATATATGTTTATGTTTGTAGAGTGTTGTAATCTAAAACAGAAATATATTTGGTATTGATATTTTGTTACAAATATATACATACGTATATATGATGTTTTGGGGCAAAGGAAAGTGGTGATGATGGTAAGAGGCGTCAGCGGTGGCGGCGATAGTTGTGATGGCGATGGCGATGGCGGTAGTGTAAATATATACATATATATTTTGAATGAATAGTAAAAAAAATAAAATTTATTATTACTTTTTTTTTTTGCAAAAAATGATAAAAAAATACAAACGTTTTTTACTAATCAAAACAAAATACGAGAACCAAACATATTTTTGTTTGGAAAACAACTACATAGTAAACAAAAACCAAACAAGGCCTTCGTCTTGCAATTTTTACCATTTTTACTACCAGCGCCACTAAAAAGCTTTTTTCTTGTAATAAGCGCATAGAGTGTAATAAATAACAAGATTGGTACTTTCATGAATAAAATATGACGAATTTTGAATGAAAGATCGAGATATTACATTAACAAAGCGTTTACTTAGAATAGTTTGCAAGTATAAAGACTTCTTACAGGAGTGGTGATGTAATAAATATCATTAAAAAGTTTAAACATATTAATAAATTGTATATCGATTTCAGCATCCCAAAAATCTATTCTAGAACATTTATTTCCATCTCTCTTTAATTTTTATAAATTCTGCAACAATTACAAAAAAAAAATGTCTTTCACTTTTTTTTTTTCTTTATGGTTTTCCTTTATTGTCATAATTTGATACATCATATGATTAGTAAAATATAGTTTCAATATGGTTATTACACTTTGCATCTGGAGTAAAAAGAAATTTACATAAAAGATTGTGTGTTATTTATTATGATAAATAAATAAATAAAAGAGTTGAAATTGCTTGCATTTTGCTATTAAAATAAGAAGTATCAAAGATAATTTTTATTAATAAATACGGCAATGAAATTTCATTGATAATATTTCTCCGTCTTACATTTACGTCATTCATGTTAAGGAAAATTTGTAGAAAATTAAAAAGGAAAACTATGTAATTTAAGGAAATAATAATTTTGAAAATATATACATAAATTTCCGACGTGTGCTTGCATTCTATTGTATCTCTCAGTTACAATTCATCCTAAGTAAGAATTTTCTAATAAGTTAATTTAGATGGAATTAAAAAATCTTGAAATTTCTTAGTTGGAATAATTATAAATTAATGAATGATAAATGTTCTTATATTAGAAACTTGAGTTATTTTTAGTTTGGTTTGTTATAGAAATAATTTCAAAGTCTTGTTAGGGATATTGTATATTCTAATATTAAAATCTACTCATGTTATCATCTAAACATAAAAGGGTAAATTACTCTGACCACCCTAAGGTTTTATATAATTACTCTCAAATTAAAGTTTGTGTAAATTTACCCTGACATCCCTTGTAAGATTAATATTACATTAATATTTTTGTGCATATTGTAAAGTACCTTTAACTTAAGTGTTTCAAACTGAAGTAATTTATGATTTGCATGTCTAATGACCTCCTATCATTTAAACTACTAAAATACTCCTCATTTGACACCACTCAAAACATCCTTACCTCTCCCCATGCAAGTTGGTTTGGTTATTTAACATAAATTACTCAGTTTAAAACATTAAAGTTATGTATACTTTAGTAAATGCACAAAAATATTAATGTAATATTAATCTTACAGGGGATGTCAGAATAAATTTAACAAACTTTAATTTGAGAGTAATTATGTAAAACCTCAGGGGAGGTCAGAGTAATTTACCCAACATAAAAATATATAAGCATTGTATACATTAATTATTATAAATTAGAGAAATATTAAGTTGTAAAAACTTCAATGAAAATGTATTAAATAAAATTAAGTAAAAAAATTATGTATAAAAATCCTCAAGTACATTATAAATGGGTGTGTGTATATATCATATATGTATCAACTGAGGCAGGCCTACAATGGGCCCAAAGAGTAAACTAGCCATATAGAATTTCTGGGAAAGCCACCGAGCTGGATTTGAGCTTGTTAATACCCTAAATGAGCTAATACATGACAAAGCAAAATGGATAAGATATGACAAAAATATAGCCCAAAACTAGGCCAAAATCTTGGCTGAAATATCGGCCAAGTTGAGCTGCAAAAATGAGCCAGAATTTGGGCCCAAGTTTAGCTGCGAAAATGGACTAAAAGATGGGTTGAAAATGGGCCAGATCATGAAGTAATCTTATTGATCAAGACTATAAGATTTGTGGAGTATTAGACATTTCTAAGAAATATGAGTTGTAATTGATTAGTGTTTTATTTAGATAGATTTAGATTTAGGTTGTTTTATCTTTTATTTATTAGTTATTTACCTCTAGGGCATCTAGGTTATCTTATAGTCTTATAAATAATGTACGTAGACATCTGTTACAGAGGTCTCCTACCAAACACACAATGTTTCTCTGCGTTTAACATCCCTTTTTATCTTTTATTATGCAACCCTTTATTTTATCAGCTTTGTCTATTTTAGTTCTTTTAAATTCCAAGTCATTTATTTGATTTGTTTCAATACCAATATTTTTCAATTCCATGTTTTGCACTTTCAATTTATTCGTAGTTTATTTTAATTTCTCGATTACCCAAAAGTCCTCTTTGTTGATGCAATCAGAACCCATTCGTGTGAGTTGAGTTCTCTCTCGCACAAATCGCCTGATTCTATTCTCTATGTTCAAAAGAGACGAAGAATCGTTAATTTTGAACCAGTTGAACTCTGTCACTGGTTTTGACACTTCTGTACCTTACGAAAACGAAGAATATTATCGGCCCTACTCTTCGGCTGATGATTATTTACCCTACGGATATCAAGAATATTATCGGCCAATGATGAATATTTTTTGGAGCGAACATATTTTGGCCCGTCCGGTGGGACACCAGTAGATAACCGAGAGAATTGCGACATCCACCATTGGCCGTCTAGCTTGACTCCATGCAATAATGGCAACAAGAGTTGCAAGCTGAAATTGTTAAATTAAAGCAGGGGTTTCAAAAGTTTATTGATATGTTGAAGAAAAGACTCACAAATCCTCCGAGACATGGGGGGCAGCAGGCCAATACCCAAATGGTAGCGGTTGATGTGAATATAGTGGCTAAAGTGATGAATTTGGCCGATACCCCAATGGTAGCAGTTGATGTTATAATGATTGATTTCAATTTGGTCACTGCCACTGATACAAAAGTGGTTGATACTCCAATGGTAGCGGCTGATGTTATAGTGGTTGATTTCAATTTGGCCACTGATACGAACAAAACATCATTTTTTATAATTTCAATCGATACTGCTGAAATTATAAAAAGTAATAATTTTTTAAAAGCAGTGGTCATACGATCGACTAATATGACTTTGCATAATAATTTGATTCCGGACGATCGTGTTTGTTTCCCATCCAAGAGTTTACAAATTCAAATATTAGAGTTATTTGTAGGTTCATTGATCCACGGTTAATGAACACTAAATGATTTTCTATTTAGTTAGGGTTAGGATTAGGATTAGGGGAATAAATATCACTTTGATGTTGGTCCTAAAGGAATAAAGCACTGGCTGGAGCCAACTCATTAATTTTTTTTTTCCAAGTGACAGACTCGGGGGGCAAGGAAGGTTGAAACAAGAATGTGTTGGCATCATTTTGGCCTAAAGAAAAATTCCAACAACCATATTTTTCAAGCAAAATGGTGTTGAAATTGGGGGGCATTGTTGACACCCTAAATGAGCCAACACATGACAAAGCAAAATGGACAAGATATGGCAAAAATCTGGGCCAAAACTAGGCCAAAATCTTGGCTGAAATATCGGCCAAGTTGAGCTGCAAAAATAGGCCAAACTTTGGGCCCAAGTTTAGCAGTGAAAATAGGCTAGAAGATGGGTTGAAAATGAGCCAGATCATGAAGTAATCTTGTTGATCAAGACTAGAAGATTTGTGAAGTATTAGACATTTCTAAGAAATATGAATTGTAATTGATTAGTGTTTTATTTAGATAGATTTAGATTTAGGTTGTTTTATCTTTTATTTTATTAGTTATTTATTTCCAGGGTATCTAGGTTATCTTTTAGTCTTATAAATAATGTACGTAGACATCTGTTACAGAGGTCCCCGACCAAACATACAATGTTTCTCTATGTTTAGCAACCCTTTTTATCTTTCATTATGCAACCCTTTATTTTATTAGCTCTGTCTATTTCAGTTCTTTTAAATTCCAAGTCATTTATTTGATTTGTTTCAATACCAGTATCTTTCAATTCCATGTTTTGCACTTTCAATTTATTCGTAGTTTATTTTTCTCGGTTACCCAAAAGTCCTCTTTGTTGAGGCAATCAGAACCCATTCGTGTGAGTTGAGTTCTCTTTCACGAATTTCCGATTATATTCCCTATGTTCAAAAGATACGAATAATCATTTTTTTGAACCGGTTGAATTCTGTCATCGGTTTTGGCACGCTCGCACCCTACGGAAACGAAGAATATTATCGGTCCTACTATTCGACCGATGATTATTTACCCGTCGATCCTACTATTCGGCCAATAACAAATATTTTTTGGAGCAAACAGAGCTACAACCCTACAACCGACCTGAGCTTTATACTGTTCGAGTTTGATCCATACAAAGAATTTCAAACTCAACTTTGCTCGTATATGCAATTTCAATTCTAATATTGAGCTTGTCCTAGATCTGTACACTAAAATAAAATAAAATAATTATAGAATTATATAATTCTTATTAAATTGAGTCATGTTTACAAAGGTAAGAAGTCTAGTCACATATTATTTGAGTCATCTTGACTTAAAAAACAAGTTTGAGCTTGACTAATTAGTGAAAAAATCAAATCCTTTCTCTCACATTGGATGAAATTTGATGGACAAGATCTGATCGGATTACAAATAGGTTTTACTGAGCTACATCTTTTTAGACCTCACTTGTCACCAGATCAGATTTGAACCATCAGAGCTTCACTGAACCAAGTCCAGAGAGAGAAAGAGTGAAAGGACAAATTCGGATTCGACTAATTATATACTTGAATTTTTTACAACAATAAAAGTCGAAAGAATAACATATTTTAGAAAAACTCTTAATAATTTTTTATTACTTTTATATTCATATATTTTTGTTGCATGTTATGTTATTATTTTGTGTAGTGTGCAATTATTAAATTATAACTAGATTGAATTTCATTTCATGCAATCGTCTATTTCTTATTATTGATATCATATACTCCCTCTATCCCATTTTAAGTGACTATTTTGGAGAATCTAACTTTTTAAGATGATAACTTTTAGTATTTTTTATTGTATGGGTAATTTATGAATTGCCAACTTTACCCATAGGAGGGTCTATGATGATGTGATGATTTGTAGTGTAGGCTTTTATTATTTTAATTCACGAAGATGAAATTAGTAAATTAACATAATAAAGAACTTTGACTTTTCAAAGGTAGACAATTATTTTGGGAAGGATAAAACATGAAAATAGACACTTAAATTTAATTACAAAATTCTAATCAAACCCCTCTATCTTATTATGTTTCATAAATTTATGAAGATCAATGCTAGCAATTCTAAGTGGATGGATGGCAATTCCCCTTTGGAAATCCATTTAAGTAGAGCTTCCTTAATTATACTTCCGTCTCTCCTTTCGGTCTAGAAGAATTCGAACAAGAGTTTGAAGGCATTCTTTTATTTGTCGGTTCATAGTTTACACGGAGTTTTGGTCTTATAAAGGAGTATCATCTAGCGTTCTATTGTTGGGACTTCATTTCTTTCTTTTTGACCGAACAACTGAAATAAAAGTTACAGGATTTCTCGGTTCATTTTTATGAGAACAATTTTATTTTTCTAAAAACTAAAAGAAAACATTTTTCAAAGAATTGCTAGTCATAGTTACTAAAAGCAATTTTCTTAAGTATTTGCCTTTAAAAATCATGCAACATAATTATTTTGTTTCGAACACAAACAACACGGGAAGGTTGTCAACGGGCTAAGTGCAACATTCTCCCAAATCCGAACCCGCGCAATACTCTCGTTGCGGTCGGATTGCCTTGCTTACCCGACTTTGAACCCGGACTATGGCCCGGGTGTGGGATCCGAGCGGGCGCTTGGCGTGACACCGGATGAAAGACTGGGTTTGGCTTTGATACCAACTGTAACGGGTGAATGCTTCACAGTTCGATCCGAAAGCTTAAAGCAATAAGTTAGGCTAACATCCATTCATTTAAACCTTCACTTTCCCCTCTTTATCCAATATGGGACAAAATGGGCACCCTGTAACACTAAGCAATCTCATAGGTTTTGCTTGCCGGTATTGTGATTTTGTATGAATGTCATCCTTATATTTCGCACATATAATTAAGAATCATTTGACAAATTCCAAGGTATGTTAATTCCAAAAGCATCTTTCATTTATTTTTAATTAATTGTAATTTCACTTTTCATATTACCATCTAAGGCCCACAAATTCCTAGGTTCCAAAAACAACTTGTATTCATGATTATTACAAGTCTGAAAAACAATATATGATGGCCTCAAACACGTATGAGAGAAAAGGGACCGGATGAGGTGGACTAATAATGATTCTCCCTATTTGTTAGGGTTTGTTGGGATACCTATATAACTTTTAACTACTAATGTAATTTTTTTAAGTGCAATAATTTTTTTTTTCGTTAAATAAATGTAATATAAAAGAAAAGGAGAAGATACAAAAATGCCATGAGGCAAGAGGGAAAGAGAGGGAGAGAAGAAATAGGGGAAGAGAAAAAAAAAAATAAAGATATGGGCTTAAGTTCAAAGAAGCATAGCCCAAGTACAAGCTACAAACAACAGCAAAAAAATAAGAAAGAAACTTGCAGCACGAATAGAGCCCTAGACATTCCCAAATTAAGGAGCAAATAGAGTTGTCCCCAAATTGTGAGCCAATTCCTATCAAAGCATCTTCGACATTCACAAGATCAGATGGTAGATCGACAGAAAACGTAGCTATGGTAGTCAATAATTTGATCTAACATGTAAATTCAATTATCTTAATACACTGGATAATAATAAGTCAGTATAAATGGAATATTGATACTGATACGCAACATCGATCCCGATACTCAATTTGAATATTAATATTGTTTATTAAACTATTATTGTGTCCGCAATCAAAATTAATACCATGACAGCAAACCACGATCTTCATAAGTTAAAATGAGCTTATCAAAATTGCAAAAAAAATAAAAATGTGTCAGGTCACTTATTTGACAATTAATATTCGGAATTGAGTTATTGAGTTGTTTTAGACCAAAAATTTGTCTAATTCTCAGTGTGAGTTGATTTATGCTATTTCCATGCTTCGTTATTACTATAAAAGACATGTCCAAGTGTTTATATTAAATTATAAAGAATGTATATGAATATGTGCTTACATGAAGGGTGTACAGTTGTCCTCGGTGTTAACATGAGTTAAATGATAGAACCGCGTCGTTATATGATTATGTGAGTTGCAAGAATGTACCATATATGTTTATATCGGTTATGATTTGTGCTATGTGTTTCGATTCGAGCATGCTACGTATGTATTAAATTAAGTTGATTATAAAATAATGACTATATGCATAGGGTGTTAGGTTGTTAGCTATCGCATGATATTATTATGCTATGTCATTTTTCGAGCATGTAATCGGTAAGTACTCTGAGAGCATGCGTTGCATTGAACACCGGACGTCGGGTACGACCATTCTGGTGTAGGGGCTTCGAAGTTCGACCACCCCGCTTGATTTTGGGACGTCGGGTTACGACCTTCCCAAATTTGATTCCCGTGTGTTAATTTGTCTCATCCGTCAGTGTGCCGTGCAGACAGACGTCATCATTGAAAAAAAAATACACAAGTAAGCGATCAATTTTAACAACAACAATATTTTTCACCATTTATTACATGTGCACATAATCCCAACACTGATATTGATACAAGTATGCATTCAATTTAAAAAAAGAAGCTTTCCCAGTTAAAAACTGATACAATGAGCCATATTGGTCTTATTATATATAATACTATGCTTCCAATGAAGATTGGAGAACTATGTGTTGGTCATTTGATAACTTTTGGAATGAGGACCAATGGTGTTTCCTTCATCACTGTCATAGAAACCTTCTCAGTCATGTCTAGCTCATTGGGATCTTCTCCATTTGGTAGTGACCAATCAAATGTATGAATCAATGAAGCAAGTATGAAAGGAAAATTCTTTACAGCCAAGGGCAGGGCAGGGCAGACTCTTCTTCCTGCACCAAAGGGTAAGTATTGGAAATCATGGCCTTTGAAATCTAGTTTGGAGTTGAGAAACCTCTCTGGCTTAAATTTCAATGGGTCTTCCCAAACCTTGGGGTCTCGCCCTATCGCCCAAACGTTTACTAGTAATAGAGAGTCCTTAGGAATGGCGTAATTCATCACGATCACATGAGTCAGGTGCGCGACCAGGAACTAGAAGTGGTGCTGGAGGGTGCAACCTTAGAGTTTCTTTGAAACAGGCTTGGAGGTAATGTAGCTGAGGCATATGGGATTCTGTTAGCATATCTTGTTTGACTACTCTGGCGAATTCTTCACGGACTTTCTTCATTGATTCTGGACCTTTTGTTAGTTCCCTATTAGATAATAGAATGTTATTTTATTATATTTTTGTTGTAGGGGTAATATAGTACTTTCATTGCTTGGGTATATAAACCCTTATGTGTATTGTTTCAGTGTATTATTGCATAGTGAAAACCCTAACCTCCATTTGTTTTCTCTCTTCAATTCTTACATGGTATCAGAACTTCATTAGCTATTCATAATATGCAACACTCGCATCTATTTCAGCCCTTTGTTTTTTCTCTTGCAAATCGTAGCCTTGTGTTCTCTTTTCTAACTGCAGGCAAGAATTGCAGCCCTTTGATTTTATTTCGCAAAATCTCAGCCTTCAGTTATCGCTCAGTTGAAGGAAGAGGCCAACCACCCCTTCTTGCAAGCATATCCGGTTCATTGCCACCAGAACCAGTTATAACATTGGACCCATCAGTCCAACCAGTTTTTGGATGATGTGTAATATGCTCCATTTGCTTATTGGCTCCACCATAAGTAACAGAAGAGCTCTGAAAACTGAAGCTATGAGTTTGGGGCTGTGAGCGTGCATAACTCATCTTGTTGAAGTCATTCATGTGCTGCATTTGCTTGCTCTTCCTCTCTTCAGCAACATAATCAGGATCCTCCATGTAAGGTTCTTTGCCTGACCTCCCAAGAGTTTTTTGGAATTGTCTTCCTCCCCCCTTTGCAATTGAAATTTGCTTTTGGAATTGGCATCAAACCATACTCGTATTCTGATATTTCTATTCAAACAATAGTAGCGAAATTCCTTGTTCCTGGTGGTTGGCATATTGTTCTTGGATTGTTTTTTTTTAGGAAATCTATTGTTGTTGGATATTTGCAATGACCGGTGAAAGAGACGATTCTCTACAATCAATTAGTGTAAGATTGAATGACAAAAATTACTCGTATTGGAGTTATGTAATGAGGAATTTTTTGAAAGGAAACAAATTGTGGGGTTATGTCAGTGGTGCAGTGAGCAAACCCGGAGAACCTAAAGATGATCAGTTGGATAGTTGGGAAGCAAACAACTCAAAAATTATTACTTGGATCAATAATTCTGTTGAACACTCCATTGGTATGCAGTTAGCAAAATATGACACAACAAAACAGGTCTGGGATCACTTGGCTAGATTGTACACACAATCCAACTTTGCAAAACAATACTAACTTGAAGCTGATATCCGAACAGTGCAACAAAAGAATATGAGTATTCAGGAATTTTATTCCATCATGTCTGATCTTTGGGACCAACTGGCTCTCATTGAGCCAACATCCCTTCAGAGTCATGTTGACTACCTTGCTCGTAGAGAGGAATGACGTCTTGTTTAGTTTTTGATGGCTCTTTGTGATGATTTTGAGGGACTTCGGGGAAATATTTTGCATCGTAATCCTCATCCGCTTGTTGATGCGGTTGTAAGTGAACTTTTGGCTGAAGAGACAAGACTCAAAACTCAATCAGGAAAGGACCTTTTACCAGTGCCCGATCAATCTGTTTTGACTGTTCCTAATAAGTCATCTTTTAGCAATCAGACGAGGCTTTCTTTAAGGTTAGTATTTATGAATGTAGTTTTTATAAGAAGAAAGGTCATTGGAAAGCCCAATGTCCTAAATTGTTGAATAAAACACAACCACCCTAGCAGCAGTGGCGGCAACCCCCACCTCAGCAACAGTGGAGACAACCCCCACCACAACAACAATGGCGTTTGGGAGGGCAGCCCCAACAACGAGTTTATAGGCCTCCACAGCCCACCACTGCAACATTGGTACCTGAAGTTGCATCTTCTTTGGATCCCAACATGGTTGCTTTTGCGGAACAGTTTCAGAAGTTCCTTGCTACACAGTCACAGTCGCAGTCACAACCATATGCCATGACCACTTCATCTTCAGTAGGTTTCCCATCCCCTAACTCTTCAGGTATGTCTACACCTTTGTGGGTTTTAGATTCTGGAGCCTCTCATCACATGTCACCCAATTCATCATCATTTATCTCTATATGTCCATCTACTTCACCTGTATCTGTCATGACTGCTGATGGCACCCCCATGCTCCTAGCAGGAGTTGGTTCTATTTGTACATCTCATGTATCACTTTCTAATGTCTATTGAATTCCAAAACTTGCAATGAATCTCATTTCAGTGAGTTAATTATGTGATTCTGGTTATTGTGTTCATTTTTCTTCCACTTCTTATCATGTACAGGATCCTCAATCCCAGAAGCTGATTGGGATAGGTCGTAGGTAGTGGGGGCTTATATGTTTTGGATGAGTTACGAGTTCCAGATGTAGCTGCTTCGGGTGTTGATTTGTTTTCTTTTCATTTAACTTCACCTTCTTCCAGTTTTTACTTGTGGCATTCTAGACTTGGGCATATTTTGACCCCTCGTTTAAAATATTTGATTTCTAAAGGATCTTTGGGCAATTTGCAATCTCATGATATTTCTGATTGTAGTGGTTGTAAACTAGCTATATTCCCTGCCTTACCCTTTAATCGAAGTGTTTCTTATTCTGTTGCACTATTTGATTTGATTCATTCTAATATGTGGGGTCCTTCCTCTGTCGTAACAAAAGGGGGGTCAAGATATTATGTTTCTTTCATTGACGATTACACTCGATATTGTTGGGTTTACCTAATGAAATGTCATTCTGAATTCATAAACATTTTTACTACTTTTCGGTCACTTATTAAAACTTTACATTCTACAGTTATCAAGTGTTTTCGTTGTGATTTGGGTGGGGAGTATACTTCTACATCCTTTTTTGAGTTGCTTTGTTCTGATGGTACTGTGCATCAATCTTCTTGTATTGACACTCCTCAACAGAATGGGGTTGCCGAAAGGAAGCATAGACACATTGTTGAAACAACTCGTTCTCTTCTCCTATCCGCTAGTGTTCCTGGTGAATTTTGGGGAGAAACTGTTCTCACAACTGTCCACTTGATCAATAAAATTCCGACATCTTACACTTCAGGTTTATCCCCTTATGAAAAATTGTATGGTCATGCTCCTGACTACTCACTTTTACGAGTCTTTGGTTGCACATGTTTTGTTCTTCGTCCCAATGTTGAGTGTAATAAGTTTTCATCACGTTCTGCCATTTATGTCTTTCTTGGTTATGGTGCAGGTCAAAAGGGTTATCGTTGTTTTGATCCTGTTGCTCGTAAATTATATGTCTCCCGTCATGTCTTCTTTCTTGAGCATATTCCTTTCTCTTCGGTTCCTGCCAGCCCTCATAACATGACCAAGTCAGACCTTATTCGCATTGACCCTTTCTCTGTTGATGAAAGTGAAATTATATCATCCACTATTTCATCATCTGTAGCAGACACATCTCCTACTTACTCCCTGTTCAGCCTTTTCCTTATCACTTTTCTTGCAGGACTCAAACAGCTACTGATGGTGTGGCTTATGATATTTATGATGCTCCACTCTCTCTAGTTAATGATGATCCATCCTCTCCTACGACTACCAATGTTTCTCCTGTGATTGTGGATCCACCATTTTCTCGCTTTCTGAAGCGTACTCGTAAGTCCACTCAGTTACTAGATTTTGCTTATTCTTGTTATTCTAGTTCATTTACTTCATTCTTAGCATATATTCACACTCTTTATGAGCTTACCTCCTATACAGAGGCAGTTCTTGATCTCCTTTCGCAGCAGGCTATGGCTGAAGAACTCTTTGCTCTGCATCGAACGAACACTTAGGACTTAGTGTCGCTCCCGTCTGGTAAGAGCACAATTGGTTCTCATTGGGTTTTTAAAATTAAAACTAAATTTGATGGCTCTGTTGAGAGGTATAAAGCTAGGTTGGTTGCCAAGGGTTTTGCCCAGTAGTATGGTTTGGATTATGAGGAAACCTTCGCTTCAGTTACAAAGATGACCACCATCCGTGCTCTCATTGCAGTGGCGCCTTTGTCAGTCAGTGACGTATTTCTCAAATGGATGTTAAAAATACCTTTTTGAATGGAGATCTTCAAGAGGAAGTTTACATGGTACCTCCTCCTGGTGTCTCTCATAATCCTGGAGAGGTTTACAGGCTCAAGAAGGCTTTATATGGTTTGAAACAGGCTCCTCGAGCATGGTTTGGGAAGTTCTCTATAGTGGTTACTTCTCTTGGTTTTTGCTCTAGTGCTCATGATTCGGCTTTATTTGTTAAGTTTACTTTTGCTGGTTGTATTATACTTTCACTCTATGTTGATGACATGATTATTATGGGCGATGATGTTGATGGGATTGTAGTATTAAAGACAGAACTAGCTCATCAGTTTGACATGAAGGACTTGGGCCCTCTAAGGCACTTCTTGGGTATTGAGGTAGCCTCTTCTCCTAAGGGTTATCTTTTTTCTCAATCCAAGTACACAACGGACATTGCATATATTGTATCAAACTATTGTTGGTAGCTTAGTCTATCTCACTATTACTCGCCCCGACATTGCATATGTTGTCCATATTGTTAGTCAGTTCATTGGCTTTCCCTCTACAGTTCATTGGGTGGCTGTTCTTCGCGTTCTGCGTTATCTTCGGGGTACTCTCTGCCAAAGTCTTCTATTTTCTCGCACATCCTCTTTTGAGCTTTGTGCTTACTCTGATGCTGATTGGGCCGGCGATCCGAATGATCGTAAGTCTACTACAGGTTTTTGCATCTTTTTGGGTGGCTCTCTCATTTCTTGGAAGAGTACCGTGCGATGGCCTCTACTACAAATGAGATTGTGTGGTTACATTGTGTGGGTGAAAAAGGTGAGAAATAAGAGAGAAATGGAGAGAAGGCTCCACTAGCAAGTCAGAACAAATAGGTCACAATCCATGGTCGAAAATCTCAAGCAAGTAGAAGGAAATGAGAGGAAAGAATCGGTGGAGAAGAGCAAAGAGTGTAGCCTCATCACAACAAGAGAATGGGTAGTGAGCATTGATAGATCTAAAACGATAAAAGCCCCAAGAATGAAGTACCCCCAAAATAGCTAAAGACCAAGAGATGGAGAAGAGAGAAGCAAGCAGAGGAGAAGGGTCAGACGTGAAGAAGGCGAAATCAGCTCTCCATGGCCGAAGCAC
Organism: Cornus suecica; assembly: GCA_963922005.1. Classification (NCBI taxonomy): domain Eukaryota; kingdom Viridiplantae; phylum Streptophyta; class Magnoliopsida; order Cornales; family Cornaceae; genus Cornus; species Cornus suecica. The sequence continues at coordinate 88,691,233 of OY998238.1, read as the reverse complement.
AGAGAACAAGAGCAGTAAGCAAAAATGGTAGCCGTCTCTCTGGAGGAGTAGCCTCCAAGCAAAGAGAGAAGAAAAAGGGAAAAGGGAATGTTGTGAAAAGAAAGAAGTCTGCCAAAAAGATGGATGAGAGGATCCCTAGGCAATGCACTATTTCCCTTTATTTATAGGTAACAAGGCTCAAAATGTTGCCCTAAATGTTGTGGTCCCCAAGTCCTACCAATGCTCCACTTTTCTCTAATAAGGTGATGAGGGCCATGATATGGGCCTATAAGGAGAATTCTTTCCACATTATGAATAAGGGGTAGAATCCACATTATGTGCCTTTATCATGACTAAACTACACTCCAAGCCTCCATGCCACATGCTCTTTCCAATCCCTTCATAATGTGAGGATGGTGTCGCGCTGTCCACGTGTCACGGCTACGCAGCATCTATGGCCACAGCCGGATCAGTCGTGCAACGGATCACTCCCCAATAGCCTTCGCAGTACATGCATATACCGCTAGAGCTGTGCATAAATGGTGGTAGACGCCCTTGAGAGACTGCTACGTCATCAGGACCCGTATACCATGGAGGTACTACTCCCGTGTACGCTCTTCAGCTCCACAGGTGCGCTACCACAATAGGACCACCTTTAGAAGGTTTTTGAGTTGCCACGAGTAATCCGCCACAACATCGGACACATTGGGTCAACCCGTATACCAACTTCGGTGGGGCGGGTCCGAAGCTCTACCCAGTAGCCCAGTACCCTAAATGAGACCCTTCTACGAGTCGAGTGCAACCTAAAATAATACCTATGCCTACAATTTGCCCCCTGTGCATGCGAGGCACCACCTCAAAGTTGAGCTGGCATGCACACAACAGGCCCCATATATACAATATTTATATTCCCATCGTCCCTATTTATATATATGGATACATATCTATAGCGTACATATGTATTTTAAAAATATGTCATGAAAAGTAATAAACACAATAGAAAAGTAGGGATGATCAAATGAACGGTAAGGACGACAACAAGGAACAAAAATAAGCAAAGACATGGTAAAATAAATAAAAATGAAAGAAAATTAAAAAGAAAGTAAATGATGTAAATATGAAATTTGAAAAATGTGAAATTGAGAAATAAAATAGGTAAACAAGAAAGAAAGAAGCAAAACAAAACAAAACCAAATATAGGAAAAGCAAACAACCATTTTTTTGCAAGTACACACATTTTTTTTGAAAACCACATGGAAGGGTATAATAGCCATTTTCAAAGGGAATTTAATTTTGATTAGTAATCACCCTGAGTAACATGGTAAAAGTAAGGAAACAACTAAATTACAATAGTACACATACATATATATATATATTCGTGTACATATATATATATTCTTTTAAATAAGTAAGTAAGTTTTTGCTTTATTTTAAAAACTGTACACGTGTTCATATACCCACGTGTGCATAGAGATATATTTATATATAAAAGGAGCAAGTTTTAGAAAATTTGAACCAACAGTTTCCTTCTCAAAGACGAACTGGTGCCAAAACACAGAAGTAGAAAAGGCAGTGAGACAAAGCAATAATGGCAGCCCCCTGCAAAAAGGTGCCTTTTCGCCGCCCCCATTATGGCGACGCTTCGCTAGGCGCCACTCCCCCGAATTGGTGCAGTCATGGTTGGGGAGTGTGCAGAGAGGCGACCTACAAATACCTCTCCAGATTATGGAAATGGGACAAAACAACCAAGTGTACTATCCTGCAATTACTGATTTCACTGTGAGAGAAAAGCAAAATCTTGAAGAAAGAGTGAACCAGAGAGAGAAAGAGGGAAATCAAGAAAGAGAAAGAAGGAAGAGAAAAAAAGAAGAAAAAGAAAGAGAGAAATACCAGAGAGAAGTGAAAAGGAGAGAGAGAGAAAATCCCCTTTTCTGTAGAAGCCATGCTACCTTCGAAGGCGCACGACGGCACCGTTCCGAGCGACGACGAATGGCGACACGCCCCTTTCTTTGGGAAGGAGGTCGACTTCTTCTGGCACCGGGCCAGGCATTACCAACCAAACCCTGCAATTTTGGGCGAGCCCGTGCTGTTAGAAGGCGATGCCCCCTCAACGTCGGGTACCCAATGGAAGCCGGGGAAGAGTATGCGGTTTCCTATAGAGAGGGGTGATTTCCCCTACTCGCACCTCCAATTCGAAGGCCACACAACGCCAATTTCAGAGTAGGACTACTGGTGTGAGCACATTCTTTTGAGACCAGAGTATGTGGAAACCCTCAGTCGTGCCTCAATCCTGACGTCCATTGATTCAAGTCGCCGTGTCAACATCCGGCGCTCAAACCCTTCTTTGCAAGCCCTGATTTCCCGCTGGAATACTGACACCTATACCTTTGCTACCGCCTGGGGTGAGTTTACCCCCACGCTAGAAGATGTGAAAACCCTAATGCACCTGCCTCTAATCGGGGAATACAGTTTCAGGCCTCACACAATCCCTTCAGAATGCCAAGCCACAGTAGATTTCCTGGAGGCCTCCTTTACTCATGCCACCTACCTGAATACCACTGTGAAGAAGAAAGGCAAGTGCAAATTTGCAAACTGGGCCAGGTACGTTTTCACCTATCCTGCATCAGGCTGACCTCTTCGCCCCGACAATACTCAAGGTGTGCCTCTCGATAATCCCCACCATCTGGCCGCCTTTCTGGCACTTTGGCTTGCACGCCATGTGTTCGAAGGGTGCCCCAACGATTGCATGAGCAAGAGAGTCTTCAATTTGGCGGCCCAAATGGCTCTTGGCAGGACCATTGCGCTGGGACCACTTTTCCTTGGGACACTGTACAAGAGGCTCGACTCAGTAGTGACGGGGATGCGCCGCTCAATAGGCCGCTGTGAAGTGAAAGCGCCTGTGTCCAGTCTTTCCCTGTCTCTATTCATAATAGAGGCTGCTAGACCATTCGGGGATCCCTGGGGCTTTTGTCGTGCCCCCAGATGGTCTGACATTGTCCTCCGGGATGATCTCAACCTGGTGCTGGACCTAGAGGATGAATTCCAATTCAGACCCTACTCTACAACACTGCCCGGATTCCCTATCCAGTCCTTATTCGGTGAAGAGCCACGCATGCTCAATCCTGCCCCCAACTCACCCATTTCAGATTTCGAACTCCTGCTGGTCCTGAGGAAATGTACACTGCCTGCCTGGTTCGAGGACAGTGTGCCTCTTGCCAGTTACAATCCTCATAGGGTCGCCCGCCAATTTGGCTTTGACCAGGGCGTCCCTACAGCTCCAACCGTTGCTCTAAGTTTTGCCCTCAGTTCAGACCGATTTCTTGCCAGGAACCTGCCATCCCTAAACAATCCTCCTCAACCGCTTTCTATACCATCACGCCTCCGCCGCGGTGACATCACACCATCATACGGCGTTTTCTGGAGGTCAAACCTTGACGCCCTGCAGGCCTTTGTCCAGTCATCGGCTCGCAGAAGTGAGCCCCGGGCTATTGAAAAGGATGATATGGTGGTGCATTACTCTTCTGCCTCATTTTCCAGAGGAAGCCCTAGCTATGTGGTGGGACATACTATTGCCGACGTGCCGATGTTTTCTCGTGACATGTTCCCGCCAAGGCGAAAGTCAAGATCAAAGAGGGTGGTCTGCACCATCCTGTTGGAACCTTTTGATGTACTGCTTCCACCAGGCCAGGCTCCTGCAGTCCCTATGCAACCAATTCCCCAAACTACTGCAGCGCAGAACCGTCCGACTCCATCAAGGCGAAGACCTACCCAGGATGAAGCGGGGCCCTCAGTTCCTACCCACAGGCGTCCCAGTGCATCTGCCAATGTAAGATATCTAAACCTGTACTTAAAACAAATTTATTAGTACATTTATTGCCCCCTCTTGAGTGGGGCTCTCTTTATATTATATATATATGTATATATAAAGAAGAAAAGAAATATAAATTTGTAGAAGTTTTAAATAAACCTTCATTTTTCTTTCCCCCATTTTTTTCCTTTTTTTTTTTTTTTAGCCAAGTGCTTTCTCAGGGTCGCAAACTCCATCAGTCGCGAGCAGGACTAGATCGTCAAGGAGGAGGGCTGATGCCCCCGGCCTGGCGGTTCCTCCTGATAATATTGCTGACGTTTTTAAGGATGCAGACCTGCTTCGTACTGAGACTCCATGGGGCACGGCGCAGAGGATCCCAACTTCAGAAGACTTAAATGCGCTAACCGGGTCCTCCTTAAATGCAGGATCCGGCGCTTCGCATTATTCAGGCACCTAAGAGTCCATTCGCTCAGGTATAAATACCCCCTCCCCTTACCTGTTTTTTTCATTCATATTTCAAAACACAAGTGTTAGGCATTTTTAGAGAAAGAAAAATCATAGGGAAGTCCATAAGTTTAGAGAGAGAAAAAGAGAAAGAGAAAGAAAAGAGAGAGAGAAAATGGTAGCCATGGGGAAGACCAATCCTCCCCTTTACATTTCTTCTTCCTCTGACAGCGATGATGGTGTCCCTCTTGCAGATCGATTCAAGAGGAGTGTCCCTGCTAAAAAGACCCCGATTCCAGAGGAGGGGGACGGCCAGGATGAAGTTCCCCTTGGCCAACGGCGCCCAAAGAGACAGGTGTCCCCAAATGCTTCCGGTCCGGCGGCGAAGAAGCCACGACGATCCACCCGCAAATCCAGTGCGTTCAAGTCCCCTTCTTCAGCCCCTTCAAACTCCATCCCTGTCGATGTATCCTCTGATGAGGAGGCAGTCGCTCCTCCCAGGGGTGGCCGTTCGGCTTCTCCTCCTGTTCCAGCAAATTCCCCTCATCAGACTCCCAGAGGCACTCCCCGTCAAACCGTCGCCGTAGATCCCAGACCCACCACTGCGCCAGGAGGCTCAGTTCCTCAAGTGGGGAATCCTATGCCAAACTGTGGGCCACCAGACCTGTCCAGATGGAGGGGCTTCTACTGCAGCAGAAGTTCCATTCCGAGTCTCAATCGCTTGGCCATTGCCCACCCTGGGATGTTTGATGGCTTTAATATAGCCTTCGAATAGGCCCAGGCTCCTATGCTTGATGGGCTCGCTCTGTACTTCCAGCAGGTGGCCAGGTCCACTGTGGGGGATGTGACTCTGCCGGCTTTAGATGGTGCCAGGAGGTTGGCTGCCCTGGCCATACAATTCGGTATCAACATGGACTGGTTCCTCGAGAGGCTGAATAAGATTGAGGTGAGAGATGACGGCGGTGTCCTGCGCCTTGCTGGGGAGAATGCCCATGCTGAATCGGTGAAACTTAGGGAAGAGGCAGCCCAAGTGAGGAGGGACGCTGAGGTGTTGCTGGAAAACGCTGCAAAGAACGACGCAGAGGCGGCGCACAAAGAAGCGGAGGCTGTTCGGCTGCTGGAGGCCGCTGATGAGCAACGGGTGGTGGACCGTGTGAGTGATACCGATCCTTTCCTCCTGCCCTGAAGATCTATTTACCTAAATCCTGCAAATCCCCAGAAACAATTTCCTTTTTCTGGCTATTAGAAACATTTTCACACAGTTAGATAATTTTTGATAATATATATATTGAAAACTGTAAACTTTAACACATATACAACATTGCGCTTGCCTGAAGGCGGGCCTTACTTTTGGAAGCATGCTTCGGCATGTTTGACCTTGCGCTCTTTTGAGCAACACATACTTTATCTAACAGTTTATCTAGATTAACGCCTATTTGATGGTGTGGTGCTTGTTTGTTTTTATTTTATTTGCGCATATGCTTTACTATATATATATATATTTTTTTTTTGTTTGTTTTGTTTTCAAAATGTGTAGGTTGTAACATGGAAGGCGCCGGCTTGACAACAGCTCACGCAAGTAGATAATAAAAGGGAGACGCCGTCGTGGCGCACGCGCCTTTCTGTGAACCTTGCACGGAATAGAAGGCTAAAGCACACGTTCAAGGCTACTCTCCTGTATTGAAGTTTCGCCTTGGTAGAGGCTTGAGCCTTGCCTTGTGTAATTTTTTATCCTTTAGAATGGTACATGTAATCAGAAAAATGTAAAGCATATGTCTTTTTGTAAATAAAATATCTTCCATTGAGTAAAGATTTGTCTCTATATATATATATATTTTTGTGTACATGTATGCCCTCATATATGCATCGACTTGTGCGTGCCAATCACCTAACTAAAATGAAATAAACATAAGGACAGAAGGTTAAGAGGAAAAGACCCAACTCTCCGGTCAACCCAACTGCCTTAAGTAAAAGAAAATAAGAGAATAGAGAAATGAAGAACAGAAATGGAACGTCTTAGATGAGGCGCGACGAAGTCAGAGGTGGTCAGGTGAGATTTCCCTAAGGATAAAATCTCTTGATCCACTTGGCGTTAAGGGGGCCAGTCCCGAATCCGGTTCCAACCTCGGTAAACTCATAATAACCATTGGGTGAGGTCTTGGCCACGGTGTAAGGTCCTTCCCATTTGGGAGCGAACTTCCCCGGGTTTTGGCCCCTCATCACAGCGCCAACCGTCTTCAGGACTAAATCTCCCTTAGCGAAAACCCTTTCTTTGACAGAAGTATTGTTGGCCCTTGCAATCCTGGCCCTATACTTCTGTGATGCTACTGACGCAGCATCCCTTCTTTCATCCAAGACTTCCAAAACATCACCTTTGCTGACTGCTATAGCCCACATGCGGCTGCGAAACGTGTAGAGGGTACGGCCAACTCCTCGGGTAGTACAACATCGATCCCATACACCAGGGCGAACGGAGTCTCCTGGGTCGCCCGCCGCTTGGAAGTACGATAAGCCCATAAAGCCATTGGTAACTGATCAGTCCAACCCTTGCCATGATCGTGCAACGTTTTGCTCAGGATACGGATCAACGTCTTGTTGGTGGCCTCGGCCTGGCCATTGCCCTTGGGGTAGTAAGGAGTGGAAGTGTGATGCAGCACCTGGTACTGCTCCAAAAGTGCCCCTACGTCCTTGTTCACAAAGGGCATCCCATTGTCGGACAGGATGGTGTGTGGTACCCCAAACCGACAAATGATCTGCTCCTTTAAAAACCGGACCACAACAGCAGCAACGGTTTGCCTTAGTGGAACAGCCTCGACCCATTTGGTGAAGAGCTCGGTAGTAGCCAAGATCCAAGCGTGCCCTCCGGACTTGGGGGTGATAGGTCCAACAATATCCAATGCCTAAGTATGGAATGGCCAAGGCGTGGATAAAGAGCGAAGGCTAACAACAGGTGATTGGATGAGGTTGTCGTGCTTCTGGCAAGCCTCACACCGCCGCACGTGGGTAGCAGTGTCCTTCTCCATCGTAGGCCAATAATAACCACAGGTAACCAAGTGCTGATACAGCTTTGCGCCGCCCTGATGGTCACGCCGGTGCGCCTCAGTCATGACAATGGTGGCCTCCTCATGGTCGATGCACCTTAATGGCCTTCTACAGAAGCCTTTGCGATAAAGGGCGCCCTCATGGAGGAAGAAACATGCCGCCCTCCTCCTGACAAGGGCCGCATCCATGCGATGATCGGGTAGCTTGCCTTCCTGGAGGAAGTCGATGTACGACTTCCGCCAGTCGGACAAGTCGGCCTGAAAAGCACTCTCACCATCTTGGGGGGTGCGAGCACAGAGAACACAGCTCCTTTGAAAGTCCTTGGCAGCCGCCATCATACCGGGCCAATAGAAACCTCTGCGCTGGATCCTCCGGTAAAGACTAACGTCCTCCACGCCTCATACAATCCGGTGAGTCTCCTCAAGAATGGTGGAACCTTCCTCCTCGGAGACACAACGAGCCAGTACGCCCTCAGGCCCCTTGAAGTAAAGATCCCCTTTGATAAGCACGAACCCTTTGGCCGACGGCCCGTCAAAGTCGTCCTTTGCCAAGCCTTCCATAATAGAGACCCGCCAGTCAGCAACCCTTACCAAGTCGGAACCTTCCACCGTTGCGGGGGCAGAGCACTTCCGCACCTCCAACGATAAGCCTTCCTGCTCAAGTCTGATCTTTGATGCCAGAGTTGCCAGAGCGTCGGGGAAGCGATTCCTACATCTAGAAACATGGGTGAACTCCACTGCGTCGAAATGCTTAAGCAATAGCTGCGCCTGGGTACGATAAGGAGCGAGGTTGGCCTCCTTCACAGCGAACTCGCCTGTGACCTGCTTGATGATGAGCTGAGAATCCCCCTTGACCTTTAAACGTTGAATGCCCCGTCGCTGTGCCTCTCTGAGCCCTAGGAGCAATGCCTCGTACTCAACCTCATTGTTGGAGCACGGAAAATCCAACTGATAAGAAAGATGGATCTGAGGCCCGCCGCCGACTGGTGTGAGGACGATACCAGCCTCACTATTACGGGCAGTGGACGCTCCATCGAATGACAGATCCCATTCCTCGGCGTCGGCCATGAACAGGTCGGTCGAGCCCCGACCTCGAGAAAAGTGAGATAGAAGATCCGCCAGAGCCTGCCCTTTGATGGCCGTGGGTCGCACACACTGAATGTCGATCCCTAACAAGCCCATCAACCACTTGGTCAGACGTTCGCCGGAAGGAGGCTAAGTCACCATGTAGCGCACCGGTTCGCTTTTGGTCATCAGCTCCACAGTGTGCGTAGACAGATAATGCCATAACTTTTTTGCGGCGAAGACCAACGCAAGACACTGCTTCTCAGCTGCAGTGTACCGAAGCTCGGCGCCACGGATGACCCTACTAACATAATAGATGGGACGTTCGCGTCCCTCCTCCTCCTGGGCGAGGATTGCCCCCAGTGAATGATCAGTCGCGGAAATATAGAGTCGGAGGGGCACTCCCAGCCTGGGTGCAGTCATGGTGTTCGGTGCAGCCAGGATCCCTTTAATGGCCTCAAAGCTCCGCTGGCACTCGGAGGTCCAAACATAAACAGCATTCTTCTTAAGAAGAGGCAAAAACGGTTGGATGAGCTCGGCGAGATCAGGAATGAAGCGTCACAGGTAGGAAATTTTGCCAATAAATCCTCTAAGCTGCTTCAACGAGCGTGGTGGATCCAGAGCAATGATAGCCGCCGTTTTGTCACCATCGACCTCAATGCCTCGCTGATGCACGACAAAGCCCAAGAAATTCCCTTTCGTCACACTGAAAACACACTTGGCTGGGTTCATCTTCAGCTGGTAACGCCTGCACCTATCGAAGACTTTCCTCAAATCATCAATGTGGTCCATCGGCTGCTTTGACTTTACCACTAGATCATCAACATAGCATTCGACAGAAACATGGATCATGTCGTGGAAGACGGCAGTCATGGCCCTTTGGTAGGTTGCTCCAGCATTCTTCAGTCCAAACGGCATTACGGTGAAGTGAAAATTCCCCATTGGAGTGCGAAAAACAGTTTTGGGTGCATCCTCCTCAGATATCCTGATTTGATTGTAGCCACTGAAACCGTCCGTGAAAGAGAACATCCCGTGACCAGCAGTGACATCCACAATGGCATCGACGTTTGGCAATGGAAACTCGTCCTTTGGACACGCCTTGTTGATGTCCCTGAAATCGATGCAGACCCTAACTTTCCCGTTCTTCTTTCGCACAGGTACCACATTGGCCAACCAAGTCGGATGCTGAATGGGCCTAATAAAACCGGCCTGCAATAAACACTGGACCTCCTCCTTAATCTGACCCTCAACCTCTGGTGCAAACACTCGAGAAACCTGCTTCTTTGGTACAGCTCCCGGCTGAACATTCAAACGGTGCACAACCAGGTCGGGGTCGAGCCCCGACATCTGGTCGTAACTCCAAGCAAATACATCCTGATACTCCTTGAGTAGACCTACCAGTCACTCTTTGAACTCAGCCGATAGCTCGCAGTTGATAGAAACCATACGGGGTTGCTCCCCTGCCTTGGCCAGATCGACCTCCTCAACACCCTTCTTCTGGGCTGCGGCTAGACCTGCCTGCTGCTCGTCCTGCCTCGCTGAATCCTCGACAGGAATGGATGCCTCCGCCAGAAGATAGTCATTGCAGGGGTCGTGCGCCTGCACCGGGGCATCCGGCCCCTCGCACCGTCATAACTGGTAGACGTAGCTTCCGTCAGCCTTGCGCACTCTCCTGCAAAGATCCTCATCGTCCTCGACTTTCCGCTTGCCCTTTTGAGAGATAACCACCATAACGTCGTCGTCATTGGACTGGGCAATATCCTCCCAGTCGGGCAATGGAGTCGCATATGCCTCGCCTTCCTCAAGGCCCTCGTCCGCAGCCAAAAAATTAGTGAAGTAAATAGCATCGGACAAATGAACCTCGCTGAGAGAGAAGGGGTTCCTCGTAGCCTTGACGGTGGTAGTCCCAGTGCCCCAATTGGCCTTCATCACCTGATGATACGAAGAAGGGACTACCCCGTGGAGGTGCATCCAAGACCTCCCCAGTAGAACGTGATAAGATGGCTCCCCTTCAATGATGTGGAATTGGACAGGCCCCCTGATGTCCCCAACCTGCAAGACGGCGGTGACATAGCCCAAGGTCCTCTGCCTAATCCCATTGAAGCCAAAAATGTCGATAGGCCTCCCTGTCACAACCTCATCCTTAATACCTGTCTGCCTCATGACGCTGACTGGCATGACGTTGACGGAAGCGCCATTGTCCAGAAAGGCCCGCTTGAAATCGATAAGCTTGTCCGCCTCGGTAAAGGTGACCTCCCTATTATGGTCAGACTTCGCCGATGGGGTGGGCTCGTCCCTCTTAACCTTCGTCCCTGCCTTGCAAACAACCTTGAGCAACACCTTAGTACCCTTAGCCCTGGAGTCGGAGTCAAGTCTTAGTTTGTTAAAGAACTCCCTCATAAGGCCAGACACCTGCGCCATGCGGTCCTGAACGCCCCCTTGAACTCGCTCACCCAACCAAGCTACCTCATCGCCTTGAAGTTCCTCCAGAGTGACACGATCCTCGCACGAAATAACATGAACACCTGCATCGTGGCGTGGGAAAGGGTTGTCGTGCACATCCTGCCTCTTCAAGAGCTCCAACTCTCCAGACCTCATCTTCTTTTAGAAGAGGTCGCGCAAACTCCAACACTCCATTAATGGGTGCCTGGTACCACGGTGGAAGTGAGAGAAGTGTGGATCATTCACTAAGTCCTTATGATTTTCCTCTAAAATGGGTGGAAGGCTGACGACCTTGTTATGTATCCACTGGTTCAACACAGCAAGAGCCTGCCGACGGCTACAAGGGAAGGGCGATGGAGTAGTCCGAAATCGCTTTCTCTGCTGATCGGCCGATGCCATGAAGGCATCCTCGTCCTCGGCGGTCTCCTCAAAAAATTGCTCCTCATCCTCAACAACGGTCGCTGTAATAGAGACAGGGCGCGGTGCTCGCCAAACACGATCTCCTCGGGGACTAGCCACCCGGTCAGCCAGACATCTAGTTTTGGCCATGAGATCGGAAAATGAGCGGATATCGAGGGCGACTAGATAGAGGCAGTACTCCTTATCCATCCCATCGATGCAGATCCTGACCAGGTCCTCCTCCTTGGCGGCCTCATAACATTCCAATGTGCGCTCTCTGAATCGCTTCACATAAGCCATCACATCCTCGTTGCTCTTCTGGGTGAGCTTAGTGAGGGATAGTAGAGTGACCTTCTCGTCAGCCTGGTAGTACTTGCTATAAAAACGCTGCGTCATCTCTTCCCAGCTGGTCACCGACCCAGGCTCGAGGTTGTGATACCATGTGTACGCCCGGTCAGTCAGTGACTTGGGGAACTCCCTCAACTTCAACGCCTCGTTGGAGGCATGGTCCCCCAAATGACTAATGAAACGTCCCATATGCTTCTTGGCATTGCCTTTCCTTCCATCGAACTGTCGGAACTTAGGCACAATGTACTCAGCAGGGTACAACTGCTGAAGTACAGAGACAGGAAATGGTGGCAACGGGTCGCCAAGAAGATCCGCCCCGGTCGAGACACGACCCGACCCAATCATGGTGCGCAACTGATCAAACGTGACATAGGGGGAAACGCTCTGCTGAGCTGAGCCAAAAGGGGTCAATGACGCCGTTGTGGTGTGGCCCTGGGGTAATGCTGAAGCTGCGCGCGGGGGTGTTACCATGACGTCACGATGAAGGATAGGTGCTGACGCCATTGCTGGCGTGAGCGCTGCGCCCTTGGCCGCGTCAGGCCTGGCAGAGGCAAACATTGCTTTCTGTTCCTCCCACATTTGCTGTTGGGTGGCCTGCATAGTGAGCAATGTTTCCATGAGAAGCGTGTCACGGTCGCGCCTGCCAGCTGACCTCGAGGTGGCAGTGCTATGAGACCTGCTTCGAGCCGTCCGATTGTGCTGCGTCCTGGTGACAGTGCGGCTGGAAGAACGAGCACTGGTCGCCTCCTGCTCGCGACCGACCTGGGGATGGTCGAGCGGTGGCTCCCTGAGCTGTGGCTCCGCTGCGGTGACGCCGTGGGGCTGTGGCTGGGTCACCGTCGGACCTGGTGGGGGTCAATTGACCAAAAGGAGCCCTCGTGGAGGCTGGCTCGCTTCACCAGGAGTGTGGCTCTCAACTCCCATGGGTGCGGCTGACTCCTGTCTGGATGTAAGAGGAGGGGGTGGAGGAAGTGCAGAAGAAGAAGGCGCTTGAGACGTCATGGCTATGCGAGATGACCTCCTGGTCATGCTATATGGCCCGCCTTTCTCTCCCACTGTGGTCGCCAAAAATTGTGGGTGAAAAAGGTGAGAAATAAGAGAGAAATGGAGAGAAGGCTCCACTAGCAAGTCAGAACAAATAGGTCACAATCCATGGTCGAAAATCTCAAGCAAGTAGAAGGAAATGAGAGGAAAGAATCGGGGGAGAAGAGCCAAGAGTGTAGCCTCATCACAGCAATAGAATGGGTAGTGAGCATTGATAGATCTAAAACCATAAAAGCCTCAAGAATGAAGTACCCCCAAAATAGCTAAAGACCAAGAGATGGAGAAGAGAGAAGCAAGCAGAGGAGAAGGGTCAGACGTGAAGAAGGTGAAATCAACTCTCCATGGCCGAAGCACAGAGAACAAGAGCAGTAAGCAAAAATGGTAGCCGTCTCTCTGGAGGAGTAGCCTCTAAGCAAAGAGAGAAGAAAAAGGGAAATGGGAATGTTGTGAAAAGAAAGGAGTCTGCCAAAAAGATGGAGGAGAGGATCCCTAGGCAATGCACTATTGCCCTCTATTTATAGGTAACAAGGCTCAAAATGTTGCCCTAAATGTTGTGGTCCCCAAGTCCTACCAATGCTCCACTTTTCACTAATAAGGTGATGAGGGCCATGATGTTGGCCAATAAGGAAAATTCTTTCCACATTATGAATAAGGGGTAGAATCCACATTTTGTGCCTTTATCATGACTAAACTACACTCTAAGCCTCCATGCCACATGCTCTTTCCAATCCCTTCATAATGTAAGGATGGTGTCGCGCTGTCCACGTGTCACGGCTACGCAGCATCTATGGCCACATCCGGATCAGTCGTGCAACGGATCACTCCCCAATAGCCTTCGCAGTACATGCATATACCGCTAGAGCTGTGCATAAATGGTGGTAGACGCCCTTGAGAGACTGCTACGTCATCAGGACCCGTAGACCATGGAGGTACTACTCCCGTGTACGCTCTTTAGCTCCACAGGCGCGCTACAACAATAGGACCACCTTTAGAAGGCTTTTGAGTTGCCACGAGTAATCCGCCACTACGTCGGACACATTAGGTCAACCCGTATACCAACTTCGGTGGGGCGGGTTCGAGGCTCTACCCAGTAGCCCAGTACCTTAAATGAGACCCTTCTACGAGTCGAGTGCAACCTAAAATAATACCTATGCCTACACATTGGTTATTAGAAGATATGGGTGTAATGTTTTCTACTCCTACCCCTCTTTATTGCGATAATAAAAGTGCTATTCAGATTGCTCACAATTCAGTCTTTCATGAGCGGACCAAGCACATTGAGATTGATTGTCACACCACTCTGCATCACCTTTAGTGCAAAATGATTACTTTGCCTTTTGTGTCCTATTCCATGCAAGTTACAGACTTCTTTACAAAGTCTTAAATTGTTTAACGATTTCATTTTTTTGTTGACAAACTCTCGATGCTCCTTGCTACTGCATCGTGAGTTTGCGGGGGGATATTAGATAATAGAATGTTATTTTATTATATTTTAGTTGTAGGGGTAATATAGTACTTTCATTGCTTGGGTATATAAACCCTTATGTGTATCGTTTCAGTGTATTGTTGCATAATGAAAACCCTAGCCTCCATTTGTTTTCTCTCTTCAATTCTTACATTGCCATCACCCATTCGATCGTATTGGCACTAGAATATGTACCAGCTGCCAATATCTCCCGAGAAGCATTGTGTCAATAATGACGAATTAGATTATATTCATGTTAGTTTTCTCCATATCATTGTAATTTCTAATCTGCAAAGATGGTTTGAATAGGATTGCACTTTAAAGAAAATTACTTCTAAATGCAAAAGTAACTAGCACTTTTCATGAAATTCCTACCTAGAGTTCATAGCTTTTATAGTAGTATATCCTTATTTTACTTGAACATATATCTCCCTTATATGTATATGATACTAAAGGTTATATAGTCTCAACTGCATGCATGCCAAAAGATCATTAGCTCATTCAAGTCATTCCAAGGATTTAGCACTCCTAAAATTTGAATCTAGCCTAGTGAATACTACATCCAATAAATGAACTATATATGTAAGAAAAGTTGACCTAATATTAATTTTGTGTATGTATATATCACTAATGATCACTTGCAAACCGGTGTTAAAAAGACTTCTTCCACAGTGGATATCATATATGTGCCAAAAATAAAAAGTTATTACCAAAAGTATAACAATCATGTCAAATGGTTATTATATCTGGTATGGATGAGTTTTTTTACTCAGCGGTTAGCAAAAGATCATTTATATGTATATATGCATTTAAAGAAGAAAAGAGAGTGAACCAGGAGCAAATAGTTGATTCCAGAATGTCACTTTGCTTTGCAGTGGCCAAGAGTTCTTCTGTCAATGCAATTACCGACCAATTTTTTTTTTCACCTACCAACCAAAAAATTTAGGAAGTAAAAATTAACTGAAAACTTGTTTCAACAATAACAGCCAAATTATAGTTGAAATTCAAACCTAGAAATACAATCACAACCAAGATAGAAGGAATGGACATGTTTATAAAGATGCATTTTAGCTGCTCCAATTTTGTACATCCTCCATAATCTCATTTATTCTATGGTATATATAGTACTATAGATAACACCAGAGAACAACAAATGAGATAAACAAATAAAATTTATGACTTTTTTAATATATAATATGTTTTATA
Source organism: Cornus suecica (assembly GCA_963922005.1). Classification (NCBI taxonomy): domain Eukaryota; kingdom Viridiplantae; phylum Streptophyta; class Magnoliopsida; order Cornales; family Cornaceae; genus Cornus; species Cornus suecica. The sequence goes on along the minus strand of OY998238.1, from coordinate 88,675,992 downwards.
TATCATACATTTTATTTTATTTTTTTGCTTCTGTAATTCATGGTTTCAGGTAGCATTAGTCACAGTTTTAAATAATTTTGTTACAGAAATGTTGTGAACGAGCCTAAGCAATCTCCTGGGTTTTTTTTTTTCAGTGGTTAAATGAATATATAGAAGAAAAGGAGAATGTACAAGGAAAAAACAAAAGCAAACAAGGCCTTATCAGAAAGACCCAAAACACAAGCCCAAAGGGCAAAAACATAACCTTAAGAAAAGAAAAAATACACTCCAAAGAGAAATACGAAGAAAACTAGGGCACAAGGGGCATCAACAGCTCAATCCTCTTCGATCATCATCTTGAAAATATCAACATCACAATTGATTCATTCAGTCCGTTTGAAGGTCAGAAGATAACTCACCATTCATAGCAGAGATGGACACCCAACACGCAAATGGTTCAGACTGTTCATGGTGGTTGTGGAGGTGGGATCGGCGGCTGGGGAGGAGAGTTCTGGACATTGGTTATTTGAGGCGGTTGTGGTGTTTGTGGTTGCGGCAGAGGGTTAGCATCAGGGGCTGATGGGGGATGCGTGTGATACCCCTAATTTTCATGAATAGGTTGGCCAGACCTATATGGAAAACTAGGGAGCATCAACACCCGATAATAAACAAACATGAAATCAAAATACATAATGAATAAATAATTAAATCTAAAAAAGTTTAATTTTCATGAATAAAAGAAATAAGAAATCCAAATCCCCAAAGGGTACAATTCGGGAATCCCATATCTATGGACCCCTAAAACCATAAACGAAAATATAAGTCCGAAAGAAAATACTAATATAGAGTCCCTACTCTGAAACAAAACGGGAAACTGAATATCTTAAGAAGAAACGAGATGAACCCTCAACCCTGTGGCTGGAACTGTCGAGGACCTGAAATGTTAATAATGGTGGGTCAGACCCACGAGCAAAGTAGACTCTACATGATCCCAAATAGAGTACCAATAATCCAATCATCTACCCACTATAAAAATAAGAGTAATTATAATTTCTATAACTTTAAGTGCCACACCTAAATAAACATCCCCCAAAAATAAATAAATAAATAAATAGACAAAACAAATAAAGCGCATTCATAATTAAATCACAAATCAATAGAAAAAAACAAACAAACATATAAGTGTAACATTAATTAAATCATAAAACAATAGGCAAACCAACTAAAGTGATACTATAACTAAACAACAAGTACATAGGCAACTAACCCATGCCAATCCATAACCACGTACCTGAACTCCATGTCATGGTACAAATGAGATTGCGTTCATTAGTCATCTCATCGTGGTTTCCTTATCATTCCACAATCACAGAAAAGATATATATATATATATATATATATATATATAAATTATTCCTGAATTATATCGTAAATTAAAGTATTTATAAATTCTTTTACAAATATAGTCCAACAACAAAACACCCTAATTCATATATGGATATATATATATATATACACACACACTAATTTATACCAACCCAGAAAAGCTCCAAATATAATATGTCATTCCATAAGTGAAATTTAAGCACAAACAAAGATTATCACGTACAAAGTTGCTACAAAAAAATAATCACCAGAAAATAAAGATTTAAAGAAATATTCCTATCTTCACATGTTTACAACACCAACACATGAATTTATATCCACACAGACATATACATATACATGCATAAATAAACATGTACAAAATTAAAATAGAATAAATTTGTCGTGCCGTGTTTGTGTGCTTCGCATTGTTTCTATCCCATGTACATGTTAATATATATAGATATATATGTGTGTGTATACATTTATTTATGTATATAACCTGCTTGAGTACAACTTTCAACCTCAAGTAATTCATTACCCCCTTTTTGTTTTTGTAATCAGATTCCTAATCTTGTCATATATAGATTATTATATATATACACTTTAAGAGAAACTCTCTGTAATCCAGATAATTTCATTGACTTTCTCCAATGGCGGGCCCGTTAACTCCCTTACAAAGAATAACAAATCTGATTTTAACCTAATTCCTACCAACACGTGTGCATAAAAATTCACATACTCATATTCTGACCTTTCACCACCTAACGCGATTGTATACTTATTGACCATCTCATTTATTTATATGTATAGAACCATAGAGACATCCGAATAACTCAGGTATAAACAAAAACAGTGAGATACACAATATATATATATATATATAGATGATTAAAATTATGAGTCCAAAGGGGAAGAGAAGAACATTCTACTTGCCTGATTTACTAACCAAATCACACACAACTGCAGATTGATCGTTGTTCCCCCTCCTCTTTTACGCAGCTCTCTCTCTACTCTCCTTCTATAGAATCGACTGATAGAAAACATATGAATATCTTAGGGTTTTATTTTGGTTATATAAATATATATGTATATATATATATATATTTATTTAATCCTTTCGATGGGCCCAAAAATATACTATAGCCCATGAGCTAATAAGCCCAACTACCATTAGCTAATAAACCCAACTAATTAACTTATAATTAATTAATTAATTAAATTAAATATATCCAATATAAATAAATAAAAAATTACGGGGTATTACATTCTCCCCCCCTAGTAAAGGAATTCCGTCCCTGGAATTCACCACATACCTGAACTAAATAGCTCTGGTAATTTGCACAAATTTTATCCTCCCTTTCCCAAGTGGACTCTTCCTCATTGTGATGGCTCCACTGAACACGCATAAGAGAAATGATCTTCTTACAAAGTATATGCTCCTTTCGATCGATATTGCGGTAAGGTTGCTCCACATAAGTCACATCCGGCTCCAACTCGATCTTTCCCACATCAATATGCTGATACACATCCTCATCTCGTAAGAATTTCCGCAACATTGAAACATGGAATACATTATGAACCTTGTGCATAAAATCTGGCAGTGCTATGGTACGCCACCGATCCAATCCTGTCAATAATCATAAAAGGACCCACAAAACGAGGTGACAATTTCCCCTTCTATCCGAACCGCATTACTCCCTTCATGGGAGACACCTTGAGTAAAACTTGATCCCCCACTTTGAACTCCAAAGCTCGAGTCCACTGATCAACATAACTCTTCTGCTTACTCTGGGCAGTCCTTATACGGTCCCGAATAAGAGGAATCTTTTCTGAGGTGTCCTTGATGAACTCAGGACCAAATAATCTGTTATCTCCAGCCTCAAGCCAACACACCAGAGATCTACAGGGTCGACCGTACAATACCTCAAATGGTGCCATACCAATAGTCTTTTGATAACTATTGTTATAGGAAAACTCTGAAAGTGGCAAATAGAACTCCCAATTGCCCTTGAAATCAAGGACACAATTTTGATAACTATTGTTATAGGAAAACTTTGAAAGTGGCAATTAGAACTCCCAATTGAACTTGAAATCAAGGACACAAGCTCGAAGCATATCCTCCAAAATCTGGTTAACCCTCTCAGTTTGACCATCTGTATATAGATGATAAGCTGTACTAAGGTGCAACTCTGTACCCAAAGCTTGCTGAAAGCTCACCCAAAACCCAGATACAAAGTTCGGATCTCTATCCGATATAATAGACAATGGAATCCCATGAATCTTCACTATCTCTGCAATGTAAAGCTTTGCCAACTGCTCCGAAGTGTAATATGAGCGAACATGTAGAAAATGGGCAGACTTTGTAAGTCTATCAACTATCACCCAAATGGAGTTATGGTTCCGATGTGAGGTAGGTAACCCCTCAATGAAATCCATAGAAATTCTCTCCCATTTCCACTCAGGCACTGGAAGTGGCTGCGATGCTCCTGGTGGTTTCTGGTGATTGATTTTAACCATTTGGCAAGTACTACACTTAGAGACAAAAACGGCTATGTCTATCTTCATACCATCCCACCAAAATTGGCATTTCATATCCTGGTACATCTTATCCCCTCCAGGATGAACTTCAAATGGAGAGTTATGAGCCTCTTTCATTGCATTTTGATATGTGCTCAATATTGGTCATTTTTTGCCCCTATCTTGTGTTTGTTATTTCTTTACATTCTGTTACTTGGTATTTTTATTTCGTTTGTGTGTGTAAGCATGTTTTAGGAGCTTAATGAAGAAACAAAGCTAATATTGATGAATTAACCGAGTTCATGTTCGTTTCTATCTCGAGAAAGGAATTAAGAGGTGTGTTAGAGCAAAGAAAAGCTACTGAAGGGCGAAATGGTCATTTCACGACATCATTATCTCACCGGAAGGACAAAAATGTCATTTTCAGACATTATTACTTCATCGAAAGGCATCGAGAGTCAAAGGTTACCAATTTAGCTAAAATACAAAAAGACGCGTTTTTACAGCAAAAGTGCATGATAACTACGTCACCAGAGGCAAAATTGGACCATACCTACGCTTTGGTTTTGTACCCTACACTCCTAACATAAGCTTGGGCGTAGGTCTAGTATTTCCAGCACCAAAATTTCAGCCAACGTCGGGCACTTATATCTCGGTCAAAAAAGGTCCAAATGAGGTGATTCTTGAGCCTATCATCAAGAGCTTGAAGTCCTCTTTCCAACATATATTTCACGCCTCTATCCAATGTGTGTAGCTCCAAATATGATCAAAAGAGTGAGAGGTGTTCTGCAGAAAAAGCTGGAAATTTCAGTTTCGGGCCAAAATCCTATTTTGACCCAGATTGATTTGTTTTCACCCGAATGACTTTTTTTCGACCCCAACACCTCTATACATAATATATACACATATTATACATCATATATTAGGGTTTTTCTTAGTTGGGTGTGAAATTACCAAAAAGGGTAATCCTTTTCTCCAAGTTTGGGTTTCCCTCAACTTTGCCTATAAATACCAAGCTTTGCTACAGATTTTAGAGGGCTTCTTGGCACGTATAATTTTCAGAGATGCCTTTGGAGATTCATCTTATTCAAAAGGGAGGAGCCATTCAATACCTAGAGATCCGGAGAAGAAGGCTATGGAGGACGATTCTACATCAATGATGTAGTCTCCTTCTACCATGATCAACTAATTCGGTATCTAGGGTTTTCTTAGAAAAACCCTAGCCAAGTAATGTTTTGATTTTGTTTTGAATTGTAGAGAGGGGAAACCATGACTATACTGTGATGATTGTGTTAGATGAGAGATCATTTTTATTCATGATACAGGTTTATATATTTGAATTGATTCTTGTTTTAGACTTTTCAAATATATTTATCTTACACAATCACAATTATTCACTATGGGCTGGAACTCAAATGCTTAATTTGTGATTTTCTACACAATGGTGGTCATAAAACTCAAAACCCTAGGTTGACATAGGCCATGCCCTGACAAACTGATATAGACATGCCTTAGTTTATTTTCATGCTTTAAATTCATGCTTTAATTTACTACTTTAATTTACTTTTTTGTTAGTAGTTGGCATGTACTAATTAGTTTAGTCTTGAGATGGGTTGTCGTGATCTGGTTGAGAGTAATCCTTTTTGGGGGCAAACTGTTGGTGCGGTGCGACCTGATTCACAGTCAATGGATCGCCGTCATGCAATTGAAATAGAATTTGGACTATATTATGCGGTTAGTGGTTGAGTGAGGAAACCCTAGTTTTCTCTCTCTCTGAATCACAACCATTATCTATCATTGATTTCTGTTTTATTTTCTTTATTATTAGTTAATTCACAAAATCAAACTATTTTTGGAAAAACTATAATTCAGTGTTTTTAAATTATTAAAGTGAACAATCCTCATCTTTGTGGGATCGATATTCCCCTACTCAAGTAAAACTATATACAAATTGATTTGTGCGCTTGCAGAAGGGTAAAACCTAAAGTGTCGTTATGGTGTCGTTTTTAACAACATATTTTGCACACACCTGATGCCCATCAAGTTTTTGGCGCCGTTGCCGGGGACTTGGCATTGCTCAATAACTTTAGCAGTTTTTTTTCATTGCGTTATTGTATTGTATCTAAAGTTGAAATTTATGTGTTTTTGAGAGGTATTCTGAGAAGCATAAGGGGATTTGGCAGAACAATAAAAGTTTCATCGTTGGACCTCTTGTGAGTTTTAGTTTATCTTACTTTTGCACATAATTTTTATCTTTATTTTTGTTAATAGTTAGAAGAGTTTAGAATTAGATAGTTTAATTGTCTTAAAAAAATAAATAAATAAAAATCTGCAATTTTCTGCCAGAAAGTCCGAGTTTTGCAAACGGGGTAAGGTTTTTGAGTGAAAAAGGGTCATTGAACATAACTCACTAATAGTGAGCCCTGTGGATTTAAGCCGAAATACGTCACTTAGTACCACAAAACTGCTATTTTGTGATTATCAGATTTTTTTTTTTTTTGGATTTCGAGAAGATGGGTGACCAAAGAGTGAATCAATAGAAGGCAGCATCCACATCGATGAAAGGATATTACACACAGGATGTGTATGATTCCTATGTAGATTTCCTAGAAGAAGAAGGCGCAAAATATTTCGAGATCAAGTCAAGCATGATCAATATGTTTCCAAAATATACTGGCCTTAGGATAGAGGACCCATACCAGTACATAAATGATTTCTTAGAAGTTGCGTCAATTGTTAGGTATAATAATATGTCTAAGAGTGATTTGCGAGTGCGTATATTTCCTTTGTCGTTGAGAGACAAAGCTAAAAGATGGTATATCAAATTGACGAGAGTGACTAAAAGTGATTGGGAAATCCTTAAATCTGAATTCATAGAGAAGCATTATCCCATAGGAAAGACCTTAGAGGCACAAGATGCAATCAGACGTTTTAGAGAATTGCCTGGTGAGCAGTTTCATGATGCTTGGGACAGATATAGTGAAATCTTGTATAAGTGTCCCCACCATAGGCTCACTAAACAGGATGTGGTTAAGAATTTTTACATGGGACTTAGAGAGGCACATAAGACTTTGATGCATCAACACAAGGACAATTTACCCTGAAGCCAGGAAAAGAACTTTTAAACTTGTTTGACAATATCTGTGAGAATGAAATCCAATATGAATCTGATTTGAGGTCTAGAGATGGTTAGGATAGGCGATTTGAATTTTTTTTTGAGGTTAATCATGATGATGTGAGAGATTTAATGGCATTGATGGGAGAGAAATTAGAGAGATTTGAAAATCTTCTTACCCAAAGCAATCATTCCCCTAGAAGAGAAGTGGCAGAGGTAGAAGTCAATTATTCCCATAATGAGTGTCAAAATGGTGAATTCATTGCTATCAATGTTAATGTAGCATGGAACTACCCAAACAATGTTTCTTTCACCAATTCATACACATCAAATGTCCAAGATTATCCCCCTCTGTCATCTGAATTGTCGAATGTGGAATCAAGGTTCCCTCTGGAACAACAATCATATAATCCACAGCTAAGGGTCCAACAAAGTAAACAATCATACCAATCTCCACCAACAATCATGGCTCAAAATTATCATTCAAACTACCAACCCAGACAACCATTCAATAATTCTCAGGCTCTCCAGCCATTCAATAATAATCAAGTTGTCCAGCCATATCACTACCAGACCCATCCTCAAGGAAACCAAAACCAAAGATTCAATCCAAATCGAACTTACACTCCATATGTCATGCTCCGCTATTCGTCAACCCGAACAGAGTCTACAAATAGCGACACGCGACTCCAAAAATAAATAATTTATTAGACCAGTTCTTAGAAAACAAATACATTTCTTTACTCATTTTAGGGTTAAAATAGTCATTTCAGACTTGATAAAATTATAGAATTCATCGGAAGTCGAAAAGAAGTAAAAAGAATGAAATGACACTTCAAACGGACCATTCCAACGCCTCATGTTTGCCCAGGGGTAAAACGGTCATTTCTGGGTCAAATAGGTAATTTCAAAGTGTATTTACTAATTTTGGACATAGGAGTGGTCATGGGAAAAAACGGAACTCAATTTGAGTGAACAAGGCGAGTGATATCAATTTTTGAAGTTGGAAGAAAAATGTAGAAATCCTGAAATTCGGTGAACAGTAAATCCTGCATTCTTGAAGCTACTGACTTCAAAACCCAAAGTTCCCTTTCAAAAAAACTCAAATTTTCAAATGACATCCGCTTTTGACACCTTCGGTCTCTAAAATTCACAAATATTAGAAAAATCGATTATATACCTTCGGATTTAAAAAATACTGAGCGGGGCCTGGGGTGAGCGACAAACGTCATTTTCTCTAAAACTTTTGAAAGGATCAGTTTGGAAAATGTACAAAAAACCAAGTTTTTGTTTTTGTCAAAACTCGCCTAATACATATATTCACATCTCAATATCATCTTTTACTTAAAAAATCCCAAACGTAAGCTCGAAAACTCATAAAACACAAATATTTCCAAAATATACATTCTTTAACAAAATAAACGTAAAGTGTTTCAAAGTCTCACAATACACATATTTTCATAGTTAAGGCTAACACCCTAGCCTACCAAGAGAATAGATACATACCCCTATTCACTTTTAAGTACTAAAATATACAAAATACACCATACTTTAGGGTAGAAAATGCATTAAGCGCTCAAAATACACAAATTAGAACTTAATGCTTCAATCGCCAACCCGGATCTCCTAAAGTCCATCCTTCGCAATGTCATGATTTGAAAAATATTAAATAAGGGGTGAGCTTCAACTAGCTCAGTAGGAGATGCTTCCCACATCGATCTCGACCGTGCGAGTGGTACACACCCAACCCCGTGTGCATGCTACTATCCTAGGTCGGTCCAATTGTCCCCACATGGCACGTGTGCCAATCCGGGACCCCAATCGTACCCACAAGCAACCCCCAAACATGGTACACAACAGTAAATAGATATTTGGCAAGCATAGATAACCATGAGAATCATAATGTATAAATAAAAATGAAATATGCAGTTAAGTGCCAATGCAACCCTATACTCTAAGGGTGACCAGGTATGTTGTCGCCATAGTACTAAACATCACGAGGAATTTATCGACTCGTGATTTATACCATGATCGGACCACGTCCTCCCACGCCTCCCTAATTTTCGGAATACTAGTACGCCGATAGCGAGAAACACCGCCTGACCAGTTGTTGCGACGACCCGAGGTTACGAACAAGGAACCATGAGACATGTTATAGACACCAAAATAAATGCAATATGCTCAAAGGTGCTCAATAACATCAACATGCCTCAAATAACCATAACTAACAGTAATCCATGTAAATCACGATTCCATCATTTCATACGACATAAATATAATATATATATCAATTCAAGCATTTAAATCATCAACAAACAATTATAAGGGGAGCCTAAAATCATGTTCCTACGTTCGAAAATCAACTAGCATGTAAGAGTACACTTATAAAGATGCACGCACCCAGACAACCGAAAAAGAGAGTGGATCGCTAATTGTAACACCCCGCTCCAACACTTGGTATAATATTGTCCGCTTTGGGCCTATCCCGTACGGTTTTGTTCTTGGGCTCCTCCCAAAAGGCCTCATACCAATTGGAGACAACACTGCACATATAAGCACATCCCCAAACCTCTACCCGGGTGATGTGGGACATCACAATCACCACCCTTTGAGACCCAGTGTCCTCGCTGGCGACCCACGGGTGATGTGCATGCTCCCACACTTAATTTCGGCCAGGCTCTAGCTCTGATACCAATTGTAACACTTTGCTCCAACACTTGGTATAATATTGTTCGCTTTGGGCCCAACCCGTACGGTTTTGTTCTTGGGCTCCTCCCAAAAGGCCTCATACCAATTGGAGACAACACTGCACATATAAGCACATCCCCAGACCTCTACCCGGGCGATGTGGGACATCACACTATTCCCCTACCTCAAGTCCAAGCCAAGGATTCCAAGAGGGAACAAGAGAGTGCCAAGCAATGACTCCAAAGTTTCTCCAAATATTTCCATGAAAGTCTTCAAAAGCGCACCAAGTTACAACGATTTGTACAAAGCTATCAATCACCAATAAAGGGGAAATAAATGAGTTTAATAACATGAATTTACTAAGAATTCAACAATAAAAAGAACCAAAGCTATTTTCAAAGATTTAGGAGGAATTCTTCAAGAAAAACCAAGTTAAGGTTTCAAAGTGAGCTAAAAATTAAAATAACACAATGGTGGAAAATAGAGTCCAATTCAACTTCTTTAACGAGAAGTATCAACAAAGAGAATAAATAAGCTCGAGAAATCGGATTTTGTCAAGAATTATCAAAGTAAGAATCCAAAGTCATTTATAAGGATTTGTAAGCTCAAGATTGGGGTTTGAAATGAATTTATCTCAAAATGGCAAAAGATTTTCAATGATTTATCATCAATCACACTAAAGAACAAGGAAGTCAAAATTAATCTCTTTAGCAAGAATTCACAAGATTAGAATCAAGTTTTCAAAAGGGTGTAGAGATTTCCATAAATCAACAAGTTAAAGCCCCAAAGTGAATTTAAGACTAAAATAGCTCAAAGTTGGAGAATAGGGTTCAAGTATGCTTTAATAACATAGAATTATCATAAATAAGCAAACTTTCAGAGTTTAGAGGATAACTCCAAGAATTCATAATTTAAGGCTTATAAAGGGAGAAAGCTCAAAATGAAACCAACTTACCAAATAAACTTTCCAAGAATGAAATGGTGCAAGAGGGGTCCATCTAAGCTCCTTTGCCAAGATCTTTAAGGAAAAAAAACAAGATTTTAAGATTTATCACAAGATGTACCAAAAATAAAACAAAGAGGAACTTGAGAAGAAAAACTCACAAGAGATGAGATCACTTACCACCCATGGTGTCTATAGAGTCATTAGATCACAAGGAACAAGTTGTTAGTTGTAGGTTTCACTAATTTCTCAAGCAAGAGAGATGAAAAATCAAATTTTGAAATAGAGAGGAGAGTGAACAAGGGATGCCGAATCAGTTTAGAGAGAGGGACTATTCTGCCGAATTGGAGAGGAATAGAGGAAATGGAGGAATAGAGGAAAAGGTTAAGTCTTGTGTGGTGTTGAGAAGTGATTGTCTAGAACTCATGTATATGTATATGGAACTTTCCACCCCATACCTTTCTAATCCAAGGGCTCACAAGAAATATGGGGAAAATGAGATGGAGAGATGCAACAAGAGATTGACACCTAAGCATTTTCTAGATGAGTCTACCAATCTCTTTGCAAAATGACTAGAATTACCCTTTGACTAAAATGGGTAAAGAAGGGAAGAGAGGGTAGGATTGACATTTCCCAATTTCACATTCTCAAATATACCCAACCAACTTAATAGAAATTACCACAATGACATGCTCTTATAGACTAAGGTTAGTAGGAGCAACACTTAGAAACTTTTCTAGAAAAACCCACTAACACACCTTTACACGAAATCTCAAAAATATCCCTATGCGCAAAAATTTCGAAACCAATTTCTAAATTCCTTATTTAGTGTAACGAAGCAGACGCAACTTTTGGATTCAAAACTAGACACTCCGGGAACCTACTTCCACCATACGTTTTTCTTAGGTTCCCGGGTTGTTAGATAACGGAAACGCTAAAATAAAATAAAATAAAATCCGAATTTAGAAAAATCCCAAACTTTAAATATCGCACATACAACATCTATGAATGCATCTAATACTATTTTATTAATTAAATAAAATAATTGCAAAAAATTTACTTGTAATTTTGGAAAATAACGGGACGTTACAATCCTCAAAACCTGCTCTAACATCAAAATCCACCACCAGGACAACTTGATTTTGAAGAGGTGATGAGTGTCCTGAGAAAGTTAAAAATTCAATATAATAATTCTCAGGCGACCATCCAAACAGTGAATTCTCATTTCCAAGTCCTTACTCAAATTAGAGCCCAAATGGTACAACTGGCGAATGATATAGATGGGATAAAAAGAATGTTGCCTAGTCAACTGGTGGTGAAATCATAACCGTAACAAGTACTGGAGCCTGGATCCTTTGTTGAGACTCGTCATGAGACAGTCCAAGCAGTCACAATTTTGAGAAATGGAAGAGAAGTGGATAGTAAGGCTGATGAGCCTCATGAGGAGGGGCTGAAGAAGCAAAAGGTCAAAGAAGTTCAAATAAAGGCAAAATAAGAAGCTCAATAGAAAGAGGCTGAGAAAGCTCAGAAAGATCCACCTCAAGTGAAGGAAGATAAAGAACCAGAAAGGGCACTATATGACGAAGTAACACCTTACCCTGAATGTCTCCGAGAATTGATTTCATATAAAAAGCATAAGGAGAAGGATATGTTGGATCCATGTCAGCAAGTCAAGATCAATAAACCTCTTCTAGAGATTGTTGACCAAATTCCACCCTATGCCAAAATTTTGAAGGATCTCTGTCGTCAAAAGCATAAAAATAGAACTAAGGTCCCGAAAAAGATTTTGTTGACTGAACAAGTGAGTTTGATCTTACTGAGTGATACTCCACCTAAGAGAAAAGATCCCGGTGCTCCCATTATTTCTTGTCATTGGTGACTAGAAGATTGGTAGAGCTCTTCTTGATCTGGGTTAATTTATTACCTTACTCGGTCTATCAACAACTAGGGTTGGGAGATCTCAATACTACCTCGGTGGTGCTTTAATTTATTACCTTACTCGGTCTATCAACAGCTAGGGTTGGGAGATCTCAATACTACCTCGGTGGTGCTTTAATCGGCAGACGGATAAACTAAACAATCGAGAGGAATTTTGGAGGACGTCATAGTGCAAGTGGGTAAGTTCTACTATCCTATAGATTTTGTAGTATTAGACATAGAACCTGACCATAGATCGAAGAGACATATCCCTGTTATCTTAGGAAGACCATTTTTGGCTACGGTAAATGCTTGCGTTGATTGCAAAACAAGGGTTATGGACATATCTTTTGGGAATTTAAACATGAGGATGAATGTCTTTGATACCAACCATCAACTACCTGAACCAGTTAAGTGTTTTAACATAGAGAGGATGGTTGAAGAAGTTGTACCTCAGAATAGTGTAAGAGATGATTTGGGGATTGTGATGAAAAGGTCGGAGGTGAATTTTGAAAATGGAGAGGACCAACAACGATCTAGTTGGAAAGATATTACTGCGTTGGAAGCTGCATTGTATTCATCGTCAGAGAGAGCATCAAGAGAATCGCTTGGACCTCAACTTATTCCTCCACAGAAGTTTGTGCCTGAAAGTAAGCTTCCTGAGATGGTGTTGCGCGTGGAGGATGAGGAATTAAAAGATAAAATAGGTGTGAAGAATACTAGAGATGATTAATGGTCACGAACTTTTAGAGAACCTACTAAGGATAATCCCCCTCTTAAGAACACCTTTCTAGATGAACCAGTGTTAGGTATACACATGGTAGAAGAGCTATATGCCTTGAAAGATCCTCGATTGAGACACAAGTGTGAGGGGATACGGAGTTGTGCGTATAAGGATGCTCGGAGTTACATAGCTCGAACAAGAGTACATCATGCTAAGCATGTTTGTCTTAAGTTCCTTAAGCTTGGTCGGAAACGACAATGTAATCCAAAGATGAAAATGTTTCTAGGTGAACTCCGACAAAGATGGGAAGTACCACACCGGGTTAGATCGGTTTACCCCCGCGGAGAAGTAGTATTCGATAAAAAGGTTCAGGATACATGGGTAGAGATTGAAGATTTATGAGGAGATTGATCCAGGACCAGAATTTATGGCATATATCAGTTTATTGGAGAATGATGAGATGGCAGAAGAACTGTTGTCTAAGGTGTTGGAGGAGGATTTGATGGACACACTGACTATACAGGGGCTGAAGTTAGAACAAGACAAATGAGGTACTTTATATGGTGATTACTGTTCTGTATTCGATGTCATGAGTAGTACTAATTATCTATGGGTGAGAGCACTTAGAGAGTCACCTCCTACATTTTGTGCTTTAATTAAATGAAATATAACAGAGGGGAAATGTGTTGGATAACTCTTTATGAAACGTCGTGCCAAAGACGTTAAGCATTGGTCCTAGGTTGTCTGGCCTCGGTTTGTATAATAATAGGTAAGTTATTTATGCAAGTTCAATTCTTAGAGATTGTAGGCTCTTAAGGCCAAGTCATTTTTTTAATTTCATTTAAATTTTTTTTTTAATAAAATCTAAAACGAGAAATTTCAAAAATTCCTTGAAAAATTGTGTGTCAATTTTTAGTAATTTTTACAATTTCTTTTCCCTTGCAATGATATTTGGGTATGTGTTTGTTGTATATTTTAGGTGATCCGAATCAAGTTTGGGGGAGGAGGTTGAGCATTTTGAAGAATCCAGGACTGCGCTTCAAGGGTAACTGTATCTATTCTCATTCTTTATTTTTGACCATCAGGATATGGTCACATTTAAGTTTGGGGGTGAGGGTATATAGTTACAAGAAAGGAAATTTTTTGAAAATTTTGAAAAAAATTGAAAGTTCTGAGGAATTCTTTGTTTTCATGCATGAGTGTTTCGCATTATGAGTTGATTGAGTTTATGTTTATAATGTATAAGTAGTATGTGATGTGATGTTCCCGCTCATGAGAATAATGATTAGATCAAGTTAGTTAAGTGATGTGGTTTACATGGGTGAGTGATTAGTGAAATTGAAATTAAGAAGGACAACTTTGACCTATAAACACAAACACACATTCACTATGAGAAATAGGTTAATTTTTGTCTATGTAGTTGAAAAATAATTTTGCCGCAATAAAAAGGGAGAAGGGGAATTGTTATGGTTGAAATGGAGAAAATTTAAAAAAATATTTTTGAGAAAATAAAATGCAAAAAACAGTTCTTTGATCTGAGTAACCGGGCTTTGGTATCTCCAATATCACTGTTTGCGTTTAAAGGGGAGAAGACTGATGAGCATAAATCTTATGGAAGAAGCTCGTGCCCAGTTAGTCGGGACTAAAAATCCTCGTTGGAAAGTCAGGAGACTTGGAAATACAAAAAGGGATGAAAAGTGGAAAGATGGAAATAGTACGTTTTTACTAAAAATGACAAAGTTTGATCAATAAATTAGGAGAAAAGAAACTGAAATATTATAGTTGAATGTTCACAAAATCACGGAAGGTTGTATGAATTTTAAGTAGAAAGTAGGAAAATCATTCACTTAAGTGGGGACCATTCAAGTCATGCCCCAAATTTCCTAGGACTCCAAAACCCGAGCCTAAGAGCTAAGGGAGTGAATGCGGAAGTAAAAAAGAAATGAGAACCAATGACCTTTAGTCATCAAACACCCCAGAAAGGGTAAAAATGTCATTTCACCCCTAAAATATGTCAAGAAGATCACTCGGGATTGAAAAAGGAACAAAACGAAACAAACGGTACCTTAAATGGACCATTTAAGCACCCGTGCCCACCTAAGGGTAAAATAGTCATCGCAGGATAAAGTAGTGATTTCAAAGTATAAATACAAGGTTTTGACCTAAAAGAAGTTATAGGAGCGAACGGAACTGAATTTGAAGGTACGAGACGGAAACTACAACATTTTGAGAAATCGGCCGTCATGAGGTGCCGAGGCTCAAAACGTACCGTCACCTTCAAACGACCATTATGCCCTAAAAACTGAATTAAATGAAGTGATTCAAAATCCTAACATCAATATCTTTAAGTCAGATTTCGAAAAAGCTAAATATCACCTCAATCCAACATCTGTAGCTCCAGATATGACCGAAAGAGTGAAGGAGTGTCGAAACAGGATCGGACTAGAACACCCTGGGGAAAATCAGTCGACTGATGGGGGCCATCAGTTGAATGATGGGGGCCATCATTCGAATGACCAATACCCGTCAGTTGACTAACCTCACTAGAACTTTTACGGCTATTTGCCAGTTGACTAACACAATTCCGTCAGTCGACCCACGGACCCGAAAATGCTCAATTTAGCCCAAAAATCACCGTAACAACTATGTATACATGCCTATGTTTGTATATACCCTTAGTTACGTCCATACTCGAAATTATATTCATCAAACTTAATTGATTAAACCAAAAACCTTCCTATAAGGTTTATTAAAGTTATCCGTCTTGCCCTCGGTCTCCGTTTTAAATATCGCCGGTTTCTAAGACTCAAAATCTTTGTAAAATGAGTTTAAGATCATTTCTAAAACAAGGAAATTTACCAGGCTATGGGGGTGGGCAAAAACTGTTTTTTCCATTCAATTCGAAAAGGATTGGTTTGAAAACCTAGAAAAACACTATTTTCGGCCAAACACCTAATACTTACATTTCATGGCAAATAATCCATTTCACATTCACAACTCCAATGAAAGGATAAAATATTGATATTTAAAGAGCTCTAAGGTGAAACATGTTATAGTTTGTTCAAAATACACATTTGTACAATCCGGCACCGAAGTGCACCAAAAGAATATGATCCCCGCGCATGGCGCTCCAAGGGATGTACATAGACAATAACACCTCGACTAACATGCTAGCCGGATCAAAATAACATATATTTACATGTTTGATTTACATGGGCAAAATGAACATATTGATACATGTTTATCGACCTAATGTCCAACAAAATATAAGTATGGTCCGCCTCCCATGCACAAAAGGGCGGACATACAGCCACACGTCCACGGAGAGACTACAGAACTCTCCCAACGAGATCATCACCTAAAAAATATATAAGGCGTGGGGTGAGCTCACTCGCCCAGTAGAGGAAACGTCATTGCCTCCATCTCGGTAGTCCGAGTGGTTCAACCCAACCAAGGTTCATGCCACTAACCCTAGGTCGGTCTCTTGTTCCACATGGCTCTCACACCAATTCGGAACCCCATCAAACCCAACAAATAAGTTTCCCCCAACATGCTCACAACACAATTTCCCACAATTATAGTATGCTTCAATATCAATATCATAATTACACATATATGATAGTTCAAGTGCAATATGACTCAACACACCCCATATTACACGCTTGCCCAAAACAAGTTAATGAATACGCACCCTACTCATTTATAATGAGAAATAGTACCGCACCGATTCTTCCCAAGTGATTTTGACACTTCTCACTTCAACAAGGAAGACGGTTGCACGAGATCCCCATTGGCAACTCCCATGCTCCAAAGATCTGAGAGTGGCGCATACCACCACGATGGGGTAGCAACCAACCCTATATCCTCATTTCCCGGCTTATTAGTCCGTAGGTGGGAGTCATATTTTCCTGTCCAGTTGTTGCGATGATTCGACACAAGACTACGTACACATGTTTACACATCCCGTATAACCCAACACCCATGTTTTGACACTAAATAGTGTAACCAAAATGCATAAAGGTTTTTGATCTCAACCCTATGCCATCACAATACATGCTTGTTTCTTTATGCAATATATTGTACTCAATCTATAACCATGCTTACAATTCACATTTATAAGCCATAAAACACAACATGCATATATATCACAAAATCATGTTCTTAAAAGCCTAAATCATAGTCTAAGCTATCAAGACCAACTCATATATATATATATACGGCATATATACACATAGACGCACACACCCTCATACAAAGACGAACAAAAATAATTTTTCCCCTACCTCAATTCCAAACAAGAGCACCAAGAACGAGTAAAGCCTTTCAAGAGTGAAGTCGAATCAACCCAACATCTTCCAAATCCAACAATAAGTTCAATTCACCCAGTAACTAAGATTCAATAGAGTCTTAAGCAAGAGCTATAGATAAGACAACCCCATAATCAAAATTTGAAGACAAGAATTCAATAATACAAGTTAAGGTTTGAAACTAGAACTTCGAAAGGAGGAAAAATCACTTACCAAGCTTTGGCTCAAAAGGAAGCTTAGAGTACCAATATCAACTTTCATACACAAACCTCCTTCAAATTCCCATCAAAAGGAAGAGAGAATTTCACAACTTGAAGAAGAAGGAGTGAAGTAAGGGAGAGCTAGAGAGAAACGTGTGAGAGATAGAGAGGTCTTTGGTGAGTGAGGGAAATATCTTGCACTTTAGAATACAAGAACCAATACATAATTATGTATATGTATAACTCATAAATGAGTGTTCTAATCCAAGGGTTGATATTGAAGTTGGGATAAAAAGAGGTTGATCTAAGGGGTCACCTCTTGACAATACAATCCCACATATAACATGTAGAGAATGTCTACTAACTCACTTCATAATCCAAGGGTTCAAAATAAAGCTAGGAAAATGAGTAAATAATCCAAGGGTAGAGAGGAAGTCTTACCAATGGAAGACCAAGATTAATGCATTGGTGTATCATCCAAACAAGACCTTATGATCCAAGGGTTGAGAACAAAGATGGGAGAAGAAGATCAAGGGCTATAAATGAGACACCACTCCAAAAGTGTGAAATGACCAATATTTTCCCAACTTAGGATTATTCACAAGAGTGCCATCAAGACTCTTAAATACCCTTTTACCCCTTGTCATCCTCTCTAATTACCAACATGTCACTCATGCCCTAATACTTAGCCAAAATATCTACACTCTCCACTAATTGCTCAAAATGTGAAATTAGTCATTTACACCTCGGTCATTTCTTTCCAAAAAATCGTTTTTAATAATTTTCATTATTTTCAAATTGAAAATACAACATGCAGCTTACAATTTTTATATCATATACAACATGTAAGTCATGCTAAAACACATAAACACATTAAGCACATAATCACATAAACACTTAATTGTTTAAATAAAATTTTTAATTAACACGTAAAAATACCGGACGTTACAATTCATGACACGAAGCTCGAGATAGTTATTATTCAGTAGTGAGTGGGAGTATTTGCATTCATATTATTTTGTGTGTTGTATCATAACTTATTTGACTTGTGTGTGTGAACTCATGAATGTGTAATTACAAAAGAATTCAGATGTTTGTAGGTACCATCACTGGAAACCTTCACGAGACTTCACTCGTCCACTAGGGGTTTAAAAAGCTTGTTACACGTGCTAAGTATAATCGTTGACCCTCACGAAAGCAAGGGATTAGGTTAGAGTAGTTAGGTTAGATATAATAAGAATCATCACAGTCAGTTCTCTCTGAGTTTATTGCTAAGGGACTAGCAATATGTAAGTTTGGGGGTGTGATAGGTGCTCAATATTGGTCATTTTTTGCCCCTATATTGTGTTTGTTATGTTTTTACATTCTGTTACTTGGTATTTTTATCTCGTTTGTGTGTGTAAGCATGTTTCAGAAGCTTAATGAAGAAACAAAGCTAATATTGGTGAATTAACCGAGGTCATGTTCGTTTCTATCTCGAGAAAGGAATTAAGAGGTGTGCCAGAACAAAGAAGAGCTACTGAAGGGCGTAATGGTAATTTCACGACATCATTATCTCACCGGAAGGATAAAAATATCATTTTCAGACATTATTACTTCACCGAAAGACATCGGGAGTCAAAGGCGACCAATTTAGCTCAAATACGAAAAGACGCATTTTTTTTAGCAAAAGTGCATGATACCTACATCACCAGAGGCAAAAACAAGCAAAATTGGACCATACCTACACTTTGGTTTTGTACCCTACACTCCTAACCAAGCGTAGGTCCAGTATTTCCAGTACCAAAATTTCAGCCAATTTCGGGCACTCATATCTCGGTGAAAAAAGGTCAAAATGAGGTGATTCTTGAACCTATCATCAAGAGCTTTAAGTCCTATTTCCAAATATATATTACAAAACTATATCCAATGTGTTTAGCTCCAGATATGATCAGAAGAGCAAGAGGTGTTCTGCAGAAAAAGCTAGAAATTTCAGTTTCGGGCCAAAATCCTATTTTGACCCGGATTGATTTGTTTTCACCCGAATGACTTTATTTCGACCCCAACACCTCTATACATGATATATACACATATTATACATCATATATTAGGGTTTTTCTTGGTTGTGGGTGAAATTACCAAAAAGGGTAATCCAATTCTCCAAGTTAGGGTTTCCCTCAACTTTGTCTATAAATACCAAGCTTTGCTACAGATTTTAGAGGGCTTCTTGGCACGTATAATTTTCAGAGATGCATTTGGAGATTCCTTTTATTCAAAAGGGATGAGCCATTCAAGACCTAGAGATGCGGAGAAGAAGGCCATGGAGGGTGATTCTACATCAACGATGCAGTCTCCTTATACCATTATCAACTAATTCGGTATCTAGGGTTTTCTTAGCAAAACCATAGCCAAGTAATGTAGTTTTTATTTTGTTTTCAATTGTACAGATGGAAAACTGTGACTATATTGTGATGATTGTGTTAGATGAGAGACCGTTTTTATTCGTGATACAAGTTTATATATTTGAATTGATTATTGTCTTAGACTCTTCAAATATATTTATCTTACACAACAAAAATTATTCACTATGGGCTGGAACTCGAATGCTTAATTTGTGATTTTCTACACAATGGTGGTCATAAAACTCAAAACCCTAGGTTGACAAAAGCCATGCCTTGACAAACTGATATAGACAAGCCTTAGTTTATTTTCATGCTTTAATTTACTGCTTTAATTTACTTTTCTATTAGTAGTTGACATGCACTAATTAGTTTAGTCTTGAGATGGGTTGTCACGATCCGGTTGAGAGTAATCCTTTTTGGGGTCAACCTACTGGCGCGGTGCGACTTGATTCACAGTCAATGGATCACCCTAATGCAATTGAAATAGAATTTGGACTATATTATGCGGTTAGTGGTGGAGTGAGGAAACCCTAGTTTTCTCTCTCTCTAAATCACAACCATTATCTATCATTGATTTTTGTTTTATTTTCCTTATTATTAGTTAATTCACAAAATCAAACAATTTCTGGAAAAACTATAATTCAGTGTTTTTATATTATTAAAGTGAACAATCCTCGTCTCTGTGGGATCGATATTCTCCTACTCAAGCAAAACTATATACAATTGATATGTGCGCTTGTAGAAGGGTAAAACCTAAAGTGTCGTTAAGGTGTCATTTTTAACCACATATTTTGCACACATCTGATACCCACCACATCTTTCCTCAAGTCATCGATAGGAGGAACAACTAATCGACTCTTGTACCTCAATCCCCCATCTGAACCAACTGAGTAAAAATGAATCTCTCCTGATGCCAACTCTGTTACTCTATCTATAGACTGCTGGTCTGCCTGTTGGGCCTCAATCATTCTTCGAATGATGACAGGTGTCACCATAACACATGCCGCAAAAGCATCAGCTAACTCATCAACTGACCTCAATGCATTCCACTCAGTCTCAAACAAGGCTGAAAAACTAGCATAGGGTCAATGACTGAGGTTGCCTACCACTACATTAGCCTTCCTTGGATGATACTGAATGGAAAAGAGATAGTCCTTCACAAATTCCAGCCATCTGCGCTGCCTCATATTCAACTCCCTCTGCATAAACATGTACTATAAACTCTTGTGATCACTGAATAATCTGAAAGTCTCACCTCAGAGGTAATGTCTCAAGATCCTCAATGCAAAAACCACCGCTGCCAATTCCAAATCATGGGTAGGGTAATTAAGCTCATGTGGCCTAAGCTTACGTGAACCATAAGATACTGGTCTCTCCTCCTGCCTCAATACACAACCTAAACCCTGTAACGATGCATCGTTGTAGACAAGATACTCAACCCCACTCTATGGAGTGGACAGAACAGGTGCAGAAGTCAACTTAGTCTTCAGTTCATCAAAGCTGTCTGACAATGATCATCCCAAACAAATGGCACACCCTTTCAAGTCAAGTTGGTGAGCGGACCGATGATCTTAGAAAAACCCTGAATGAATCTACGATAATAACCTGCTAATCCCATAAAACTATGGACCTCTAAAGGTGAGGTAGGTTGTCCCCACTCTAGAACTGCTGAGACCTTCACTGGGTCCACTGTAATCCCCTTCTCTGACACCACATGACCCAAAAACTTCACCTCTCTCTGCTAGAATGCACATTTCTTAAACTTTGCATACAACTGGTGCTCTCAAAGGGTTGTAGCACTGTCTGTAGATGTCTGGCATGCTCCTTCTTAGACCGAGAGTATACCAATATGTCATCAATGAATACAATAAAAAATTGATCTAAAAATGGCCTGAATACTTTGTTCATCAGATCCATAAAGACAGTTGAAGCATTGGTCAACCCGAAAGGCATAAGACGGAACTCATACGGCCCATATCTGGTGAGAAGTACTATCTTGGGTACATCCTGCTCCCTAACATAAAGTTGATGATAAACCATACCTCAAATATATCTTTAAGAAGTAGGTGGCTCCCCTCAACTGATTAAATAAATCATCAATCCTAGCTAACGGATACTTGTTGCGGATTGTGACTTTATTTAGCTCCCTGTAATGGATATAAAGACAAAGAGAACCATCCTTCTTCTTCACAAACAACACCGGTGCTCCCCAGGGTGAAGTAATCCTATGAATGAAACTCTGGCTAAGAAGCTGCTGAATCTGTTCCTTCAACTCCCGCATCTCCATCGGTGCCATCCTATATGGTGCCTTAGCAATAGGCCTGGTGCTTGGAGCTAAGTCAATAACAAAGTTAATATCACGACTCGGTGGTAACCCTGGAATCTCCTGATACACATCCTGAAAATCACGCACTATGGGGATACTATCCATGGATACAGTGATCTCCTCCTAGGTCTCTATATCAATATAAAATAAATGCGTACTAAACCCTCCTTATGAACGAGGCATAGCAATCAAGTACATCTACTGACCCGGTATTGCAAAGACTATCATTTTACCATGACAGTCCAACTGAGCATGGTAGTGAGATAACCAGTCCATCCCAAGTATCACATCATAAAAGTACATATCAAGTACTAACAAATCAGCTAGAAATCTAAGCCTGTCAATATCAATAGGGACCTGTCCACAACTCTCCCATAAAATCGCATTAACACCTATTGGCATGGAAATACTGAGGGGTCGACTACAAGATTGAATCAATAATCCAGATAAAGCAACAAACGACTGAGACACAAAAGAATGTGATGCACCAGTATAAAAAAAACTCGACCGAGTCTACCATAAATAAAAAACATACCCTCAATAGCCTGAGGTGCCCGAGGATCATAAGGCATAACGTTGTACACCCTGCCATAATATAACTGTTGTTGTGGCTGCCCCTGTGGTGGTGGGGGTGCTAGTAAACTGGGTACGTTGGGCCCTGAATACGTGGAATATGTAGTGTCGACAATGGTGGTGATTGTCTCTGCCCCTGCTGACTAGTCTGACCCTGCTGGCCGTGCTGACCTTGAGTAGCCTTGGGACATCTCTTAGCAAAGTGCCCAAACTCCCCACAACCATAACAATGTCCTTTAAAAGGACCTGAAAATCTCATCAGGTAGTTTCCCTGTTGTTGACCTTGTCCAATCTGAGGTGTTCCACTCTGCTTCCCCTGATGAGAAGACATCTCTTTACTAGTATCATTGCTACCCTTCTGCTTTTTCCAAGGCTGATACCCCTCGAATATGCTCCTATCACTGTGTCTGCCACTCTGACCATTTTTTTATCCACTGTCTGACTAGTGGAGTCCTTGTCACTATGATTCTCCCCCTTAGTTTTATAGTAGTCCTTCTCGATCTGACAATGTTGTAGTGATGCATCCACCTCCTGAGCATAATTGGTGTAAGCTGGATTACCCATAATCACCTGCCGAATGCACCATGACAAATCGTGCATAAATTAATTCTTCTTTTTCTCCTTTGTGTTGACCTCCTCGGGTGCAAACAATGATAAACTAGTGAACTCCTGCTTATACTCCGCTACAGTCTTGTCTCCCTGCTGTAGATCAAGAAATTCTCTTTTCTTAGCTGCCCTTACTGCAAAAGGGAAATATTTCTCTTTAAAGCGAGCCTGTAACTGAGCATAGGTCAATGTGTCCCTCTCATCTGAGGTGGTAACTGACTCCCACCACTGCAAAACATCACCAACTAACTTGAAAGTAGTAAGCATTTGTTTATGGACCTTTGTATACTCAACCATATGGAGATGACGCTCAATATCCTTCCGCCACTGGTGAGATACTTTTACATCAGTGGACCCTAAAAACTCTGGTGGATGACCCTTAGTGAAAGTGTTTTGAACTTTCTCCTATGTAACAGGCTGTACTACCTGCTCAACAAACATGAGCTTGTTGAGGAGGCAGAGGATGAGGCTACTGATTTTGAAGAGCGGTCGCCACCCCTGCAACAACAGCCTGAGCAATGATAGCTGCGAGATTAGGAGGAAGTTCAACATTGCCATCGTGAGCATTGCCCTGACCCTGATTCGCATTCCTTCTCCTACGAGGCGGCATATTAAAACAACGGTAATACGAGTCATTAATACTACAACAACGAACTTAAAAAAGTACAACGAATCCAAAATTTAGGCTCTGTAAATATCAGAATACGCAATGCAGAAAACGTAGCAAAAACAACCCTAGGACACTTGAACCTGGAGTGCTCTAATATCAACTGTGATACCCCCTAATTTTCATGCCCATTGTGTAGAAAATCACAGATTAAGCATCCGAGTTCCAACCCATAGTAAATAATTGTGATTGTGTAAGATAAATATATTCAAAAAGTTTAAGACAATAATCAATTCAAATATATAAACTTGTATCACGAATAAAAACGGTATCTCATCTAACACAATCATCATAGTATAGTCACAGCTTCCCCTCTCTACAATTGAAAACAAAATCAGAACTACATTACTTGGCTAGGGTTTTGCGAGAAAACCCTAGATACTGAATTAGTTGATCATGGTTGAGGGAGTCTGCATTGTTGGTGTAGAAATGCTCTCCAAGGCCTTCTTATCCTGATCTCTAGGTCTTTAATGGTGGTTCTCTTCAATGGAAGAGAATTATATGAATGAAGGTGTATCTCCAAAACATAACTAAAAATAATCCTAAAAGCCTCTTCTATTTATAGACAAGTCAGGGAAACCCTAATGGTTGCCCTTTTCTGTAATTTCATAATACATCAATAATCTCATAAAATCATATGTAAATATGTGTATAAGCTTGTACGTATAGGTCTGGAATCACCGATCACTTAAAATATCAAGGTAAGGACAAATTTGGAAAATTCTGAAACAACTCCGAAACAACTTCAACGCATCGAGGGATCACGTGACCATCATATGGGACCTACGTTCCTGACCTACGCTTGGGTGTAGGTCTAAAGCGTAGGGTCCAAAACCACAACGTAGCTTAGGAGTGTAGGTTGGGTCCAATTTGCCCATTTTTCTCTCTGGTGACGTAGGTATTATGTACTTTTGATGTAAAAACCCATCTTTTTGTATTTGAGCTAAACTGGTTGCCTTTGACTCCCGATGCTTTTCGGTGAAGTAATAATGTTTGAAAATGACATTTTTGCCCTTCCGGTGAGATAATGATGTCGTGAAATAACCATTTTGCCCTCCGGTAGCTCTTCTTTGTTTTGGTGCACCTCTTGATTCCTTTTCTCAAGATAGAAATGAACATGAACTCAGTTAATTCACTGAGATTAGCTTTGTTTCTTCATTAAGCTCTTGAAACATGCTTAAACACATAAACGAGATAAAAATACCAAGTAATGGAAATGCGAGATAGGGGCGAAAAATAACCAATATTGAGCATCTATCAGGAATGAGCCCAGAGAGGTGAGAAAAGGTGTCAATGGATAGTTTGATGGTGGAAGCAGATGATGAATCCCCTTTGAAGAATAGGAGGATGTCATCAGCAAAAGAGAGGTGAGTGAGCCTGGTAGCCTTGCATCTCCAATGATGAGTAAATAAAATGTCAACATCCATAGCAATGACAAACAAGTAGGGGGATAGGGGGTCTCCTTGCCTGAGCCCTTGAATACTTTGGAAGAAACCATAAAGTTCACCATTAATTGAAATTGAAATACAGTCAAAAGCTTTATGCAAGTCAACTTTAAGAGTGCATCTAGGAGGACCTGAGTCCTTGTGATACTCTCTTACAAGTTCTTGTGAAATAATAATGTTGTCACCAATCCTTCTTCCTTTGATGAAAGCATTTTGCGCTTAGTCCATAAGAGTAGGAATCACATGCTTAAGTTTGTTAGCTAATAGCTTTGAAATACATTTGTACAATACATTGCAACATGAAATTGGTCTAAATTCACTTGTGTTTTCAGGGTTAGGAACCTTGGGAATTAGAGCAATGGTAGTGGTATTGATTTGTTTAAGCATTAAACCATTTTCAAAAAAAATTCTAATAGCAACAGTGATCTCAGGGCCCACAATGTGCCAAGTCCTTTTGAAAAAAAGGGAGTTAAAACCATCAGGTCCAGGGGATTTGCTTGACTCTTAGGTTCTGCTTGTCGATACTGTGATTTCGAGTGTCATCCCTATATTTCTCATATGCATGTACTTAAGAATCATTTGGCAAATTCCTACTATCAATTCCGAAATAAATTTTTTAATTATAATGTCACTTTCCTACTATCAATTCCAAAAGAAAAAAAATTAATTAAATTGCCACTTTTGTTAGCAAACTCGGAAATTTCTGTGTTCCAAAAGCAACATGAATTCATTGTGGATTTTTTATTAATTCAGAAATCCAAGTTTGAAAATAATAAAAGATGGCCTCAAATATGTATGAGAGAAAAAGGAATCGGAAATTATTCTAGTACAATCAATGATTTTAAGGGATTACATAATTATTGTAAGGTCTTGAATTATATGAGTTCAAATAATTATACCCTCGTGTATATATATATACATACATATAATTGTGTTTATTTTATGAATACATTAGTTTGCATCTCAAGTAGTGGCGGAGCCAGGATTTTGCTTAAGGAGGAATGTAATATATCTTATAAAAGGGAAGGCATGAACTAATACAACAAATACTCCTTTTGTAAAGACAAGTTCTTCTAATAACAATATAAGACAAAAGAAAACAAATCACACCAAAACAGTTATGATTTTGAAAGTATTATTAAACCAATTCAATCATGGTTTGCAAAAACGGTTTCGGTCAGGATATCGGTGTAACGAACTCGGATCAGTATCGAGGTTACGTGATAAAATCGGTTATCTCAATCATGAATTTTTTTAAAATTTGAACATGGTATGCTCTGATACACTACCTTTTACTCCATGATTTAGTAGATATGATCTTTTTGTAAATTTTGGTGAATTTTATTTGGTAATAAAAGTTATTAAATGTAAAAAAATATATTTTTAAGATGTTGTCATTATAAAAAAATGTTTATTAGTGTTATACTTTTTATGAGAAAATTGTACACAAATGTATTTTATATGAGTAAATAATATTTATAAAATGAAAAAAAAATTTGAATTTTCTTAGTAAGTAAAGATATGGTGAGTTTGATTTACCTAAATAAAAAAGTTATATATTATAATAAAAATGAAAGCACTACCTCAGTACTAAATGGCATGGCATTATAGTAAATTAAACAATTAAAAGAGGGCATTGCAATGAATTAGGCAGACAAAGATGACCTCAAACATTTTTCCCTTCAATCGCTATCCATCTCTCCTCTTGACCAATTTTCTGCGTCTACGCCCAGATTACATCTCTTTGCCATTTCTATCTCTATTTCTCTTTAATCAATTGGCTATTTTCTTCCCAACTTTATATATCTTTTGCAATTTTTCTCTCATATCTACAATCAACTGAAATTCCTATTCAAAAATCCTAGAGAACTTTACGAACCAATCGGAATTGGCGTTACGAACTCCGTAACGGCCGGTTCAGTATATATTGTATGGTTCTGATGTGTAAACCGGATCCCACCGCTAAACCGGCTTGTACCGGTAATGGCACGTACGAATTTTCCTTTGAACATGCCGTTTTTGCTAACCTTGAATTCAATAACAACATTCATATAAATGGGGACAAATAATTACCTAAGATAATGGTTGAATTATGAGTCATTCCACAACAAACATACAACTCTCATTTTGCCGATTGATTCTTAAAATTCAACAATAAAACCAATCAAAAATTTTATTCAACTTCAAACTTGAACAAATTTATATTATAGTAAAATAAAGAGAACCAAACTAGAATATTGAAACAATAACAAAAATAAATAAATAGAAGTAAGTCTTAATATACCATAGAGTTTTGAACGTGTCGGTAGATCGAAAGATCTCTAGAGAATATTTTCTTTTACAAAGTGATAATATATTGTTATTTGGGAAAAAAATTATTTTCTATTTTGTAGAAATTAGAGATATTTTGTGATTTGGATTTTTTATTTGGTATGTAAATCTTAAATGACCAATTTAATTTGACACATGCTATCACTAATTTTTGGAAAGAAAGAGAAATTAAGTAGGGACAATTTTATAATATTAAATATACATGTATATATTAGTAAAACAAAAAAAAAAAAATTAAGGATGGGCATGTGAACCCCTGGCCACGGACCCGGATAGTCTGCAATTGATTGCTGCTGCAATCACCAAAAACGACAGCGTTTTGGGGTGTTTTTTTTCTTTTCAACTTTGGCTTCCTTATTAGCTGCAATTGTGCCTTTGCCAAGCTAGTAAGCCTGCTCCTAAAAATATTTTCTCCCGCCCAAACATATCACATCATCTCCTTACTTTCAACTTTACCGCACACACAAACACTTCAGATTTTCATTCTTCTCTCTATTTCTTGATCTAACTAAGCTTTCCCTCTCCATCAATAATAAACCTCAAACACATTCTCTATATTTTCATTTGATCTCTCCTTTTCTCTCTACCCTCCTAATTTTGAAGTCTCTTGGTCTCCATCCGTTTAAGCTCACTCACTCTTGGTCTCTATCCACTCAAGTTTAGTTCGGAAACTGGAAAGGAACGTATTATTGCAGAAATTTCAGGTATGCAAGAACTTTTTTCACTGTTTTTCCATTGAAAGTGTGTATATATTAATTCCATTTTCTTTTTGGTTTGTAGATATTAATTTCTTATCCATCTTCATCATGAAACCCAATCAAAAACCCAATATTCATTAGAAATACAAATTCAATCAACTTAGAGGATTTATACATTTTTTATAGTAAAAGTAATAGACTGGAAATTGAAGTAGTTCAGTTGCAGAAGACTATGTGTTAAATACTAGTGGATTGAAATCATTTTCAGAAGACTGATAATTAAATAATTGTAGATGATACCGAATTCTATTTTCTTCAAGGTGATTTAATTTTATTACTATTTTCATGCCCAATATACTTTTACAAGTTCTCAAAAAAAAATGCCTAATTTGTATGACTATTGTAAATAAATTGCACTAAAATATTTGATTAATTTTATTATAGTTTGTGAATGGATACCAGATGTGCTGTTACATCTCCAATAGAGCCTCTTGAATTTAAACCCAGGATCATAATGGAGTTTCCAACCCTTGAGAATGCTTATGAATTTTACAATGCATGTGGCCGAATTGTCGAGTTTGGAATAAGAAAAGCTAATATCAATAGATACCAGAAAGTTAGCCTTGTCACCACTGTAAAAATTGTTTGTTGTAAGAAAGGTAAAAGGCTTAAGGATAAGAGGGATTGTTTGGTCAAGGAACATATGGCAGAGACATGTACTGGATGTCTTGCTTCAATTCATGTAAGATATGATAGACAATGAAAGAAATTGGTGGTAGATGGTTTTATTGAATAACACAACCATGAGTTGGTTAGGGGTGATTCCACCGAATTCTTGCGATCGCAACGAAGAATATCTGAAATTCAGGAAGCAGAGATAGCGTTGGCTGATAATTGTGGAATACCTTTTGGTTCATCTTTTAATGGTATGAAAAAATAAGTCGGTGCAATAGAGGCTCTAGGTTTTACGAAATTACACCTTAAAAATTTGTTGAGAACAAAACAACAAAAGCAACAACAACATGGAGAGACAACATGCATATTGAATTATTTTAAGACTCAACTTTTAGAAAACCCATTTTTATTTTATGACACCTAATTAGACTGTGATAATTTGATGGCCAATATCTTTTGGGCAGATGCTAGAATGATCATAGACTACTCTTTGTTTGGTGATGTTGTAACTTTTGACACAACATACAAGGTGAATAATGCTCATCGACCATTCGGAGTTTTTGTTGGCCTGAATCATCACTGAAAAACTATGATATTTGGTGGTGCCTTGATGTATGATGAGTCGGTAGAGTCGTTCATTTGGTTATTTTAGACCTTTTTACAAGTAATGTCTCTCAAAGCTCCAAAGATAATTCTAACTGACCAAGATGCTGCGATGAGCAGAGCACTAGAAATTGTTATGCCAAAGATAACACATTATCTATGTATATGGAACATCATGCAAAATGCTTTGAAGCACGTCGGCCATGTAGTTCGCGATGAGGTTGGTATAAATAAATTTTTATTTTGATTCATGAAGTGTGTTGATAAAGAAGAAATGTTTTGTCCGGGTGGAATGACATGTTGATGTATTTTGATGTTATTGACAACAAATGGTTAGGTGATTTGTTTCAATTAAAGAGAAAATGGGCGGAGGCTTATGTGAAACATCACTGGTGCGCCGGAATGAGAACCACGCAACTAAGTGACAACTTGAATTTTAATCTGAAACGTTTTTTGAAATCTGATCACTGCATTCCTGACTTTTTCAAGCATTTTGAAAGGTTAGTAAGTCACTTACGGCATAAAGAAAGGCATGCATAATTCGATTTGTGTAACAAACTGCCGAAGATAAAAGTGGATTCCTCAATGATTAAGCAATGTGGAAAAATTTATACGAAAACAATCTTTGAGCTATTTCAAAAGCACTTTTTAAGGTCGATTAATGCATATATTAGCGACAATATTGTTGATAATGGTGGAGACTTGGTATATACTATTTTTGTGGATGGTGGACATCAATCACAACAATCTATTAGGAGGATGAAATGGAGTAACTTATTGATATGTCAATGTGGGATGTTTGAAATGGAAGGTGTTCTATGTTGTCATCAGATAAAGATATTAAGAGATGTCTTCCATGCAAGTGAAGTTCCAAATGAATACATTCACAAACGGTTGACGCGAGATGCAAGAGATGAAACAACGGAGAATCTTATAGGCCCTAGGATTGAGGCATATCCAAATTTGTAAGAAGTGGTTTGCTATAAAAGGTTGTGTTATCTATCAACTCGGCTAAATAGTGTTGCTGCAGAAAGTGAGGCAGATTATAATTTTGTTATCAGCAACTTTGAAAATATGCTTAATGTGGTTAAAAAAAAGGAGAAAAACACACATACTTCCAACTTCTTCAGATGATGAAAATCCTCCATGTAACCAAAATACAGTGGCAAAGGGTTTTAAAAATAAGAATGCTTGGCGAGGACAGAGGAAACATAGAGAGAAACCCGAGTACGAGACTACTTCAGAGAAGAAGAAAAAGGCATATACAAAATGTGTGAAAACGGGGAATAATGTAAGTGAAAACATATATAAGTGCAATTTAAAGTTTATAAAATAAATTATCCAACTAATATCTTATTGAATTTTGTTTAGGGTGACACATTTACTACCAAACACCCAGTGATGAATGAATCATCGAGTACACCCACAAGCAACTATTGTCGGAGTCAATCTCAAGCAAGAAATTCTGATTTACTTAAACCCATCCCCCACTTGACAAGCACTCCACCATCCCACTGTCATTTTAATCTCGTTCGGGTTGGTGCTCAATTTTAATATTTAACATGTATCCTTACAAAAATTGATAAAAAATAATAATAATCCAATTTTAATATTTAACATGTATCCTTACAAAAATTGATAAAAAATAATAACAATATTTTTGCAGGTGAGTGTTTTCGAAAAACATGAGAATATCAAAAACACAGCCAAAAGAAGCCTTTTTGAATGGGTAAGTAAAGTTGTATTTGGTGTCTAAATTGATTAGTTTGTTAGTTAGTCTACTCAAGCTTATCATTTTATTTGTTTAATACAGGACCTCAATGAAAATTGAATTGAAGCTTAAAGGAGTTGTGTGATTGTTTCCATTTGAAACCAAGTTGTCTAGTTATCATAAATTTTGTATTATGCCTTTAGGTGTGATTAGATTTTGTGAGTGGGGTAGTATTGTATGTTTCAAATTCAAATAGGTTAATTTTAATTTGTCTCTATGAAATTGTATTGCAGAATTATAGTTATTTATAGAGGTCTAAACTTTCAAAGCAAGCAGTAAGAAGGATAAATTCAAGTCTCAATTCTGTTTCAGAGGACTAATAACATGTTGGTTCATACCATAGTATATAGCTTTGATTGGCGAAGTTAGCTGTGTAAAAATACCAGCATACAAAACCAAATCCAGTTTCCAGTTTGTAGAGTACTAATATCTATTGAATCCAGTTTGCAGAGGACTAATATTGATTGAATACAGTTGGCAGAAGGCTAATATTGATTGAATCCAATTTGCAGAGGACTAATATTGATTGATTGAATCCAAACTACAGTACTACCGTAGTAGACATACACTTCTAGTAACCAAAAATGAATCCAAAGCAATTCTTATCCTGCATCCAAATATACATACAACTCCACAAACTGCTTTTGAATCCACATATACTTTCCAGAAATCTGATTTGAATCCAACCATACAGTTTCATACACTTGCTTTGAATCCAAACATAAAATTCCACTATATATTCGAACATATTTATCACAACAATGCTTAGATAACCTGCCAACCATACAAATTCTATTAAGTATAACATCACATACTCAAACATACTAGAATTCAACATTTAACACATTACACATATATTTTTCAAAAAACACATTAAACATAGTAGTTAAAACACATGTTCAGGAGTAATCCAAAAAACACATTACATTTCTCTGACATCTAGTGCTTCCAAGTTCCATTGCATAACATCACATTTACCATTCTTTAAGATTGACGGGGTTGGAGACCAATCTTGGCTAAAATATCAGCTACATTATTGTTGAGGCTCAATATATTGGAATTCATAGCATTAACGGTCCCTTGTAAATGATCAAGCTTTACATCATAAGCATCAAATCAACCAATGAGATCACGCAACAATTTATTCTGCTCATTCTCAGTAGTAGGAGCGGGAGCATTAGCATTATCCTGCGCATTATCCTCGTAATTGGAAGTGTATCAGACATATGAAGGCGTTGATAGGATGAGAACCCAAACCCTCACCAACATCAGCATTAGCATTATCCTCAGCAACTGAAAGTGTATCAGACATATGAACATCAACATTGCTAGGATGAGAACCCTCACCCTCACTCTCTGTTATATTTGCTCTTGACCGACGATCTTCCTATTGCCCATTAGTTTCTTTAAAACCCATGAGGCTGAGTGTCTTTTTATCCACACAATATGTTTTCTTCTCAACTTTCTTGACCTTCTCACCCTTCAAATCCACTTAATGGACCCTAAATATTTTAGTGAGTGGAGTGGCATAGTAGCATTTTGTCGTCTTCTTAACAGAAGTTAGCATATGTTTATAGATAATGTATGCAAGATCGAGTCATATCCCATTCAAAACACACCAAATGATAAAAAGTTCCATCCGTGTAACATCAGAGTGGCTGCCCTTTTTTGGTACGGTATGTACTATCAATATTGTGAATCAATCGTGCATCGAACGTCATTTGTGTTGTCATTTGTGTTGCTGGTATCCGGGTAGCAGAGCTAATAGACGGATCCCCATATATTTGACAAAGCACTTCAACAGACTTAAAATGGCAGCCACTTATTGCTGCCATAATAGGCAAAGTCTCCTGTTTCAATATTAAGCATTTCCCTAATCAAGAATTTAGTAAAAACGATGTCCTGTTTTTTCACATATGAGGTGATTTTTTCATGATCTCCTTCTTCTCCTTCTTCTTTTAGGTGAGCATAAAATAACTCAACAAGTTTCGGATATTGGGGAAGATCGAGGCCGACAAACTTACCCCAACCTATCTTATCGAAGTAGTCATAAGTAGAGACACACACACACGTACACGTACACATACACACAAACACACACACACGTACACACATACACACACACACAATAAAGGACTGAACCTGATCTATGTGAGAGCAATCAAAACCCTAGCTGATACACAATTGCTGCGATTCACAAATCGAAGCCCTATTTGTCACGAAAATGGCCCCAATCAAAGCCCTTCAGATGTGAGAAGGGGATCGACCAATTCGCCCCTGTATCGACCAAATCGCCTCTTTCCAACTACAAACTCTAGAGAAATGCGAGACCACGTTTTTGTTTATTTTTTTAGATGTTTTTTGGTCTTTTCATTAAGTGCGCAGTGGACAAATTTGGGCTTTGTTTTTTCAAGTATAAACTTTTTATAATTTATATTTTGATAAAAAAATGAAATAATCTATAAATAAAGAGAAGGAAAACTCAAATTTAAATACGAACTATAATTATACTTTACCAAAAATGTACATAATAATTATATTAGTTACTAATACTTTAATCAAATTCATACAAATTTCATATTGAAAAATAAGTAAATAAATGAAACTTAATCAAACAAGAAACTCTTTGCAGACATTGGTACTATTAGTGTTGTCTGTATTAGAAAATATACCAACATTAGTATAAATTATATTGACAAGTATGGAACACCTTATAAATTACAATTAATATTGTATTAAAACTTCACTTAATTAAATTATATGACTTCTCAAAAATATCATTACCACTTACTCAACCCACATTCTAATTCTTGAACATTTGTTTTTAGTACTAAGTTTGCTGTATTTAGTAAAAATCGTGCTAATATTAATAGAAAATGTGTTACGAAATTTTAATAGGTATTATGACCATATTAATAGGTATAAATTTTAAAAGGGTATTCATTTTATATTTTCCCAATCAATTTATTAAGGCCAAAATAAGTTAATTTGATTTTATATGTTCACTCAATATTGCAAATGGTCTGGGCTAATCCGATTATATCATCTCATAAAATTTAAACAATTTGATGTAAATTAATAGGTATTCATTCTGAGTTGGTTTAGGGTATAAAATCAATAAATAAATGAATTAACCAATCTTATTGACGCTATATATTGTTGCTTTTAGTATTAAGTTTCCTATAATTAGTACAGATGATGCTGACATCAGTAAATAGTGCGTTACCACATTTTAATATGTCTCATTTTGAGTTGGTTTAGGGTACAAATTATAGTACTATCTTATCTTTAATCTTGAGTGTAGAGATAGTCACCCTTTCATATAAACCAAGTTATGCTTATATGATACGTTTCTAACAAACTAAGTTATTTTCACTACCAAATATGCTAACTCAATTATAAAAACAGTATAATTTGTATAATACTTTACATCCAAAAATCTATGTTGTGCACGTCCTTACAACTTGGGGATCAGTTACATCTAAAATTGAAGATCTCGAAATATTTCGATTGCTGATTTTGTTAGAAACAGTGCTACTTTTAGTAAAAATGATGTTAACAACAGTAAAAAATTTGCTGCAACATATTTCACAAGTTATACTTTCATAGCTTTAGAGTGAAGAGATAGTCACCCTTTCATATAAACCAAGTTATGCTTATATGATGCATTTCTAACAAACTAAGCTATTTTCACTACCAAATATGTTAACTCAATTATAAAAACAGTATAATTTGTATCATATTTTACATCCAAAAATCTATGTTGTGCATGTCCTTACAACTTGGGGAAGAATCACATCTAAAAATGAAGATCTCGAAATATTTAGATTGCTGATTTTGTTAGAAACAATGTTGCTTTTAGTAAAAACGATGCTAACAGCAGTAATAACTGCAACATATTTCACAAGTTTTACTTTCATAGCTTTAGAGTGTAGAGATAGTCACCCTTTCATATAAACCAAGTTATACTTATATGATGCGTTTCTAACAAACTAAGTTAATTTCACTACCAAATATGCTAACTCAATTATAAAAACAGTATAATTTGTATAATACTTTACATCCAAAATTCTATGTTGTGCATGTCCTTACAACTTGGGGAAGAATCACATCTAAAATTGAAGATCTCGAAAATTGCTGATTTTGTTAGAAACTGTGCTGCTTTTAGTAAAAACGATGCTAACAGCAGTAATAAATTTGCTGCAACATATTTCATAAGTTTTACTTTCATAGCTTTAGAGTGTAGATATAGTCACCCTTTCATATAAACCAAGTTATGCTTATATGATGCTTTTCTAACAAACTAAGCTATTTTCACTACCAAATATGCTAACTCAATTATAAAAACAGTATAATTTGTATAATATTTTACATCCAAAAATCTCTGTTGTGAATGTCCTTACAACTTGGGGAAGAATCATATCTAAAATTGAAGATCTCGAAATATTTAGATTGCTGATTTTTTTATAAATAGTGCTTCTTTTAGTAAAAACGATGCTAACAACAGTAATAAATTTGCTACAACATAGTTCACAAGTTTTACTTTCATAGCTTTAGAGTGTAGAGATAGTCACCCTTTTATATAAACCAAGTTATGCTTATATGATGCGTTTCTAACAAACTATGTTATTTTTACTAACAACTATGCTAACTCAATTATAAAAACAATATAATTTGTATAGTACTTTACATCCAAAAATCTATTAAATAACAATAATAAATGAAAACTATTAAATGAATAATTTATTACCACTTTATGAATGATATAATATTTTAATAAATATTCTTACCACTTGGGGTTCAGCTGCATACAATTTAAATGTTTTTGAAAATTATATATTGTTGTTTTTAGTACTTTAATTTTTTGTGTTTAGTACAAAACATGCTGACATCAGTAAGAAATGTATTACCACATTTTAATATGTCTCATTTTGAATTGGTTTAGGGTATGAGAAGGGTTACCTCCTTTTTTTAGAAATATTCAAATTTATATATGTAATATTTTTATTAATATTATTTTTTGATTATTATATTACTACTTTTAGTACTAAGTTTGTTTCATTTAGCACAAAAAGTGCTAACTTCAGTAGAAACTGCATGTGATACGACATTTTAATAAGTTTCATTTTCGCTGGTTTAGGGTGGTGGATTACCCTATCTTATCCTCCAATTTGTGCAATCTTCATTTTTGTACTAAGTTTGTTGGCTCAATTATAACAATAACATACAAATTATAGTAGGAGTACAACTATTAGTTTTTCCATAATCTTATGTATATATTGCATCCAGAATACAATGAATCAAACAATATCCTCCTTATTAGACTTCTGCTATTTACAAACAATATCATCAGTCTTCTTCTCTTTATAATATCCTCCTTATCAGTCTTATGCTCTTTACAAACAATATCATCAGTCTTCTACTCTTTACTTTTCATGAAGTTTCTCTCTATGTTGCCAATAGTAAGAATTTACAATCTATTATTCTATTTTTAATAGAAAATATGTTGAATAAATTATAAGAACAACATACAAATTTAACAAAAAGCGTTGCTTTTAATACAAGTATATGTTGACAATAGTACAAAATATGTTGTCATTGCTATCACATAATTACAGGACATTTGATATTACAAAAAAATACTGCTATCCCAATGGTATTCCTATTAGTCCCTTATACTTGCACAAAAATTAGCCATATACAAAGCAGCTAGCTAATCACATCCTACATATTTTTTCACTTAATTACAAAAGTGTTGTTACCCAATGTTTCTTATCTTCATATATCCACAAAACAATACCTACTACCACTGCAAATCCACAATGATGGTGTCAAAGGATATTCCCAAAATCAAATATTTCTCTCATGATATTGCATTTATGGGATAAAAGTTCTAGTGCTATTTGGTTACGCATGTCTATTGGGTTAACCTGCACAAAATTTCAATTTTATAGTTTAGCATTTTCAATATCTATTAAGAAACCATATTGTTCAATATACTCTGAGAAAGTATGTCACTCATTGTGGTCAAAATAATACATTCTTGGCCATTAACTGTTTGCATGAACCGGATGACAAATACTCCACAATAATTCTATAATGCAGTGTCAGAATTTGTATAAAAAGTCTATTGGAGTCTAAATAATAAAGAGTCATATTATCAATATCAACTACGAAAAGGTTCCAATGCAACTTGAAACACACTGGAAAGAAGAACTGTAATACAAAACAAAAATGTATTAAGAAGCTAAAAATATATATATATTTCATGAATGTTTAACAAAATTAATAATTCCAAATATACCCTTCTGTATTGGACAAATGGAGCCTCTTTCATTAACTAGTCTTTTTCATACGCTTCCATTATCGGTTCAAAGCCACTTTCTGTTATTTGGGGATCATTGAAATGCTCATCAACCATCTTATGCTATGATGAACAAGAATTAGTTAGTCGTTTTAGAATCATACTATTAATAAACCTGATAATTAATATTTTACAACCACACATAACTTACTGAAACATAGGATGTCAGATACCAATCCCCCTTATTCTTCCAGTTTTCACAGTTCAACATACAAATAATACAATCCACAATCTGAGTAATAAAAAAAATCAGTATTTGTAATATAACATCTATATTGGTAATGTTAATAAGAAACAACATACATTGGAATCTATCCATTGCTCGCTAAGTAGCCTTCAAAAGTCTTTCCTATCAAGATGCCACTTGTGCATATCGACTAAGACTTCCCTATAAAAAAAAGTGAGAAAATTAAAGAAAAACATTGTAAAACAATGAGGTTAACTTTAAATATGGACTTACTTCTCATCATCATTCAAAGTGGATCGATTGCAATTTCTAAGGCTTGTT
This sequence comes from Cornus suecica, assembly GCA_963922005.1. Lineage (NCBI taxonomy): Eukaryota > Viridiplantae > Streptophyta > Magnoliopsida > Cornales > Cornaceae > Cornus > Cornus suecica. The sequence continues at coordinate 88,637,286 of OY998238.1, read as the reverse complement.
TTTGTTTATCTTTCAAATTTGAGACCTTCTTAATCACCCCTACCCAAGGTGATCTCATTTCTTCCCCGAGTTTCTTTTATCGCATAGGTATTTTATATTTCGATAGGGTCACTAGATTGTTGTATGCAAAGATTAGCCCATCAAGCAAAAATTTTTGAATTTTTTGCTCATTCACTCCCCATGCATCATCTTGAATAACCTTCCCAGAATATATGTCTCCCAGACCACTTGCAATAATTTTCTCATCTTTCAAATTTTCTATATCAATAGACATTTCAAAACCTTTTTTATCAGTCATTTCCCCTTTTTCGTCAAATTCTAATTTTCCTTCAACCACATCCTTCAACCTCTCTTCTTGGTGGCTCTTGTATTCTGGTGACATGTATTTTTTATCAGTCATTTATTCTTCTCCATCGAATTCTAAATTTCCTTCAACCACATTCTTGAACCTATCCTCTTCCTGGTGGCTCTTATATTCTCGTGACACGTATATGGGAAGCGGAGAGTTCGTTTAACATTTTCTGCCTTGTATTCCTGTGCAACTGTCAAATCATTTTTTCATTTTCTTATGACATCCTTGCATTTTTTCCCATAAGCGCATGTATTCCTATGAAAACACATTTTTGGGAAATGTTCAATTATTTCTTATATTTCAACAGAGAAATTAATAAAAACGATGTATGAAACCTAAGTACCTCAGAATCATTTTCAAAGTTGGAATGTGATTCATTCATTGGTTCACCATCCATGTCCTGAGTCTTGCTCTCAACCGAGTACGCAACAAGTTTAATTATCTATAGATGGAGAGATTCAATAATTAAATGTCTTTAAAACATAATGTATGTACATATGATGTATATACTTACCTTTCCAGTTCAGAAGCCGCCAAACATCTGCATTTCATACCTCAGACGCTCATTTGCCTTCTCGTCAAACCAAGAAGAGATTAGACAGGCGTCTCCTTTTGGTTTTGGTCCATCAACCTCAAAACGAACAAGATAGAGAAACTGGTCATAGAAATAGAAAACCCTCATATTTATCAAAAACATAAATCACCTTAATTGTAAAAAATTAAATCCATAAATATTTGTGAGTGTTGAAACCTGTAAGAGATATAAACTTCTAGTGCAAATCTTTAAACCTTTATTTGGATTCTAATATTTTTTAATCCTGACTATTAAGTCATCAATCACCAATTGTGCCCAATTGTAATTTTGAATTAGAGGCACATTGTCAACAACCTCTAAGAATTTTTGGTGTGTGTGATGCTTGGTGAGTGAACTCAATACAGATCCGCATGTATATAATACAAACAACCTCACAAAATCATCATTCCGCTCCACTCCTTCACGCCACTCACCAACCTTGTCTCTTAATTTTTTAAGTTTCAGTTCACCAGTTTCCAAGTAACCAGCTTGTTTTGCCCATTTAAAATCCCCTATTTTCGAGCCTGGCACTTGAATAGGACCGTTGGGTAAGCCGAAGATCTCGACCATATCACTTACCGTAATGCTCACAAACTTTGAACCTATGTGCATGCGACATAATATGAGATCGAAATTTCTTGCCAAGTCTTCACAAAGCTCCTGGTTTAAGTGTTGAACCTTTAAGTTCAAAAGTTTACCGAATCCAGCCCAATATATAGTGTTCTTTTTCGCTTCTATCAATTTAGATACAATAGAAAAAAAATATAGGTATTGGCATGAATGAAATACGACAGTCCTGTAATTACAAAATTAAAAATTTAAATCATTAAATATGCATATGCATCAGCTACATAATTAAAAAAAAAATACAATTTTGGGACATACTACCTCTTGGGCTTTCTTTCGAACAACATTCTTCTTCGCGTATGCAATACCTCTTGCATTAAATTTAGTCATCAACTTTTTGTATTCATCAATATATGGTTTCTTCTCTGCATCACTCATGGCCTTCCATACGATTGAGGTGACTGTGCTTGTCTTTCTACTATAAATGATGGTGGCTTTATTTTTCTTTTGATATTCATTTCTAATAAAAATAATGAAACTTATCAGCAATTTGAATAACCAATCATATTTTCAATATCCAAGTAAAAACACTCTTTTTTAATAAATCAAATACTTACTTAAATAGTATGAATGCAGAGCCGGGCTTGAACCCTGTAAATTCATCTTCTAACAAACTTAATACACACAGATCTTCCTTTAGATTTAGCTCTGCTCTCTTACGCTTCGAAAGGGGGGCCATAGTTTATCTTAATTTAACACAAACACAAATATGAAAAAAAAAACATTAAGTAAAAACAGGGATTGAGGGAGAATTTTTTTTTCATTAGGACAATCCATGACATTAGGGACAATTAGGGGCAATAAGTCTAAACATTTTAAAATTTAAACGGGACAAATCTCATTTTTTTCCCTATATTTTCTTCAAAATACTTAAATTACCACTAAAAAAAAAACATACACGCATACCCCGTCTTCTATTTAGATTTTTAGTCTTCTATTTTGAAATATTCTAAGCATTTCAGTCTTCTATTTTGAAATATTCTACACCTTTCAGTCTTCTATTTCGATTTTCAATATGAAATATTCATTGATTTTTAGGCTTCTATTTTGAAATATACAAAAATAAGTCCACTAATTTACAAAAAAAAAGAAACTATTGATGATGAAGATCTGCACATAAAATTAATTAATAGAGAGTGAAATGTAAAAATAAAAAATAAATAGAAGATATTGCAAACCTAAGAGTTTCCAATGGAGAGCAAGAAGATAATCATGAGAGGTAGAGGTAAAAGAGGTCGTAGGTAGAAGGAAATGGTTTAGAAGAGAATATCAAAGTCAAGCAACTGTTGTTGAAGTGATGTATTTGGAAGGGAAAACTTATATATTTAGGCGGGAAGGAGAGGCTTCAATGGGCTTGGTGGCTTGGCAAAGGCACAGTTGCGGCTAATAAGGAAGCCAAAGTTGAAAAGTAAAAAACACCCCATCACGCTGCCGTTTTTAGTGATTGTTGATGTAATCAATTGCAGACGATCCAGGTCCCCTGGCCACATGCTCCCCCGCCCCTGATCAAAATCATGAATTGTTCATAACTATGTAGTCCAAAGATCGTAGAAAAAAAAAAGAGTAAATTTCACTAACACCCCTTCATTTTTGCATTCATGCACATATACCCCTTCTACTTTCATTTATCTCACTTGGACCCCCTCAAAATTTGTTATGCTGACGTCATCATTAAAAGCCATGTAAACGGTCCATTTTCCCGCTAATAAAATTGATTCATTAACAACAATATTTATTACATTTCATTCAATGTGGGCCACATAATCCCAACACTGTTATTGATACAAATATGCATTGAAATTTAAAAGGAAGTTTTCACAGGTAAAAACTGATACAAGGACCCATATATGATAAAAGTGGCCTTATTATACATGAGCATGCATGGTAGGAAAATTTGGAGAACTATGTGTTGGTCATTTGATAACTTTTGGAATGAGGACCGAGGGTGTTTCCTTCACCAGTGTCATAGAAACCTTCTCAGGCATGTCTTGCTCATTTGGATCTTCTCCATTTGGAAGTGACCAATCAAATGTGTGAATCTGTGAAGCAAGTATGAAAGGAAAATTCTTTGCAGCCAAGGGTAAGGCAGGGCAGATTCTTCTCCCTGCACCAAAGGGTAAGTACTCGAAATCATGCCCTTTGAAATCCAATTTCGAGTCGAGGAACCTCTCTGGCTTAAATTTCAAAGGCTCTTCCCAAACCTTGGGGTCTCGCCCTGTCGCCCAAACGTTTACAAGGACTAGAGACTCCTTAGGAATGGTGTAATTCATCACTTCACACGAGTCTAGTGCGCGACGAGGAACTAGAAGTGGTGCTGGAGGGTGCAGCCTCAGACTTTCTTTGAAACAGGCTTGGAGGTAATGTAGCTGAGTCATGTGGGATTCTGTTAGCACATCTTGTTTGACTACTCTGTCGAACTCTTCGCGGACTTTCTTCGTGGATTCTGGGCTCTTTGTTAGTTCTGCCATCGCCAACTCGATCGTATTAGCACTAGAATCTGTACCAGCTGCCAATATCTCCTGAGAAACATTGTGTCAATAATAAAGAGTTAGGTGTTGTTTGATAAATCTTAAATTAAGTAGCAAATGTTTAGTGGTGCTTAAAAAAATTAATTTTTTGGATATATTTGTAAATTTTCAGTCTTCATATTTCAATGTTAAGTGATGATTGTCACTTAAAATGAAACTTAAAATTTTATTTCATTTTAAGTGACACTTAATATTTGAAATAATGTTAAATTTATTTATCAATACACTTAACTGAATAAGCGATAAATCTATTCAAATTTAAGTGACAGATAAATTTTATCAAACAGACCCTTAAATTAAATTATATAGCATGTTAGTTTTCTCCATATTATTGTAATTTGTGGAGTCACTGAGCATATCAAAATTTATTCAAGTCGAAGTATGACTCTCATTACATGGTTTTTCTAATCTGCCGGCACCAGTAGTCAGGAAACATATTGGTAGTACCCTTTTTGTCCTCAGCAAAAAATGTTTTGATATGATTTCAATTCAAAAGTACTTCAAAAGTGGAAAATTTAGCACTTTTCATGGGATTTAAATTATTTTGTCTCAACTGCAAGCCAAAATATCATTGACTAAGTCAAGTCATTCCAAGTATTTAGCACTCCTGAAACTTGAATCTAGACAAGTGAACTATATGCAATAAATAAACTATGTAACCAAAATTGACCTAATATCAATTTTAGGTATGTATCACTAATGATCACTTGCAAACCAGTGTTAAAAGACTTTTTCCACGATTGAAAACATCTATGTGTCAAAAAAGTAGTTATCAAGAATATCAAATGGTTATTATTTTACGTCTATATATATATATGTGTGTGCATGCAAAGGAGAGAATTAATAGAGCGAACCAGGATCAGATAGTTGATTTGTTCATTGGTATAATTATTGTCAATGAGGGCATCCGAGAAGTCCTTTTGGCTTGAAGCATCGCCCCTTCTTCCTTCTCTTCTACCTTCGATAACGGGCTCCCACGCAGCACAGATCCTCAAAAACACACCCATTGTCTTCTTGTTTAGACCCTGAAGATCTAATGAACCTAAAATTGGATAAAAATCAGGAAGATTTGCAGCTCCAATCACTTCCACATATTGTCCCAAAAGACCCTTCATTCCTCCATCCACAATCTCCTCCTCAAACATCATAAAATCACTTGACATTAAAACAATACTCAACACATTAAACACAGTAGCAAAAACCAATTCACCTATTTTCACTTCCTCACCCTCTTTTCTACTCAAGAACTTTACCATTTCCATTACCTTTTCCTCCCTCACACATGCTTGTGCCTCCATTACCTTCCCAGAGAAGAGCTCAGTTCGGCATATTGTTCGTAGATTCTTCCATTTATCATCGCACTCCACTGCCCACCCAACTGATATGTCATTGAACTTTGAGCTCTTAGTGGGCATTGCATGAGGAACATAACGCCCGGAAAAGATTTTATCATGGCTCTTGAGGATTTCTATTGCAGCACTAATCGATGATGCGATGATCATGACTTGATTTCCTAGTCTAAGAGACATGAGAGGGCCATATGTGTAAGCAAAGCTTGCTAGAGTGCTGTAAGGCATTTTCCCCATATGAGGAATATTGCCCACTATTGGCCATGGACTAGGTCCTGGTGGAAGTGGGAGAGTAGATTTTGAGATGAACAGAGATTTGAAATGTTTTAGGATGAGGAGAAAGATGGGTAAGAGGAGGATAGGATACAAGAGATCTGACGCCGGACAGAATAGAGATTATTCTGCAGGCTAGCGCAACGGGTAATTTGCAAGAAAGAAAAGGGAGAAATTATTCGACCCAAAATTCAGAGAACACTCTGAAATTTAATAAAATTCTTAATATTCAAAACTCCTTTAAAACAACCCACAAGCCGGGTTTAAATAGCTGAAAATCAAGGATTTTACCAAAAATAGCAAAACCCTAAAAGTCTTACCAAAACGAAACATGGAAAGAAATCAAAAGATTACCAAAAATCTGACCCAAATCGGGTTCAGAATTAATTCCTAATTGACAAATAGAAAATTACCCTAAATAACAAAAATTAACTAAAAATAAATATTTGAAAAGGAAAACAGCAAATCACAATTTTCTGTCATCCTTGCGCTGATCCTCCTGCATCAAGATCATAGTTTGCTTCTTTAACCATAGTTTCAGCCATGACTTGCACTAACAAGAACTGGCTCTTTGTTGTTTATGCGGTTGTGGTGTTATACATTACCCTAATATGTATATATATATATAGGGGATGCATGTTTAGAAGTCAACAAAGAAGCAATAATGAATGCTTTCAAACAACAGTATTATGGTTAGTCTAGTTTTTTTTTTATTTACCCAAAAAACAAAAACATGATAAGCATTTGATTTGATGATGTTTGGCTCACAAAGTGGTGGAGGTCGTTAACCAGTATTTGGTCGACCTTAAATGCGGGCGTGTCAGAGTCCTAATGTGGACTTGGAGATTTATTACCAAACTATTCCTTTCGGATCGGGTGACCGACAAAGATTGGCTCAGGCAAAAGTTGGAGAGTAGGAATGACTCTCTCCTTAAGGTTTTATATTGCCTAAGTTAGGACTTCGAATATATAAGGGCAATGATTGAAAGGAAGTTACGAGAACAATCAATATACCTGAACTTGAAAACTCTTCTTCATTGAAATAAGAATGGATTACAATTAATGATAAAAGAACTACGTACAAACACAACTTTTGATTGAAAATGAAAGGCTAAAGATCTAAGTGCTAAGGACAAAGTAAATGCTAATGTAAGGAATCTAAGAACTAGAGAATACAAAGACTATGAATGCAATAAAAGCTAAGTGATAAATTAAGCTATGACTGATAAAGAAGCTAAGTGATAATCTATGAATAATAAAGACTAAGGCTTTGAATGGTCGGAGACCCTTTGCTTGTGGGACTTGAAGGGGTATTTATAGAGGGTATATTGATCTGATGGTGTCTCTTTCAGCTCGCCCTTCTAGACATTAATTGATTGCAATTCAAAAGTAACTTCCCAACCACTTGTTGAACTGAACACTTGGACTAGTTGGCTACACTCTCAACCACATGTAATGAAACCATATATGGCTTGAAATTTCTAGTTAGAGACCATGGCTCTTTCATGCTTGCCCACTTTGACTTCTACTTCTTCCAGCTCTCTTGCATCTATTGGCTATCTTTGACAAATGAGTTTTCTAATCACTGACGACTCTGATAGGTAGGTGAGAATCTTCCATTTTTAGTTTTGAAATCTTTAACTTTTATCTCGATTAGGTCATAGTTTCCAATCTAAGATTTCTCCAAGCTTCCAGACCTGATTTGTTGGGCTTTGTAGTCTCAATCTGTACAAGTGATCCTTGTGACCTTGGCCATCAATGACCTATTTCCATGGCCGAGAATCTCTTCTTGGCTGAAAGTGACTGAGAAAGTCGGTCTAAACTAAAATGATAAACAAAAGTGATTGAAAATCACTTTTAGGTAAATGGTAAACAAGAAAAGTGATTGAAAGTCACTTTTAGGTCAAAAGTGACTGAGAGACTCGATCTTAGACTAAGAATGATAAAGAAAGTGACCGAGAGAGAAATGATCGAAAAAGAAGTTATTGAGAGAAAACTCATCGAGAGAAAAGTCATAGAGAGAAAGGTCATCGAGAGAAAAGGTCATCAAAAAGAAAGTGGTCGAGAGAGAAGTGACTGAGAGAAATAAGAAAAAGCGACTGAAAGGCTTTCAAGCCATAAGTGTCTGAAATACTTTGAACCCAAAAGTGACTAAAAGAGTCAGTCTTAGACTGAAAATCACTTTTAGGCCAATGGTGGCTAAAAATCAGTTTAAGGCTGACAGTCATAAGAAAAGTGATCGAAAATCACTTTTAGGCCTAAGTGACTGAGAGAGTTGGCCTAGACTGAGAATGGTTGGGCCACTTAAGACTCTTAGGCCATGATTGACCCAAATTCTCTTAGATTATTATCGATAGTGATTTTCATTTGTTTTCAATCAGTATGATTCGAAACCCATTTCTTTCAATGGTTTTTTGACCCGAACCTTCATTCACATTGTTAGAAATTCATCTATGGGCTTTGACCGAAAGCTTATGATCAAGATCATGAATTAACTTGAAAATCATTCTTCAAGCCTTAAACATATGGCCTAATAGCTTGGGCATAATTTAGGTGTTAACAACTGCCCCTCGGCCAACTCTATGGAAATGGGCTCATGCTAAATTTTTATAGAGTTTTATTAGTTTGCACTGAACTTCATGTTCAGTTCTCACCAACCAAATAGATTGAATTCTTGACTCGACCATGCTTTTCATTTCTATCGTATTTGTCTCATTATGAATCAAATATATGCCCTTGCGGCACTATCTTTTAATTATTTTTTATCTTAGTTTCTATTGTCTCCCACATTGTAGGATAATAGACTTTCAAGTATCGACCATTAATTGGTCGAGGATGTATTTCACCATCCAAATCTTTCAAGTGGTAAGCACCCCCTTTCAAGACTTTATGTACCACGAATGGACCTTCTGATGTCCGTCAGGGTGTGCTAAAAATATGTGTTAAAAACGGCCTCTTATGACGGCTTAGGTTTTACCTATCGCAAGTGCACGAATCGTTCTGTAGTATAGTTCATCTTGTGAAAGGATATTGATCCCATAGAGACTAAGTCGTATTCTGAATTCTCATAAAATAATACTCTTAAATTAGAAAAATATGGGTTGTTGTTTTTTAGATTGATTAACTAAAAAAGCAAGTAAAGAGAATAAGACAAGAACAATAGAAAAAAAATCTAGGGATTCCATACTCCACCACTAACCACATAATATAATTCTTAATTCGCTCAATTGAAAGAAGGCGATCCATAACTGTGAATCAGGTTGTACCGCAAATAGCTTAATATGATCCCAAAAAGGATTACCATCAACCGGATTGCGATAACACATCTCATGACTGACCTAACTAGTACATGGCAATTAAATTAATTCAATCTACTCCTAATGCATGAAAAATAAACTAAAGCATGTCTATATTAAATCGCCAAGGCATGGCTTGTGTCAACCTAGGGTATTAAGTTTTATTACCACCATTGTGTAAAAAATCATAAGTTAAGCATCCGAGTTCCAGCCCATAGTGAATAACCATGATTGTATAAGATAAATATATTCATTCAGTCTAAGACAAGAATTAGAATAAATATATAAACTTGTATCAAGAATAAAAACGATCTCTCGTCTACTACAATCATCATAGTATGGTCACAGTTTCCCTTTGTTAAAATTGAAACAAATAAAAGAACTACATTATTTGGCTAGGGTTTTGCTAGAAAACCCTAGATACTGAATTAGTTGCTCATGGTAGAAGGGGACTGCATCGTTGATGTAGAAACGCCCTCCATGATCTTCTTCTCCGGATCTCTAGGTCTTGAATGACTCCTGCCTTTGAATGATATATGAATAGAAGCTCTGAAAATTGTATGAAGAAGATTTCCCAAAATTATGGGGAGAGAAGTCCCTTAGATCTGTAATAAAGCTTGGTATTTATAGGCAAAGGTGATGGAAACCCTAACTTGGAGAATAAGATTAGCCTTTTTCGTAATTTCACACCCAACCAAGCAAAATCCTAATATCTGATGTATAATATATGTATATTACATGTATAAAGGTGTTGGGGTGGAACTTAAAGTCATCCGGGTCAAAACGGATCAATTCGGGTCAAAATAGGATTTCAGCCTGAATATGAAATTTCCAGTTTTTCCTACAGGACACCTCTCTCTCATTTGATCATATCTGGAACTAGACACATTGGATGGAAGAGTGTAATATATCATTGGAAAACTTACTTCAAGCTCTTGAATATAGGTTCAAGAATCACTCCATTTGGACCTTTATGACCGAGATATGAACTCCCGAAGTTGACTAAAATTTTATATTAAAAACACTGTAGCATTCCGCACATACGCTTTAAGCGTAGGGGTCCTACGCTTGACCCCTACGCTTCAAGCGTAGAAGACCTACACTTTAAGTGTACCTCCAAGCATAGGTACAAGCGTAGAAATGTGATTTCCAGCCACTTTTTGAAACTGGAGGTGTAGGTATTTTGTGGAAAATCACTTTTTGCTAAAAATGACGATATTTTTTGCTGAAGATGATGGCTTCTGAAAATGCGTTTTTGCCCTCCGGGAGCCATTTTTGTCACGGACTGCCTCTTTGACTCTCATCTTGGATAGAAAGAATATACTCTTCAGTTAATTCATCGAAGTTAGCTTCATTTCTTCATTAAGCTCCTGAAACATGCCTTAATACGCAAACGCAATAAAAATACCAAATAATGGAATGAAAAGACATAATAACAGTAAGATAGGGGCTTAAAATGGATACTTTTGAGCACCTATCACGTTCCCAATTTGGTGACCATTTCCCATATTTTTGGTCATTCACACCGATTGGGAAAATAGTTTTCCAAACCAAGTATGTTTCTCCAAATGCCTTGGCCCTAACACATTTATTGTATGCTCTTGTAATTCATTTATTTTAGAGTTGGATGTGATCGAGAGCCCTTAACCTCACTTCATTGAGTTCTTCCAATTCTATCAATATAGATTCATTGTACTCCTCAGGGGTTAATTTATTTTGCAAGGCAAATCTCATAGATCGGACAGTGATTTCAATGGGCAAAACCGCATCGTGGCCATAAGTTAGCATGAAAGGGGTTACACCCGTGCTTGACCATTGAGAGGTTCTAAACGCCATAAGTGTTTTCGAAAGAAGTTCATGTCAGACCCTTGGGTTATCCTTGACCATTTTTTCGATGATGCTTTTTAAGGTCTTATTGGATGATTCAGCTTACCCATTCCCCTAAGGATAGTGTGGAGTTGAGTTTAGAAGTTTAATCCTATACTCAACTGCGAACGCTTGAACTTATTTACCCACAAGCGCGAAGCCTCGATCTGTCGTGATTGATTCCGGAATTCCAAATCTATGGATAATATGTTTTTGGATGAAACATATCACGTCTGTTTGGTGTATCGACTTCATTGGTATTGCCTCAACCCATTTAGTTAAATAGTCGATGGCAACACTGATAAAACAATGTTGCTTAGAAAAAGGAGTGTTAGTCACTAATTGACCCTAGAGTAGGGGGTGAATAGGGTGTTTGAATAAATTCTTTATTCTTTTCAAAAAATAAAACAATCTATATTTAATAATCACTTAGTTCAATAAACAAGCAATAGTTCCAATTTGAAAGTTCAAGTTAATTGATCTAACTAATTATACCAAGATTAATATATCATGAAAAATAATGAAATAAATATAGCATGCAAGATATTGAGGTAAGGAAATAGAGATAGAGATAGAGAGATTGACATCGTAATTTTTTCGAGGTTCAGTAACTCCTATTCATCGGCTCAAGAACCCCTTCTTGAGACTTTTCCCGATCATTTCACTATGGCTCTTCCTTCACATGTGGAATAGCAAACCTTTACACACAAGCTAACGAGCTCGTCTCACATTCAAGGGAACAATCCTCTCTTAAACCAATGGGCCTCACTAACCCAAGATCACAAATTTGTGTATGCAATCAATATATCACTCAAGAAATAAAATCACTCAAAACCCTAAGATTTTTATGGAAGATTGATCAATATAAGCTCAAGTGTTTGAAAGTGATATTTCAAGAACTCTAGATGAATATTCTCAAATGAATGATTTCAACAAGTGTGCTCAAGAGAGTAGAAACGACACTAGAGTTTAAAGCTTTCAAAAGATTTGAGTTGAAAATCAACATTTTTGTTTCTTGCCTTCAATGGCTTTTCAAAGTGTGCTACAGAGAAAGATGAAGATGAAGACTTGTAAATTTTCTCACACTAGAAATCTCTACTTTCCAAATGCTCATCTCATTCTATATATAGTGTACATTAGGGTTTGAGATAGTGAATCTCACTCATGAAGAGTAGGAGAGTAAGCATAAAACATTTGGGAGAATAAAACACCAAGTGATGGGCAAAAATATTTTTCAAAATCACTTTTTGTCAAAAGTTGGGTCAGCTAGTCAACTGCCTATTAAAATCCAGTCGACTGCCTCCATGCTGAATTTTAAAATATTTTTCCCAATGGTCACTGCCAGTCGATTGCCTCAAGAAACCCAGTCGACTGCCTCAAGACCCAGTCGACTGCCTTAATGGTCAATCAACTACCTAATGCGATTAAATGTTCCCAAACTCTCTGACTATTCCAGTCGACTGCCCAGTTTTGTACTAGCAATCAATTGGGTCACTGCCAGTCGACTGCCATGGATTGGCCAGTCGACTGGGTGAAACCTGGTGACTTAAAATGTTCGTTTTTGTTCCATTTTTTAGTTTGGTTCTTTAATCACTTGAGCTTATAGGACTAATCAACGCATAAAATACCTTGTTACAGTATTCGCGCCCTGACTTATCTACCCCGGTCTTGAGTCTTCAATTTTCGCTTTTCATTGACCATTTTATCCTTTGTTGTTTTTGCTCTTTTGAATTTCATTTTTCACTTTTGTGTTAAGCATTCATTTCCGAGCATTTTTTCCGAGTGATTTTTTCCTGTCTTTTGCTGAAACATTTAACTCAAATTTCATTAGTACCAAACATGCATAAATGGTTTATGATCATCAAAATAGGTATTATTGTTCGACCGTAAATGTCAAAGCTAATAATCTCCCCCTTTTTTATGATGACAAAACATTTCGTGTTTGTCCGAAAATGGTGAAGTATCTAGTGATACTCCCCCTCAATTTATGCTTTGCATGCTCACCCTTAATGAATGAATTTTGCAATTATATAGGCATTAAGCAAAAATGACATAATGAAACACAAAGCAACATTTCATTTCATTTTCATTTCAAGTACATGATGTTCACTACAATAAGCAAAAACATGAAATGAAGCATACAAGAACACACATGAAAATGAAATACTTCTAAACATGAAATCATAATTTCTTCTCCCCCTATGGTAACATAAAAAAGGCGGGAGGTTGCGCTGAATATCTGTTACAACCGAGAAAAGGGAGCCAAGGCGAGCGGAAAAGTCGGTGGTGAGGGCATCGAATTTCCCTTCAAGTTGCTCCAGAGTCTCGGCATTCCTCTTTTTGAGCCTCCGCGTTGTGCTTTATGACATCGAGAATTTGATCCAGGAGCTCGGAATTCGCTCCCAACCCAAAATCAGGGATGTCGAAAGTGCTACCCAGAGAGGGGAAAGAAGAAGTCGGAGTGACAGGAGGAGGAAGAACGGATGGTCCAGCCTGGTCCTACGGAGGAACACCTTCCAAAGATACTAAAACTCCATTGGCATTCTTTTCAATGCGCATTTGCTTGAGATGGGTGGTATCCAGAAAGATGGGGGTGTGCTCGGTAGGCTCGCCAACAAGTGGAATGCCACACTTCTTGAGAAGAGAAGAAATGTGAGCGGGAAAAATGAGAGTGCCACCTTCCTTGTTTTGCCTCTCAATGATAACGGCGCGAAAAATGAATCCCAAGTTAACCTTTGTGTCGGACATAATGTAAGCAACAAGGAAGGCCTCCATGCTCAAAACAAGGTTGCGACTTCCGATTTTAGGCAAGACGGAGTAGGTGACAATGTTGTGCATAATTCGGGCCTCAGGAGTGAGCGCAGAGTTCAGAAACTCAGTAATTGTCTTGGTTTCCTTATCGATGAAAATACTCCAGACGGCTTCGAGAGGGTCGAAAGAGCTAGATGAGTACCACACATAAGGAGTGTAGTAAGAAATACCACCCAATTGAAGCCGAAAATGGGTATTGAGGTCGGCATCACTAAGGTCGATTTCAACACCGCCAATGGTGGCATAGAAAGAAGACGCGGGGGCTTGCGGAGGAAATGGATTGTGAAGTTTGGTTTAGAAGGCTCTGACAGCTTACAAGTAATGAGTAATATTGAGTGAGATAAAGAAATTCCAGCCCATATTCATGAAAAGATTAAAGGTGTTGGTGCCGATTTCATCGCACAGGCTCAGGGAAACAATACGACAACGAACAAGCTTTCGAGGCAAGAACTTGGTCTCGTAGGCATGAATATCGTCGATGTCATCTCTGAGGAGATTAACAAAACTCATTGGCGCAGAGTCGTCATCGAACTCAATTTTGGCATCCTCTGGTATGACCGGGGGCGCAGGAGGAAGAGAACTGCCACCGCGATGAGTTATCTTGCGTGTGGGGTGGGCTTGAACTGGTTTAGGGGCCATGAAAATACCAAGAATCAGTAGGAATAGGGACATGGTGAAGAGAATTCGGGTAGAGAAGAGATTGGATATAAGGGTGTATGAATATATGAATATATGTGTATATATATATAGGTGAAGAAGGGGGAATGAATTAATAGGAGTGGATGAATGTGGTGAAGTGGGGGAAGTGAATGGGAGTGAAGAGGTAGCTTGAAAATAGGAAGTGGTGGTGAGAAAATATGAGAGAAGTGGAGAAAAGAGGAAGAGAAATGGCTTAAGAAACCAGTTTGCGTAAAGGCAGTCGACTGGCTCTTCACCCAGTCGATTGGCCAAAAAGAAGCAGTCGACTGGCTAATCGGTAAGAAAATGCCTAAAGTCTTTGATTAACCCAGTCGACTGGCCAGTTTTCTATAGGCAGTCGACTGGCACCTATAAATGTTTGAAAATTCAAAAAATTTAAAATATATATATATATTGCAAGTCTGGTGCCCGTCATGATTAAACTAACACTTCAATATCAACGGCCATACCAATTTCCTTACGAATTTTTGAAAAAGATTCCTTCGAGAGGGGTTTTGTGAAAATATCCGCTAATTGATTGCTAGTGTCGATAAAAATCAACTCAACGTCACATTTAGTTACATGATCACGTAAGAAATGATGCCTAATCTCGATGTGCTTGGTGCGTGAGTGTTGAATAAAATTCTTAGAAATTCAAATAGCACTAGTATTATCACATTTAATAGGCACTTTATTAAAAATAATACCGAAATCAAGTAATTATTGCTTAATGTAAAGAGTTTGAGCGCAACTACTACCGGCCGCAACATATTCGGCTTCGGCGGTAGACAAGGCAACGGTGTTTTGCTTTTTACTTTACCAAGATACAATGGAGTGTCCTAGAAAGTGACATATGTCGCTTGTGCTTTTGCGATCTACTTTGCATCCGGCAATGTCGGCATCCGAATAGCTAATGAGATCAAGTGAAGTACCCCAAGGATACCAAAGTCCTAGATTGATTGTGCCACTTAAATAACGAAAGATACGTTTAACGACAAGCAAATGAGATTCTTTAGGACAAGATTGAAAATGAGCACATAAGCACACACTAAACATTATATACGGTCTACTAGCGGTTAAGTAAAGCAAACTACCGATCATGCCTTTATATTTAGTAATGTCAGCACATTTACCATTTTCATCTTTGTCAAGCTTAATAGAGGTACTCATAAGAGTTATGGCATGTTTGGTAACCTCCATACCAAATCGCTTTAGCAAATCTTTAGTGTGCTTGGATTGGCTAACAAATAAGCCATCCGAGCTTTGCTTGATTTGCAAACCTAAGAAGAAGTTTAACTCACCCATCATGCTCATTTCAAATTCATTTTGCATACTTGTCGCAAAATCTTTAGAAAGAGAATCATTTGTTGAGCCGAATATAATATTGTCAACATATATTTGGACAATCAACAAATTATTCTCAATGATTTTTGTAAAAAAGTGTGTTATCAACTTTACCTCTTGTAAAACCGTTTTGAATCAAAAATCCACTATGCCTTTCATACCAAGCTCTAGGAGCTTGCTTCAAACCGTATAAGGCCTTAGTTAATTTGAAAACATGTTTTGAAAAAAGTTCATTTTCAAAACCGGTTGGTCGCTTTACAAAAACTTCTTCTTCTATGACACCATTTAAGAAAGCACTTTTGACATCCATTTGATAAAGAGTAAAATTTCTAGATGATGCAAATGCAAGAACCATTCTAATTGCTTCTAATCTAGCTACGGGTGCAAAAGTCTCATCGTAGTCAATGTCTTCCTCTTGATTATAACCTTGAGCTACCAATCTTGTTTTATTTCGAATGATCACTCCATTTTCATCCTTTTTATTTCGAAAAAACCCATTTTGTGCCAATTATAGTTTGATTTTCGGGTTTAGGAACTAAATTTCAAACTTGATTGCGTTCAAATTGATTTAGTTCCTCTTGCATGGCAACTATCCAAGAATCATCACATTGAGCTTCGTGGAACTTCTTGGGCTCGATTTGGGACACAAATGCCATGTGATTGCAAAAGTCTCTAAGTTGAGATCTAGTGCTAACCCCTTTTGATGGATTGCCTATGACTTGATCAAGAGGATGATTGTGTACTATCCTCCATGATTTAGGAATTGAGTTTATCAAGTCATCATTGGATTGATGCTCAACTTCACCCTTTTTATTTTAACTACTTGATGAGTTGGAGATATTGAGATTATTTAAACTATTCTCAATCCTTACAACTTCATCATCATTTAGGTCAACTCTAGGTAATGGTAGTGGTGGTGATTCATCAAAGACAACATGAATTGATTTAACCATGGTTAGAGTTCTTTTGTTATAAACACGAAAAGCTCTACTTCTTGAAGAGTATCCTAAGAAAATTGTTTCATCCGATTTGGAGTCTAATTTTCCTAAGTTATCCTTATCATTTAGCACAAAACATTTATAATCGAACACTTTGAAATACCCAATATTAGGCTTTCGACCATTCCATAACTCATAAGGTGTTTTTCCCAATTTCATTCGAATGATAACTCTATTTATGACATGACAAGCGGTGTTTACCACTTCCGCTCAAAGGCTTCGGGGAAGGTTATGCTCATTTAACATAGTTCTAGCCATTTCTTGCAAAAACCTATTCTTTCTTTCAACTACACCATTTTGTCGAGGGGTTCTAGGGGCCGAGAGATCATGACATACACCAAGTTCATCACACAATTCTCTAAATCTTGATTGTCGAATTCCCTACCCCTATCACTTCAAATTTTCTTAATTTTCAAATCTTTTCATTTTGAATAATTCTATAAAATTTATCAAGAATGGAGTAGGTTTCATTTTTATGAGCAAGAAAGTGAACCCAAGAATATCTAAAGTAGTCATCCACTATAACAAGTACATAGAGTTTCCCGGCTAAGCTAGCCGTTATCTCCAAACCGAAAAGATTCATGTGTAGTAGCTCTAACGGTCTAGAAGTGGTGATGTCTTTCTTTCTCTTGAAAGAAGACTTGACTTGTTTACCTACTTGATATGCATTACATACTTTATCTTTTGAAAATTTAGTCTTCGGGAGACCTTTGACTAAATCATTTTTAGATAAACGATGAATGAGGTCCATACTAGCATGTCCTAAACGCCTATGCTATAGCCAACTATTTTCACTAGATGTGACAAAACATTTAACATCTTTCAACATAGTATACAAGTTTCCATTTCGTTTAGCATTGAATAATTGTTTTCCATCTTTCTCAACTATGCATGCATTGGACCTAAAAATAACATCATAGCTTTTGTCACATAATTGACTAATACTAAACAAGTTATGCTTCAAACCATCAACCAATAACACATTATCTATAGAAAGAGAAGAAGATATACCGATGGAGCCGATTCCAATAATTTTGCCATTAGAGTTGTCCCCAAAAGTGACATTTCCTCCTTCATAGGATTTAAGATAATTGAACTTTGATTTGTCCCCCGTCATATGCCTTGAGCATCCGCTATCAAGGAACCACTTATCCTTTGAAGCGGACTTCAAATATATCTACAAAAATAAGTGAAGTTCATTGGTACCCAATTTTACTTTAGGTCCGCTAAGGTTAGAAAGAGATACAATGGTTCCTTTTGGAACCCAAATCATTTTAGTTATTACTTTCTCCTTTTTACGCAAGCAAGCATTCACTTTATGTCCATTTTTCTTGCAATAATAACATGTAACATGCATATGATCATTTGAGGATGCATGAGATGATTGTTTAGTAAATGTATGCCTCAATGATTTCCTCTTCTTCAAAAGAATAACATCTTTGTCAAAAGTATCGTACCCTAATTCACTTTTATCAAATGATCTTCTTTGTCTTCCTAACATGATACTTAGGTTTTCTTTTTCTTTTGTAAATTTTGCAAAATATTGATTTGATCATCAATGGTCTTTTTCAAAACAATATTCTCCTTCTCTAGTTCAATATTCTTATCATCCGTTACACTTAACATAATTGAATTGGAACAAGTATAACTACATGAAGATTTTGTTTTCTTGAGCGTCATGTGTTTACTAGCTAATTTTTCAAATTCTTCATGCAACTCTTCAAATGCATCTTGTAATTCATTATAAGAGCTAAGAAGTTCTTCATATGATAATTTAGATTTATCTAAAGTATGGGAGTTTAGATATACCTCATCTTTCTTTGCCATGAGACAAAGGTTTGTCGTTTCCTCGCCATTTTCTTCTTCATCCGATTCATATGAGTAATAATCATCCCATGTAGCATTCATATCCATCTTGTTTGGCATTTTCTCGTTCTCCTTTTTTAACTTGAAACAATCGAACTTATAGGTTCCCGGCTTCCCACAATTGAAGCAAGTTGGAGTCCCCCTCTTGCTAGGCTCGCCTCTTTGATGGTTTCTCCTTATGAATCTACCACTATTGACTTTCTTTCTTTGAAGAAATCTCTTGAATTTTTGGGTGATTAATGCGATGTCTTCATCTACCTCTTCTTCAATTTGCTCGTTGGCTTCATTTTTGGTAAAAGCTTGCAAAGCTATACCTTTTCTCGATTTAATTCCTCTCGAGATTTTAGAGTGATTTCCCAAGTGAGAGGATATCCGAATATCTCATCAAGGCTCATGGTGTTGAGATCATGAGCTTCTTTGATGGCTGTTACCTTTGCATCTCATTTGACCGGAAGACTTCTAAGAACTTTGCGTGAAGCATTGGATCTAAGAATAATTCTACCAAGATGTTTTAGTCCATTCAAAATATTAGTAAAACAAGACATCATTGAATTGACATTTTCATCATCCTTCATGGTAAATAATTCATATTCATGCATGAGTATATCAATTTTAGATTCTCGCACTTAAGTGGTTCCTTCATAAGTTACTTCTAGCTTATCCCACATTTCTTTAGCCACAATGCAAGTGGAGACACAATTAAATTCATTTGGGCTTAAAACACAATTTAGGTTAACCTTGGCTTTAGCATTATAGGACATAAGCCTACGCTCATCATTATCCCATTCATTTGGCAATTTAGGAATTGTTTTACCATCTACAACTTTTGTTATAACAAAAGGTCCATCAACAATAACTTGCCAAATTTGGTAATCAATAGTTTGAAGGAAATCTATCATCCTAGTCTTCCAATATCTATAGTTTGATCCATCAAACCAAAGGGGCATATTGTTCGATTGTCCTTCAATGTGAGTGACTAAGTTAGAGGTCATGATCGTTCTCTAAGACGGTTAAGTCTAAAACAAGTAGAGATTAGGCTCTGATACCAATTGTTAGTCACTAATTGACCCTATAGGGGGGATGAATAAGGTGTTTGAATAAATTCTTTATTCTTTTCAAAAAAATAAAACAATCTATATTTAATAATCACTTAGTTCAATAAACAAGCAATAGTTCCAATTTGAAAGTTTAAGTTAATTGATCTAACTAATTATTACAAGATTAATATATCATGCAAAATAATGAAATAAATATAGCATGCAAGATATTGAGGTAAGGAAATAGAGATATAGATAGAGATAGAGAGATTGACACCGCGATTTGTTTGAGATTTGGTAACTCCTACTCCTCAACTCAAGAACCCCTTCTTGAGACTTTTCCCGATCCTTTCACTATGGCTCTTCCTTCACAAGTGGAATAGCAAACCTTTACACACAAGCTAACGAGCTCGTCTCACATTCAAGAGAACAATCCTCTCTTAAACCAATGGGCTTCACTAACCCAAGATCACAAATTTGTGTATGCAATCAATATATCACTCAAGAAATAAAAACACTCAAAACCCTAAGGTTTTTATGGAAGATTGATCAATATAAGCTCAAGTGTTTTAAAGTGATATTTCAAGAACTCTAGATGAATATTCTCAAATGAATGATTTCAACAAGTGTGCTTAAGAGAGTAGAAACGACACTAAAGTTTAAAGTTTTCAAAAGATTTGAGTTGAAAATCAAGCTTTTTGTTTCGTGCATTCAATGGCTTTTCAAAGTGTGCTACAGAGAAAGATGAAGATGAAGACTTGTAAATTTTCTCACACTAGAAATCTCTACTTTCCAAATTCTCATCTTATTCTATATATAATGTACATTAGGGTTTGAGAGAGTGAATCTCACTCATGAAGAGTATGAGAGTGAGCATGAAAAAGTTGGGAGAATAAAACACCAAGTGATGGGAAAAAATATTTTTCAAAATCATTTTTTTGTTAAAAGTTGGGTCAGCCAGTCGACTGCCTATTAAATTCCAGTGTACTACCTCCAAGCTGAATTTTAAAATATTTTTCCCAACGGTCACTGTCAGTCAACTGCCTCAAGAGCCAGTCGACTGCCTGATGTGATTAAATGTTCCCAAACTCTCTGACTATTCCAGTCGACTGCCCAGTTTTGTACTGGCAGTCGACTGGGTCACTGCCAGTCGACTGGGTGAAACCAGGCGACTTAAAATGTTCATTTTTGTTCCATTTTTTAGTTCGGTTCTTTAATCACTTGAGCTTATAGGACTAATCAACACATAAAATACCTTGTTACAGTATTCGTACCCCGACCTATCTACCCCGGTCTTGAGTCTTCAATTTTTTCTTTTCATTGACCATTTTGTCCTTTGTTGTTTTTGCTCTTTTGAATTTCATTTTTCGCTTTTGTATTAAGCATTCATTTCCGAGTGATCTTTTCCTGTCTTTTGCTGAAATATTTAACTCAAATTTCATTACTACCAAACATGCATAAATGGTTTGTGATCATCAAAACAGGTATTATTGTCCGACCGTAAATGTCAAAGCCAATAAGGAGGATAAACCTTCTCGATCAGATCCATAGCCCATCCCCAGAATGGCCATGCTTTGATAATTGGCTACATTTCGACTGCAGGGACTCTATGAATTAGTCCATGCCTTTGGAAGGCTTGACACCCTTTAGCATATGAGATGCAATCTTTAAGCATGTCAGGCCAGTAGTAAGCATATCTTCCGATCAACCATTTCATTTTAATCCCGGCTTAGTGAGCACCACATATCTCTTCATGAACTTCAGTCATTACCTTCATAGCTTATTTCATTTCGATGCACCTTAAGAGTAGGTCATCTTTGATACTATGTCTAGCAAAATGAATCTAAGTTCCTGAATTCTCAATTTCTTATCAGCCTTCATGTTTGGATTTTGAAGATACTGAATAATTGGAGATCTTCAGTCACCCTCTTCTATTTCTTCTTATACTTCAGTCACGAAGACTTCAGCCGATAAACCTTCCCTAATTTTGACTGATGGTAAGGATCTTTTCTTTATATTGATAAGGTTTTTAGCTATTCCTTCTGACACTCGAACACTCGATACCACTTAAGCCAAGTCATTGGCTTCTTTATTATGTGACCTATAAACATGTTCCACCCTTATATCATCAAATTCTTGTAATAATTGCATAGCTATGGAATGGAAAGGTTTGAGGTTCTGACTTTGGCACCTAAAGTTTGTAGACATGTGTCCAATTACTATACTAGAGTTGCCTATAATTTTAACGGTCGTTGCCCCCATTTTAAGGAGTATTTCAAGACTGATAATCAATGCTTCATATTCTGCTTGGTTGTTTGAACATTTAAATTCGAAGAAGAAATAATTTGTAGTTTTTCTTCCATTTGGTGAAATTATTATAATTCCAGCCCCTCCAATATCATATGTGTTTTACCCGTCAAAGATTAAAGTCCATGGTGTTAGCTCAATAACACATAATTCTTCAGCATCATGGATTTCTGGAACAATGTACAGACATGGATGGTCGGCCAATAAATCAGCAAGTGATTGGCCTTTGATGGCCTTTTGGGGTGTGTATCTAAAACTGAATTCCAAGAGCGCCAATGATCACTTACCAATTCATCCGGAGATTATTGGACGAGAAAACATGCATTTAATCAAATCAGTTGCACAAATCACGTAAACTAAAACAGGGAACATATATATTCTCAACTTAAGAGCTACAAAATACAAAGCAAGACACATTTTTTCGATTAGCGTATATCAACGCTCAACCGATGTCAAGATACGACTAAGATAATACACTGCATGTTCTTTTCCTACTTCATTATCCTGGGCTAAAAGACTTCCGATTGACTCATCGACAGCTGAGATATACAACTTCAATGGTCATTTCCTTCTTGGTGGCATGAGTACAGGAGGTTTAGAAAGATACATATTGATTGCTTTAAAAGCATGTTGGTGCTTCTTGATAATACACTGCATGTTGTTTATCCCATCTAAAGACCTCTTCTAACTTGAGCTTCAATAAAGAAGAAAATGGATGAATCTTTCCAGCACAGTTCGAGATCAATCTCCTCAAAAAATTAATCTGACCTATCAGTCTCTATAGTTCTTTCTTACTTCGCGGAGGTTGAGCATCGAAAATTGCCCTGGCTTTATTCTTGTCAATCTCTATCCCCTTTTGGTGCACCAAGAACCCCAAAAAATTTCCAGTCATCACTCTGAAAGCACATTTAAGTGGATTTATTTTCAGGCCACGTGACTTCATCCTTTTGAAGGATTTCTTTAGGTCGTCTAAATGTTTAGCCTTGGTCGATGACTTTACTACTATGTCATCAATGTATACTTCTTCTTTTTTCCAATCATGTCATGGAAAATTGCAGCCATAGCTCTCTGATAAGTGGCACCAGCATTTTTCAACCCGAAAGGCGTCACAACTTACTCAAAAGTACCTATAGCACCTGGACACCTAAATGTCGTCGTTGAAACATCATCTTCAGCAATGAATATTTGATTATAACCTGAGTGTCTGTCCATGAACGATAGAATCTCATTATTGGCGGCCGCATCAATAAGTTGATCGGCCATTGGCATCGGATACTCATATTTAAGGGTAGCGAAATTGAGATTTTGAAAATCTTCACATACCCTTATATTTCCATTCTTCTTGACTACCGGAACAATGTTAGATAGTCATTCACAATATCTTGTCTCAATGAATAATATTAAGCACTTTTTAAAATATATATAAAAAAAAATGATAGAATTGCTCACATCATATACCTTGTCCGACTTACATAAAATTACAGTTGTTTTATTTATTTTTAGACCTTAGTGATAGAGCTTTTGGTTTTGCTTTTATATAATGAGAACAAAAAAGAAATATTACTCCTCCGTCTCAATTTAAATATCCTTTTTCGGGAATTTAATTTTTCAAGGGAATTGAATTTTGGTATTTTATGTTGTATTTGTAGTGGGTGAATTGCCAATTTTACCCATAGTGGGTCCAAGATGATGTGATTTTGGATTGTAGTTTAGGTTTTCTATTATTTTAATGCATGAAGGTTAAATTAGTAAAATAATAAAATAGAGTAGGTAGACTTTTCAAATAAGACACTTATTTTGGACCAGACAAAAGAGAAAAGATGGACACTTATTAAATTAAGATGGAGGGGGTAACATTTTTATAAAGATAAAACTATACACTTGTATACTGGATATGTTTTCTAGACTACATTTAAAGATAAGATTATTGTCACCTAGTATTTACTTTTAAATTTAAAATTTATTTTAAAAAATATGTTAATATATAATTTCTTTTTAAATAAAAAAATATTTTACATATTGATTATGTGTGGAATAAATTTATAATAGCTGTGACAAACCAAATCAACAAAATTAGTTGTTGTTTTTTTTTTGAAAGGTAACAAAATTAGTTGTTAGTTATTGAGATCATATTTATTTTTTGAAATATGTAAAAAATAAATTAAAAAATCATGATTTGCGGCTGAGAAACGGTATGGTTCCAACCGAACGACTTAGATTCTGGCTTTAATTTTTTTTCAAATTGTTAGCCTCGATTCAAAAAACTAATAACTCTTATTGAAGACATTATTTTAATTTGAAAGAGAAAAAAGAAAAAAGAAAAATTGAGTTTCGAATATAATCCAAAACACTTCTTGATTGTGTTAAGACTTAAGATGGGTTCCATTCATCCAAAGACTTCTTCAAACACTCTTTACATATATGATTCCTAATATATGAGATATTAAGATCTTTACTTATTTGTAAGGGTAAATAGCTTAAACCCCCCCTCAATTTTACTCTATTTCCCTACTATACTCCCTCAACTATGAAATGAGCTTAGAACCCCCTAAAGTTTTATAAAATGTTGCATCATGAGTTTGCCCTCAATTTTTTTTACCCTTTTACCCTCCAAACTTTTTGTATTTCCACCTAACCTATAATTTTATCCTTACTATTATATTTATTAATTCTTTAAATTACAAAAATATTATTTCCTTTAGTTAGAATATTAATTATACCATTTACCTTTAATGTATTAGACTAAATATACTCTCAAATGTTAATTTTTTTTTTGTAAGTTTTAATTATTTTATTTGTAAATCAATTAACTTGTTATTAAATTTTAGTTTGATTTAAATCATAAAAATCAATCCTAATTAATATATTCATAAATAAATCACAATTTATGAATATATTTTTATGAAAAGAAAGTTTCATTTGGCAAAAAAAAAATTTAATTAGGATAATGAGTTTTATGATTTAAATGAAATTAAGTTTTATTGGAAAATGATATATATTTTGGAACATATATATATATATAATTCGTCAAAAATATATATTTTTCGAATTGTTTTAAAAAAAATATGAATTTTTTCCAAAAAATAAAATTTTTGGGAAATATATATATTATGTTCCAAAATATGATTTTTTTTTTCCGAAACTAATATAATTTTTTTCTGAAATATATATTTTTTATATTTTAGAAAATAATGTATATTTTTCATAAAAAAATCATATTTTTTAAAACAATTCGAAAAATATATACTTTTGACGAATCATATATATATATATATTCCGAAATATATATCATTTTCCAATATATATATATTTTCATATTTTGGAACATAATATATATTTTTCCCAAAAAAATTATTTTTCTGAAAAAATTCATATTTTTTAAAAGAATTCGGAAAATATATATTGTTAACGAATTATATATATATTCCAAAATATATATCATTTTCCAATATATATATATATATATATTCCGAAATATATATATTTTGAACAAAATATATATTTTGTTCAAAATATATATATTGTTTTCATAAATTGTGATTTATTTATGAATATATTAATTAGTATTGAGTTTTATGATTTAAATCAAACTAAAATTTAATACCAAGTTAATTGATTTACAAATAAAATAATTAGAACTTATAAAAAAAAATTAACATTTGAGAGTATATTTAGTCTAATACATTAAAGGTAAATGACATAATTAATATTCTAACTAAAAGAAATAATATTTTTGTAATTTAAAGAATTAAGAAATATAATAGTAAGGATAGGATTAAAGGTAAGGTGGAAATACAAAAAGTTTGGAGGGTAAAAGGGTAAAAATATTTGAGGGCAAGCCCATGGTGCAAGAAAATGAAAGTTGAGGGGGGTATAATTAATTGAGGGGGTATAGTAGAAAAAGAAAGTAAAATTGAGGAGGTCTTAAGCTATTTACCCTATTTGTAATAGAGGTGAAGTAAGTCGAAGAAGTTGGCTTACTTGGAAAATAGTTTCGCCTTGTGTCTCAAGAAATATCATATCTCAAGTTTGATTTTCTTTAGGTGTAATTTGTTCGGGCTACGACCTCGGGTATAGTCTGTGACTTAACTCATACGTGTGATGGGTCACATTGCATTGGTCCCCCATTTTTTTTTACAGGAGTTTAAGTCTCATGGGCTCATGTGGAGGTGTGTGAATATTTTACCAAAAATAGACTTGAACAAGTTTATGTAATAAATATACATACTTATTAATATTACGATAATTGTATGTCATTTAGGCAAAAGTGTATAATACCCCCTTATACTTTGGTTGAGTTGCAAAATACCCCATATGCTATTTTTTGCCCCAAATCACTACCCTATGCTTTTTAAAAGGTGCAATATACTCCCCTATGCTTCGCTTAGCTCCAAATCACTATCATGTGTTTTTCAAAAGTTGCAAAATACCACCATTGATTATGTTTTACACAAAAATATTGATCATTTTGCCCCCCTGTCTTGTAATAAACCATTTTTAGTTTTTTTTTTTCTCTTTTTCAATAATATAATTAATAATTCAAAACTTCACACACATTTATTTATAGGGGTGTTCAAAACCGGTTCAATTTCTTAAAAAGAGGAATTGGAACCGAACCGAACCGGAACCAAAATCTCCGTTCCGGTTCCAATTCGTACTATCATTTTATTAAAAAAAAATAAAAAACACCACATATCAAAAGATAATTTAATTTTATATATGTTTCTATATTTAATTCGTGAAAAAAATCAATAATTCGTGAAAAACTATTTAAAGTTACAAAAAAAAAAAACTACCAAAAATATAAGTAAAAGAGTTACCAAAATAATTTCTTGAATACCAATATATATATATATATATAAATTTGTTAAATTATAACATTATTTTGAATTACGGATTTCACTATATCTCAGCTTTCCTCCTCATTTCTTCTCTCCATTTTTCCTGATCATGTCTACATACCAACATATTGACATATATAAAATAAATATTATCTTTTGATATTTGTCTTTTTTTTTTTTTTTAAAATGATAGTACGAATCGGAACCGGAACAGAAATTTTGGTTCCGGTTCCAGTTCGGTTCAATTCCAATTCTTATTTTTAAGGAACCAAACACTCCTATAAATAAATGTATGTGTGTGAAGTTTTGAATTATTAATTATATTATTGAAAAGAGAAAAAATAAAGTAAACAAAATACCCAAAAAATGGGTTATTACAAAATAAAGGGGGGGCAAAATGATCAATATTTTTGTGTAAAACATAACCAATGGGGTATTTTGCAACTTTAAATAAAGTACCGGGGGGTATGTTGCAACTTCTGAAAATGATAAGGTAGTGAATTGGGGCAAAAAATAACATAAGGGGGTATTTTGCAATCGAACCAAAGCACAAGGGGTATTATGGACTTTTGCCTAGATATATATATATATATATATATATATGATAATATATAATTATATGTCATTTATTGCATACCATTACATATATTACGAGTCCATATATGTTTTTACTCCTATTACAAATTATAAATGATGTTTATTAGAAAGAAATGAAATAAAGTATGACTTATATGTATTACAATTACAACAGATGCATTATATAATTTATATTCCAAAACTTATTACACACACCAAATCCAACATAGATCTGAGCAATAAAAAAAATCTCAAAAATTAGAAATTATAGTGACCCCTATAGAGGCCAAGGAAAAGTGTGTAATTTAAGGAAATAATAGTTTTGAAAACAAATACATAAATTTCCGACATGTCCTTGCATTCGATTGTATCTCTCAGTTACAATTCATCCTAAGTAAGAATTTTTCTAATAATTTAATTTAGTTGGAATTAAAAAATCTTGAAAGTTCTTAGTTGGAATAATTATAAATTAATGAATGATATATGTTCTTATATTAGAAACTTGAGTTATTTATAGTTTAGTTTGTTGTATAAATAATTGCAAAGTTTTGTTAGGGATATTGTATATTCTAATATTAAAATCTACTCATGTTATCATGTAAACATAAAAATATATAAGCATTGTATACATTAATTATTATAAATTAGAGAAATATTAAGTCAGTATAAACTTCGATGAAAATGTATTAAATAAAATAAGTAAAAAATTTGTGTATAAAAATCTTCAAGTATATTATCAACTGAGGCAGGCCTGCAATGGGCCCAAAGAGTAAACTGGCCATATAGAATTACTGGGTAGGCCTGCGAGCTGCATTTGGGCTACAAGCTTACAACCGACCTGTTCGAGTTTGATCCATACATTCTAATATTGAGCTTGTCCTAGACTCCTACTAAAAGAAATATAAATTAATTATAGTATTATATAATTCTTATTAAATTGAGTTATGTTTACAAAGGTAAGAAGTCGAGTCACATATTGTTTGAGTCATCTTGACTTTAAAACAAGTTTGAGCTCGACTAATTAGGGAAAAAATTAAATCTTTTTACTCTCACATTGGATGAAATTTGATGGACGAGATCTGATATGATGACAAACAAGTTCCATTGAACTGAACTATATATTTGTAAACCTAACTTATCACCAGATCATCAAATCTTCACTGAACCAAGTCCAGGGAGAGAGTAAGAGGACTGAATTCGAATATTTTTTTACAATAATAAAAGTCGAAAGAACAACATACTTTAGAAAAATTCTTAATAATTTTTTTATTATTTTTGTTGCATGTTATGTTATTATTTTGTGTAGTGTACGATTATTAAATTATAACTAGATTGAATTTCATCTCATGCAACCGCCTATTTACCATTATTGATATCATTTTGTCTTTTTGTGATCTATATTGATAATGCTACAATACGTGACATGGTATTTGTAAATTTAAATTTTAATTACAAAATTCTAATCAAACCCCTCTGTCTTATTATGTTTCATAAATTTATGATTGATCCCCATATTATTTACTGTTTTTGAAAACTTGACATGTAGTTACTTTTTAAAAAAAGGGGATATGAAGATCAATGCTAGCAATTCTAAGTGGATGGATGTCAATTCCCCTTTGGGAATCGATTTAAGTAGAGTTTCCTTAATTATATTTCCGTCTCTCCTTCCGGTTTGGAAGAATTAGAACAAGAGCTTGTAGGCATTCTTCTACTTATAGGTTCATCATTCACACCCATTTTTGGTCTTTAAAGGAATTATTATATATCGTTCCATCATTGAGACTTCATTTTCTTCTTCTTTTTCCGGACAACTAAAATATAAATTACAGGGTTTCTCGGTTCATTTTTATGAGAACAATTTTATTTTGTAAAAATTTAAAAGGTCAAAATTGTAGAAAGACCTACTTGGTTGACAATAACAACAACAAAAAAAAAAAAAAAACTTAAATAAATAAATTGATTGTTCATTATTTCAAAGAATTGTTAGTCACAATTACTAAAAGTAATTTTCTTATGTTTATTCTTTTTTAAAAGAATTTTCTGGGAATCGATTTAAGTAGAGTTTCCTTAATTATATTTCCGTCTCTCCTTCCGGTTTGGAAGAATTAGAACAAGAGCTTGTAGGCATTCTTCTACTTATAGGTTCATCATTCACACCCATTTTTGGTCTTTAAAGGAATTATTATCTATCGTTCCATCATTGAGACTTCATTTTCTTCTTCTTTTTCCGGACAACTAAAATATAAATTACAGGGTTTTTCGGTTCATTTTTATGAGAACAATTTTATTTTGTAAAAATTTAAAAGGTCAAAATTGTAGAAAGACCTACTTGGTTGACAATAACAACAAAAAAAAAAAAAAAAAACTTAAATAAATAAATTGATTGTTCATTATTTCAAAGAATTGTTAGTCACAATTACTAAAAGTAATTTTCTTATGTTTATTCTTTTTTAAAAGAATTTTCTTAAGGATTTGCTTTTAAATTCATGCAACAGAATTTAAGTAATCAAACATGACTCAGTTGGTATTAGAAACACTCTATAATTATTCTGTTTCGAGCAAAAACAACACAGAAAGGTTGTCAATGGGCTAAGCAAACTCGTAGGCTTTGCTTGCTGGCATTGTGATTCTGTATGTCATCCTTATATTTCTCACATATAATTAAGAATCATTTGACAAATTCCTAGGTATGTCAATTCCAAAAGCAACTTTCATTTATTTTTAATTAATTATAATTTCACTTTTCATGTTACCATCTAAGGCCCACAAATTCCTAGGTTCCAAAAACAACTTGTATTCATGATATAAATTACAAGTTTGAAAAACAATATATGATGACCTCAAACATGTATGATCAGAGAAAAGGGACCGGATGAGGTGGAGCAATAATATTTGTCCTTATTTGTTAGGGTTTGTTGGTATAAGACTTTTAACTACTAATGTAATTTTTTTAAGTGCAATAATTAGGCATAACAAGTAAATTCAATTATCTTAATACTGTATACTAATAAGTTAGTATATATGGAATATTGATACTGATACTCATCTTGAATATTAATATTGTCCATTATTATACTGTTATCGCGTCCGCGATCAAAATTAATATTGTGACAGCAAATCACGATGAATTAAAACATGCTTATCAAAATTGCAAAAAAGATGTGTCCGTCACACCATTTGGACTTGAAAAAACCCGTAATTGTTAATGTCATCCTTTTTGTTATGCAGAAAAACTTCTAATTGAATAGAATATATCATTATTAAAACTTTAAAATCAACTTTGAATCACCACTTATTTGACAATTAATAATTGGAATTGAGTTATGTTGGACAAAAAAATTGTCTAATTCTCAAGGTTATGAATATATCCATGTGTCATGGTTATGAATATAATATTACATGTTCCGTTTAGGTTAGTTCTTGATCTGTGATAATATTATCTTATGAAGTTATATATCCATCTGTTTTGACTCTACTTTCTTTCAACAAAAGCTTATTCAAATAAAATATTTGATCAAGGCCCTCATATTAAAATTTAATATTCACTTTGCAATTTTCTAAACATCTTCGTGTATCTTGTTTCTCTATAAAAATAATTTTCCACATCAGAGTCATTAAATGTATCTTATTTTTGTCAATCACCTTTGTAATAACCGTGATTTCTTTTGATGTGCGTATATATCTATAACTATATATATTAGAAATTTGAATTTAAAGTAGATGGATAAAAAAAAAAATTTAAAATTTTAAAATATAATTTTAAAATTTAAAGAGATTGAATTATCTCTTCGCCCTAACAGAACGTATTATTTATAAAACAAATATCGGTTATCTTAAAGGGGATATATACGTACACTATATGTGCAAAAGGGAGGTGAGTTATAGAGTGAGTGTTGATGTAGATTCATCAGTAGTAGCAAGGAGGAGGTGATCAGCGAGTTTCTTGTTGTGTTTCATTCATCTATCGGATTACTAGGCAAGTAAACATTGCCTTATACATTTGTATATAACTAGAATTCATGGGTTTATTCATGTGTACAATCTTAAATTTCTTTTGTTATGATTGATGAAATTAACTATATAGAATCGTTAATAATATAATCTCCCTATTACGGTATATCATATCGTTATTGGTTTTGTTCGTACCTGTAGATGCTAAAAAATGCACAACACAAGAATGGAATACTTTATTCAGATTTTGTTTTCCTTATATACATTCTCTTTTTGGGCTTTGAGCCCATTAGGGCGACATTCTCTTGCTTACCTCATCATTCTTTACATCACTAACTTGATTATCAAGTCACTCTAGAATGTTTTGGTGATTGGGCTTGAATTGGCCCTTATCTTTGGGTCTTGTAGGGCCTTGTTAGGTCGTCAACCTGATGCCTGATGGGCCCGGAGATTGCCACACTTACACACACTCTCTTCTTGATTGTGAGCCTTTTGACAATTAGGCTCATTACCAAGAAGGTAATGTGTGGGGGAACAACATACATCACCCTTGTCGGGTGACGTGGCAGTCGCATTTAAGGGGTCAGTTGTAACTCATCATTTCGATTTCAAATTCATGGCCCACGTAGCCTCGATTTGGGAAGTGGAGGCTGAGAAGACGGCTCGGTGCTCCGGAATTGGTGCGCATGACTCTTAGTTTCTCTCAGTGTCCTCTATAAATATCTCAAAGCTTACGTGATAAACACTTATTGCATTTCAAAACTTCTTGCTTCTCAAAGAGGTCTCTGCAATCTTGGCTTTCTCGTTTATTATCGCCAGAATCTGCAAATTTTTGCCGAAAAGTTTATAAATCCACTTCGAAATCTTCCCGGAGTTCATTTCATTGTAAGTTTTCCTTCTACCCTTTCTACCTTTCTGTCACCATGTCTGAGAGTGACGATACCCGATCTATCAATGATCTACATCCTTCCTCCGTCGATCCTGACGCTTCTCTGAGTTATCCATCTATTGAGGTGGTTAGGACTGACAGATCTAGCCCCCTAAAGGTCACCCAACGCGTCAGTAACGGTGGGGTCCCTATTGTCACTGTTCTAGTTGGGGGTCAGGCTGTTAGGAGATCCGGAACACAGATTACTGTTGATCCCTTGAAATCTGAAAAAAGGGTAGACGTAGTTCTGAAGAAGCTTGAGGTTCCTGATGGGGTGGTGATCAGGCACTACCCCAAGGATAAGGATTTTAGGTTAGGTGAGGGGGTTAGGGATGACCAGATCTTGCTTTCCTCTTATCATCTACAGATCCTCCGATTTCCAATTCATCATTTCTTTCTGTTCGCGTTGTCTACCCTAAGTCTGTTCCCACTTCAGGTTGAGCCAAACTTCTTTAGAATACTGGCCATGGTCTTGCTGCTCAATCAGGATGGGTCTGGACTTGGGCATGGCTGAGGTTTTGTTCTCTTATAGGCTACAAGACCAGAAACACTGGAAGGGGCATTTTAATCTTTTTTCTTATCAGGGGAGAAAGATGTGTGATGGAGTCAAGAAATCTAATAAGGGATGGAAGGAGAGGATGATTTTGGTGAGCTGGAACTGGAGACATCCCGATGCAAACTTCCCGATCCCTAAAGCTTTTAACCAGCACTTATTCCCTTCTTTCAAACCCTATCATTCAGGGGCATGCTTCTGTGGGGTGTGCGATGACAAGTTGGGGATGCACGTTTTAGGTTTTTTGAAGGCGCCCGCTAACCACAAAACCCCATTTTATATTAAATATCGTTTTGACCTTCTAAAGTCCAAAGTTTGGGGTAAACCTTTAAGAATGCGACCTGATTTCCTGACTGATGATGCTTTGCAAGAATTATCATCTAAAGGAGAAGACATCATGCTGACAATTCCTCAACCTAGCCTCAAGAGTAAATGAAATAGGGCATCGGGCAACCCAGCCACTCTTACCACCCCTTCGGGAACCGAATCCCCCTCTATCCACTACAAGAAAAAAAAGGGTATTTACGAGAGGTCAAACTTCTCGTAAAAAAATTTTTTACGGGAAACATAGCCCCCTTATAAATATCGGCCTCGTAAAAAAGTTTAGTTTTTTACGGGGAACAATGTAGTTCATAAAAGATTAAATTTCACTCGCATAAAACTTATTACGACATATATATTAGTCGTCAATAATTTATTTACAGGAAGCTTTATCTCTCATGAATACGTTTAAATAAAAAGCTCTTTTTTACAAGATGTATGGCTCCTCGTGAAAAATATATATTTTGATGAAAAAAAATAATTACCCACCCCCCTATACCCCTACCCGGGCCACCCCTACCCCCATCAAAACCGAAATATGGTAAAAAAATTATAATAAAAAATTAATAATAATTAAAAATCTCTCTTACAATGACTATAATTAAAACAACACATTCAAACACACCATTAAAGATATCAAAAGAATAATAAAATTTTCATATTTCATCGATTTTCAATAAGCAAAAACAAAAAATAAAGATACAAATTAAGCAAATTATCAATTCTTTGTTGCACCACAATTGAATAATTCATCGGTGTTTACATTACTACTCGGCCAATACGTTAACTTCACGTTGCTCCAATCCTAACTGAAGCTAACTTTGAATTTTTCATCCACACTCTCCTCATTATTGCCCATGGTACACAAATGATGTAGCTATAACCATTTCCTCTGACTCCGACTTTTTGAGCTACATCATTCAAGTAGATTATCAATCCAGATCATTTTTAATTGCCAGAATCACTAGAAGAGGATATAGTGTGTCACAATTCAGCAATACATACCCGATATTACGGCGCTTCCCACCAGTGTCCTGCATTCAAAAGGAACTCTTCAGTAAGAATATTAAGGTAAAAGGATATAGACACATGAAATATATAGATGTAGATGAGCAAGGGAATATGTGTTGAAGAACTTAAATTAATTACATGAGTTCTTATCACAGTTTAGGGTTGGCATCAGAAAACTACTCAAAGAACAACAAAACATGCCTATTTTAATCTATTTTCACTTTCAACAAATCCCTATATCAAAACTAAACTTCAATCTATAAACCCACCAAATGTTTTCACCCAACCTACAAGGAGAAGATAGATAAGGAACCCTAACTACAAAAAACATGATTTTTCCAGCTACCTCCAACATAAAAATTCATATATATCACATTAGCAGAAACAATTGATCCTAGTATCACTACTGTAAGTGTGGAAATTGTCCAATCCCATTAAAGCCCTTCAAGAATCAAGATGTTGGCCCAATAAGGTTCTCTTAAGCCCGGTAATCAAGCTCATTTCAGTTTGTGTCTATTTGAATAGTAAAAAGGCTATGTCATGATGATATAATCAAGATAGTATTGCCCTAATGGACCCAAAGCCCAAAGAGAAATGTATATAAGGATGATCCAAATTTAATAAAAGATTCATTGTTGTGTTGTGCATTTTTGAGCATGTACAACTACCAATTGAGGTGTTGCTAAGTTAACAAAATTATGAAAAAGATACCCAAAAACAGAAAATGCCCAATCAAACAATTCCCAAAATTTGCACATTGCAATAAAATTCCTAATCACAAAAACAAAATGACACCTCAAACCTAAATTCACCAAATTCAGTAACCAATTGTATCACTCGTATAGCAAATTGTCCTACAATTATCATAGCCTAGCATTTTCATCATCAATAAAAATTTCACAATATAAAGCAATCCATTAATCAATGTCTTACAAAATTGAGCAAAGGAAAATATATATGCAACAAAACGTACCATTTACCTCTAACAGACATTTCATCAAACAAGTTACGTGCATACTCCAAATGACCACATTTCACATACCCACAAACCATAATATTACACGATACAAAATCCAACATAGGTGAAGAACAAAACATTGATTTAGTAACTCTGTATCAAATCTCCGAAATTATATAAATATGTATACATACTTAGAACGATACACAAACATGCGTTGTCTAAAAATTAAAGCCACAATCTATAAATCAACAAATATACATACATATATATAAATATGTATACATACTTATAATGATTATGATGCGATAAGAACATGGGATTCAATGAGAGACTGAAAAAAAACCCTAAGAGGAGAGGAGAAGAAGAAAAAAAAAAGACTTTCAGAGGCGAGAAATTTACTTACCTTAAACAACAGGATTATGGCAAGTCAATGGGTCTTTGGTGGAGAGAAAAATTTTGTACTTTGATAAGGAATTTGATAGGTTAGATATTGTAATCGACATCAGAGAGCAGAGAGAAGGTAGAGGTTTGAAGTGGAGGATGAATGAGAATGAAAGTGGGGCTTTGGTTACAAGATTAAGGATCTATATTTATCCACGGTTACTTTTTTTTTGAGTTTCGCTAAATAATTGTTTTGAATTTTGAAAGCTGGTTACTTATTTACGGGGGGAAAAGAACTTCGTGAATGTGTTATTTTAATTGTTATTAACGAGCATATATTCTCGTCGTTAAAGATAGAAAAATGTCTCGTTAATATATAAAACTATTCACGACTGTTCTAATATCTCGTAAAAACCTTCTTTCATGAGTATCACCTGGGAAGCCCTTGAAAGCTTCACTTTTTTTAATCAATTACGAGCAATTTTCTAAGAACCTTGTAAAAAGTACTATTCACGAGGTAAAATAAAAAACCTCGTAAATACTAGGTCATGAAAAATCAATTTTCTTGTAGTGATCAGTGAGGTTCCGCCACCACCCCCTTCGAGTGATCCTTCACTTATTCCTCATCCCCCTCCTTCTATGGAGGAAGGTGTCCATACCCCCACCCCTCCTACTATCCCTTCCACAGGGGAGAATCTTGTTGCACCACCCATGTTTGTTGGTGATGGTGCTCCCGTATCAGTTGTAAAGGGGGCTATATTGTCATCCTCAACTCTGGAGAGGCGCCCTCGATCGGAGAATGACCCATCTAGCTATTCAGTTCGGCCCCGATTAACAACATCAGCCTCTCCTAGTGTACAAGCAGAAACAAAAGTTGCAGCTGAGAAACCCGTTCCTTGGAATCCAAGAATAAGGCTCCCGGGTGGCGGGTTCTTGGTCTCAGGGAACGAGACCATTAATGATAACATTGCCCTTCGGGAGATGGGTCTTCAGATTTGGACCCCGGCTAATCGGAACAAGATCAAGAAGGTGGATATGGGAGAGTTGGCTCTGACAGGTCCTGAGATGGCAATGAAGGTGGTTTGTATGCAACTTGAACTTGTTTTCCCATCAGATAAAACATTTGTTGATTGTGTGACACTCGTGATTTTTGTGGCAGATGTTTTATCTGACCCAAGCTTACAACTCAAAGCTTGAGGAGGACAGTAGGGCCCTCAGGCAGTCGGCAGAGTATCTGAGGCTGAATGAGGAGGCCAGGAAAAAGATGGTTGCATTACTGGTGACTGCCAATGAGAAGTTGGAGGCTCAAGCCGTGCGAGCTACAGCCGCTAAACAGCGACTTCGGGTGGCTGATAAAAAGCTCAAAGAGATGGAGGAAGCTCATCAAGCCCTGTTGGTGCGAAACCAGGAGCTGGTGATTGAGAATGAGGGCCTGAAGACTTCAAAGGAGAAACTTCTAGAGGAGAAGGTCGAGATTGAGAATCTTCTGGCAGTGGAGAGGTTCAGGGTGGAGATGTGTCATCGGGGTGGCAACCAGATGTACAAAGGTTTCTGTGATACCTCCAACTACCGGACTGGATTCGGCTAGCGGAATTACTTTCAGGACTTCCAGAAACCCGTTGAGGAAAGGGACTTTATCACAATGGAGGAATCCGATGAGTCTCTTGGCATTGCCCCCCTTATAAGGATCCGGAAGCAGGTCCCGATGACCTCCTCTTTTATGAGTTCTTGACTAAACCTCTCTCCGGGTCTGATCGTGCTTCTAGCATGATTTCGTCTGAACTGGCTCTGGTTCCTTATTCCACTCCTCAGCCCGATCTCTCTTGAACAGATTCAAGCGCTCAAGGGGAGGTCGTTACCAGGGTTAGTGACAGGATTGAAGAGTTTGGTCCTGAATTCAAATATTAGGGGCAGAAGACTTAGTTTTTCTTCTTTGCTATTTGTTTATTTTTAGAACTTTTGCACTTGTAAGCCTTGGCCACCGGGGCCCCTATCTAATATAGATTTTTTAGAGATTTCTAGAACCAATTAA
Source organism: Cornus suecica (assembly GCA_963922005.1). Taxonomy (NCBI): domain Eukaryota; kingdom Viridiplantae; phylum Streptophyta; class Magnoliopsida; order Cornales; family Cornaceae; genus Cornus; species Cornus suecica. The sequence continues at coordinate 88,599,825 of OY998238.1, read as the reverse complement.
TATTTATTTTGGGCTCCTGAGCCAATACGAAAGATGTCACAACACTTATATAATTTTGTGTAAATTTTTTATCAATTGTGGATCGATCGTTATTGTGCCTTTCATAAGATATAACAACACTTGGATCCTGAGGCCATGCGAAAGATATAACAACACTTATGGACCGGTGTTGTGTCTTTCGGGCTCTTGAGGCCATGCGAGAGACATGACAACACTTAGTTTATTTTTTATTCAAAATTTTGATCACTTGTGGATCAGTGTTGTGTCTTCGGGCTCTTGAGGCCATGCGATAGAGATAATAACACTTGGATATTTTTTTGTAAAACTTTGATCACTTATGGATCGGTGTTGTGTCTTCGGGCTCTTGAGGCCATGCGAGAAACATAATAACACTTGGATAATTTTTTGTAAAACTCTGATCACTTATGGATCGATGTTATGTCTTCAGACTCTTGAGGCCATGCGAGAGACATAACAACATTTGGATTATTTTTGTACAATTTTGATCACTTATGGATCGGTGTTGTGCCTTTCGGGCTCTTGAGGCCATGCAAGAGACATGACAACACTTAGTTTATTTTTTCTTCAAAATTTTGATCACTTGTGGATCAGTGTTATGTCTTTCGAGCTCTTAAGGTCATGCGAGAGACATGACAATACTTAGTTTATTTTTGCATTAGTAATCATCTATAAGCTATCTTTGTCAAGAAAAGACAATTTTACTGATCTCAACTCAACTAATCTAGCATTGAAGCCTTTTTACAAAAGTGAACAAGGTAGGGTAAAAATCAAATTGGCCCATTATGGGTAGTACCTCTTCAGGCGAGAGGCGTTCTAGGAGTTCGGCTTCATTCTACCGTCTTCATTTTTGCAGACGCAATAAGCTCCGCGCCCGATAACTTCGGTGATGGTGTACGGGCCCTCCCAAGGCTCTTTGAGCTTGCCTACGAGTCCAACCTTTTGTCTAAGGACCATGTCCCCGACCTGGAACTCTTTTTTTTTAACTATTTTATTGAAATGGTTTCGGACACGTTGTTGGTAGGCTGCCAACCTGATTCCTGCTGCGTTTCTTCTTTCATCCAGCAGATCAAGGTCGTGAGCCAGATGTTGGTTATTACGGCCATCTTCTCAGGCTTCACTCTTGAGGGTTGGAACTTTGACTTATATGGGGATTACAGCCTCAGCGCCATATGTCATGGCAAAGGGTGTCTCCCCAGTGGGTTACCTAGGTGTCATTCTATACAACTAGAGTACTTCAAGCAGTTTCTCTAACCAGGCCTTTGTCTTATTCGAGCTTCTTTGCGAGGGTGTCAAATATGGTTCGATTTATCCTTTCAGCTTGTCTATTCCCTTGTGGGTACCCGACTGAAGACATGTTCTGATTGATGTCATGTTCGGTGAAAAATGCCTTTATCTTTCTGTTGTCCAAGTTTGTTCCATTATCCATCATAATTGTTCTCGGTAGCCCAAATCTGCATATTATGTGGCTCCATATGAACTTGATGACATGAATGCTCTTAATTGCTGGATAAGATTCAGCTTCTACCCATTTCGTGAAGTAGTCAGTGGCCAGAAGGACATAGGAAGTTGATCGTATTGCATTCGAGAGTGGACCCACAATATCCATTCCCCATCGGGCAAAAGGGTGAGGGACCACGGTAGGGTATAGGAACTTTGGAGGCCGATGGATAGCATCTCCATACATTTGGCATGCCTTGCACCTTCGGACATAGTCTTCGGCATCCCGTGACAGATAAGGCCAGAAGTACCATTGGGAGAATATTTTGTGAGCCAGGGATCTTTCTCCATAGTGGTTCCCGCATGACCCATTGTGGATCTCTTCCATTACTTCCCTTGCTTCAGAGGGCGTTACGCATTTTAAGTACGGACCTGAGAATGATTTCCGATAAAGTTGCCCTCTTATAATCGAGTATCGGGCTGAATTCATCCGGATCTTGTGAGCTTCTGCTTTATTCTTCGGGAAGGCCCCTTACCTGAGGTAATCCGTCATGGGATCCATACAGCTGGGTTCCCAAGGGATAAACATTATATTTTTGGGCTCTTGAATGCTTGGTTTGGCTAGAAAATCTAGCAACACTACTCGGGTCAGATCCTCACCCGCTGAGGATGCCTGCCCGGCTAGATGGTTAGCCACAGTGTTTTCACTTCTCGGGATCTAAGTGAAAGTTATTCTTTGAAAATGCTCTATTTCTTTTAACACCAGTGCTCTATAAGAATCCATTTTTGCATCATTTGCCTCGTATTCTCCTTTAATTTTTCGGATGAGTAATTGAGAGTCACTGTGCACTACCAAGACCTGGATCTAGAGGCTTTTGGCTAACCTCAAACCAGATATGATTGCTTCATACTCAACCTCATTATTGGTGGTTGGGAACTGCAGTCACACTGATATATGAAGATGGGTACCATCGGGCGTCTGGATTTCCATGCCAACCCCTTACCCGTTTGAACTGGCTAACTCATCCATAAATAACTTCCAAGTATCTAGCTCGTGCTGTTGATCGGCCTCCTCAGTTTCCTTTTCAAGTAAAAAGTATGACATTGCTTGACCCTTGATGGAGACCCGGGGTACGTAAGTTATATCATAAATGTCTAATTTAATGGCCCACTTTGAAATTCTACCAGAAAAGTCGGGTTTAGACATAATGACCCGGATAGGAGTGGAGGTCGGGACAATGATTGGATGTGCCTCAAAGTAATGCCTGAGTTTCCGTTTTACATTTATTAGTGATAACACCAGTTTCTCTTACCTCCTATATCGGGTTTCAGTATCTGCCAAAGATTTGCTTGTGCAAAAAATAGGCATCTGCAAGCTCCCATCCTCCCTGATGAGGGTTGCACTGGTTGAAACGGAGGATGTTGCCAGTAGGAGATACAAGACTCCATCGGGTTTCAGTGTGGTAGGATTGGGGGCTTGGCCATGTACTCCTTCAATATTGTGAGGGTCATAAATTGCTCTAGACCCTAGACCTCACATTTCCTTGCCTTAATTGCCTGAAAGAATGGTCTGCATTGATCGATAAGTCTTGAGATGAATCTGCTAAGGGCAACCACTATTCCTATCAGGACTTAAACATCCTTATAAGTCCGGGGTTCCTTCATTTCCATCAGGGCTTTGTCTTGTGTTGAGCTAGCCTGAATTTTGGTTCGGTCCACAATGTGTCCCAGGAACTGTCCAGATGACACGCCGAAAGAACATTTATCCGGGTTGAGTTTCATTCCATGTCTCCTGAGGGTATCAAACACTTGTTGCAGATGTCCCAAATGATCCCCTTTTTCTCCACTTTTGACCACAATGTCGTCGATATGAGCTTCGATCACAGTACCCATCATCCCTTTAAAGATCTTATTTACCAATCTATGGAAAGTAGCACCTTCATTTTTTAATCGGAAAGGCATAACTCTAAAATAGTAAGTACCTATTTCAGTGATGAAGGATGTCTTTTCTTCATCGGTCGGGTTCATCTTTATCTAATTATACCCTGAGTATGCATCCAGGAAAGTCAATCGCCCATAGCCAGCGGTAGCATCCACCATCTGATCAATTTTTGGCAAGGAAAAGCTATCCTTCGGGCATGCCCTATTCAAGTCAGTAAAATCAACACAAACTCTCCACTTACCCTTCTTCTTCTAGACGACTACGACGTTGGCAAGCCAATCGGGGTACTTCACTTCCCTGATGAACCCTGCCTAGAGCAATCAGGATACCTCTTCTACTATGATTTGGTTCATGTGGGCTTTCATGCGCCTCTGCTTTTACCTGATTGGCCTTATATTCGGGTCAACATGTAGAGAGTATTGGCAGACAGCAGGATCAATACCAGAAATATTTGTGTGCCCCCAAGCGAAGACATCGGAGTTGTTCTGTAAAAGTTGGGTCAGTTCTTTTAATTCATAATCAGTAAGGTTTGTACCTGCATATGTGACTCTTTCGGGCTTATCGGGCATTTGGATACAGGCTGTAAAGGCTCGACAATGATCGGGATACCCAAATCCCCGTCCTTTAATTACTATTTAGGATCAGGACCCCGATCTTCGGTGCGGATCTCCTTTGGGCTTTTCTTTTTCCTGATCTCCTTTAGGGTAATGGCATAATATTCCTTTACAGCCACCTGATCTCCTTTAATGTCGATGATGTCAAACCCGTTCGGACCTATGCACCTCATCATCTGATGTAGGGTTGAAGGTACCCCCTACATCCCGTGGATCCATCCTTTTCCCATTAGCAAATTGTAAGACAGCTTCACATCCACTATGACAAAAGTTTTTAGCAGGGTCCTTTGAGCAGCGAATACTGGTAATTGGACTTCCCCAATGGGTTTAACTTGTTTCCCGTTGAATCCTGCAATAGGGCTTCGGGAAGTCACAACTTTATTTAGGGTTATTTAATATTTCTCGAAGGCCCATTTGGTGATGATGTTTACACTGCTCCCTGAATCAATCATGACCCGCTTAACGAGGCAGTTGTCTACCATCAATGTAATAACCAGTGGGTCATCGTGGGGGGTCTGGATGTTTTGAAGATCTACCGTAGAAAAAATAATTTGTGTTTCACCTGTCCTGTGGTGGACTTCACTTATTTTGTTAATATTCTTCATTTTTCGGGCTCGATGCAGCTAGCTCCGGCTGGATCCTTCTGTCTCCTTAGAGGTGGGACCCCCGAGAATCATGTTGATAATTCTGACTAGCTGCGCAGCTACACGATTTTGGGGGGCGTTGGGTGTTTGTTGATCGGTCCTCGGTCTGTCCCTTTAGATGTAATCCCAGAGCTTACCTCAAAGTATCATTGCCTCCACTTGGTGCCTGAGATTTTGGCACTCGTTGGTAAGGTGCCCAAAATCACTGTGGAAGGCACAGTTCTTTGACTTATCCCTTTGTTCCAAAGGTTATCTGATAGGTGGTGGTGGTGGTTAGAAGATTCCTCTAGCTTTGGTCTTTTGGTAAAGTTTACCAAGGGTGACCCTCAAGGCAGTCACTTTATCTTCAAGCCTGGGACGTTTCACTGGGTTCGGGACTGAAGGACCCGAGGTACTTGGGTGCTTTCGGTCGGTCACTGGCTCTTTTAATTGGGCTTCAACACTGACCAATGCTGCCATCTTCTGTCTGATAACCTCTTCCCCTGTTATCCTCAAATACCCTTGGGCCGTGGAGTTTAGCTCCCCGATTCTCGATGGTGGGCACTCCACCAGAGATTGATGGAACTTAGTTCTGGGAATCATGGCCATTCGAAAGGCTTTGACAGCAGAGTGTTGGTCATAATTTTCGATGGAAGAAGAAATCAACGTTGAATCAGGATAGAAAGCTCTTCAGGGACTCTCCCTTATCCTGGATCATCGTGAAGAGGTAGGATATGGTTTTCTTCTGTCTTTTGTTCCCGTAATTCTGGGCGACAAAGAGCTTGGTCAGCTGTTGCTAGCTACCAATTGATTTGGGTGGTTGCTTTCTGAACCACAGTAGAGCTTCATCGACGAGACTTGTGGAAAATACTTTACAAAGCAAGGCCTCATTCTTAGCATACATGATCATTTTCTGGTGAATCTCATAGATGGGCTCTTTGGGATCCTTAGTGCCATCATAAGGGGTAAATTGGGGCATGACAAAAAAATTTGGGAAGGGCTCTCAAATTATTTCAGGAGTGAATAGTGACTGGATCAACTCAGTGGAGGCCTAAACGGCCAGATCGTCGGTAGACTGGGTCCTTAAATCTCTCAGGACCTTTCTCTGGAACTCGGCCATCATCTGCTGGAGCTTTTGGGGGGTTAAGGCCTCATCGGTGATGGGGGTCTTGCCTAGGCGATGAGAGGATTCAGCATGCTCCTCTGACCCGATGCCACCCTCCTAATCCTGAGAACGGAAGGGTGTTGTTGGGGGAGTGGGTGGAAGAGTCATCATCGCCATAAGTTCTGCGTTCTGCTTCTCAAGAGCTTGGCTCCATTCCTCGGCGGCTAACAGGCATTACAGGATCTATTCAATGGTCTAAGAACCACCTATCTGGCTATCTCTAGTGGTCAGAGCATCCCCTTGGGAACGGGTTACCGGCATGATTGCTCAGAGGGTGAAAGAATAAGATAATCATAGAAGATAAGGTCAAGATGAATATAAAAAAGCTCAACTATCGAGATGGGAAGATGATCACAGATCTGGACGGTAAAGATAAATCATAAATCAAGAATCAAAAGACTTTTCACAGACGGCGCCAATGTGTAGATGTTAAAAAATGCACAACACAAGTATGGAATACTTTATTCAAATTTTGTTTTCCTTATATACATTCCCTTTATGGGCTTTGAGCCCATTAGAGCAACATTCTCTTGTTTACCTCATCATTCTTTACATCACTAACTTGATTATCAAGTCACTCTATAATGTTTCTGTGATTGGGCTTGAAATGGGCCCATATCTTTGGGTCTTGGAGGGCCTTATTGGATCGTCAACCTGATGGCCTAATGTCTGATAGGCCCGGAGATTTCCACACTTACAGTACCATATGTGAACAATATGATATAGGATAAGGATAGTATATTGTGTTGTTAACACGATAACAATGAATATTAACGTGTTATTTGTACCCCTTGCGAACAGTATGTTATAAGAAAACATTAATATATTAATTATTTGTAACAGTAGTTTAAACATGAACATTAGGGTGTTAATGGGTTATCATATTTATTAGTATGTTATAGGAAAACATTAGTATATTAATTATATGTACCATATGTGAACAGTAGTTTAAACGTGAACGTCACTGTGTTAATGTGTTGTCATATTTATTAGTATGTTATAGGAAAACATTAGTATATTAATTATATGTACCATATGTGAACAGTAGTTTAAACGTGAACGTTAGTGTGTTAATGGGTTGTCATATTTATTAAATTGTTATAAATTGTTATATATTTCTACGCTCTCTAAATTATGTATCAGTTAATATTAGGTCTTACGTTCATATTGGTGGTTACCGTATATTCTGTATGTGAATAATCTATAGTATATATGAGAACCTTTTATGATTGTTTCTTAGTTAAATTTAGCGTTAATGAATGGTAATGGTATGCGTATATTTATAGGATGAAATGGATGAAAATTAAGAAACCAATATTGTTTAGAATGATTTAAAGTAATCTCATATAACACTTTTAGAAGATTTATCTTGTTGGAAAGTAATTGTGAAAACTGTGAAGTATTCTAAAATTGTTTTGGTAAAACTCTTTCAATATATATATAATTTATTCATTTACTTGTTTTTGTGAGATGATATAGTATATGTTATTGGAGTTTGTGACAGTGTGATATGAATGTCTAGTGTCAGTCTGAGACTAACTTTGAAGTAGGTTGTTAGGCATGGTCTGGGACCTGTTTTTGAGAGTACACTATCTTTTGGTATGGCCATTGGGCTTAATGTGCCCTTATTACGTGGACGTGGTCTAAGACCATCTGGGTTTTTAGACGTCTTCCCAGCCACTTGGGTGTTATCGGTAGTCAGTGACTATTTGTTGCACACTGGAGGGGAGCTTGGGGCTCAAGTGAAATCAGTTGATAGAAGTGTTACCATTAATTTAGGTAATTAACTTGTGAAATTTAAATTGTATATATGTTTTGTGATGGGTGTGAATTCTCTTTATATACGAATATATAAAGTCAGGTTAATTTGCTGAACGATGATTATGTTTAGCATTTTTGTTGAGCTTGTGAGTTCACCCCTTTAATATTTCAAGTACTCGTTGATTAGCTTGTGTTGAGGACACATGGTGGTCATCAAAGTTTCGGGAGCTATGTTTTTATTTCCTAGTTTGAGAGCATTGTAATAAGCTCACATCATCATTGAATGTTAATGAATAGTGGTGATGTAATAATATTTTTACTACAATTTTAATTTTTACTACAGACGTTATATTAATGTCATGTTTATTGGGAGTTGGTGCAACTGATATGTAGATCATGCCTAACAATTTTTGAATAATGGAAGTATTTATTTTGTTGCGAAATTGGGGTGTGACAGTTTGGTATTAGAGTTCAAGGTTTCAGATTTACTGGGAATATTTTTTTTTTAGGTAAATAAATCTTTATTAGAACCCAAAGAGCCCAGAAGGACAAAACAAAAACAAAATCTCACAAAGAGTTAACACACGAAGCAAACACAGCTTCTTACAAGCCAAACATGGCAGAAAAAAAAAAAAAAAAAAAAAAAAAAAAAAAAAAAAAAAAAAAAGATAAAAACTCTACCCTAGCAGCTGCACAAAAATAACAGTCCCAAGAGCAAGAAGCAACTTAGACCAGCTCCACAGGCCCAAACACAGACGCAGAAATCCTCCACACATTTACAATTCTCCTAGCATGAACTGTGTCTTTGAACTTGAAAGAAGATAACCTCTTTCTGATGCATTCTTCAATGATCTTTATCAAGCCATGAGGGGTAACTTTCCTACTAGAAAAAACCCTAGCATTTCTCTCACCCCAAACCATATAAATACCAGCTGCAAAACAAAACTTGAAAACTGCAGTAGTAAGAGAATTGGCATCTGGTTTCCATAAAGAAACAATCCACTGAACAATGGAGCAGATAGAATCACAACCATGGTACATACCACACTGATCCTGTATCCAATGCCAAATAGTAGTCGAGTACTTGCAATTGAAGAAAAGATTCTCATGTGTCTCCTTAGCAGCCTCACACAAAGGGCAAACAGTAGAGGAGCCTAAAGGCACACCATGAGAGTCTTTAGTGTAGAGTCTTTTATTGCATGTTAGCCAAGCAATGAAATAGTGTAGGCACATGGTTAGGAAACCAGAAAACATGGTAGATAGAAGAAACAATTCCTGGAGCAAAGAGAGCCATATATGTATTCTTGAGATCAAATTTTCCAGAAGTTGACAACCTCCACTCAGGCCAGTCCCTAGGACCATTCATGATAGAATGCAGATGAGTAAAGGTTCCTGAAGGCAAAAGGCATTGCAGAGAATAAGGAGCTCTCCGTGCATTCTTTCTTAGAATGAGGCTAACTCTAGCAACACTATTCCATCTAGCATGCTCAAAAACATGGTCAAGGACAAGATTAGCAAGAGGACCTTGAGGCATCCAGAAATCATGCCATAAAGACACACCCTTCCCATTGACAATACTGAATCTGATAAAATTCCTAGCCAAACTCCTTAACTTGAGCACCCTTCTCCAGTTCCAAGAGCTGAGGTTAGAAGGCTTGATGGTCCAAAAACATTGTCTTTTGATCAACACAGAATGCACCCAGTCATGCCATAAAGATTGGCCATGATCCATGAAAATATGACATATATGTTTCAAAGTGGCAATGGTATTGAGATTAGCAATGTTGGGTAACCCTAATCCCCCATACTCCTTAGGCTGACAAATAGTTTTCCAACCCACCTTTGCACCAGAACTCTTAAGATCACACCCAGACCAAAGAAATTTTCTGAGAATTCCATTAATCTCTTTTGTGACCTGAAGAGAGAGAACCATATGAGAACTCCAGTACAAATGCATGCTTATGAGGATAGTTTTTATCAATTAAAGTTTGCCAGCATAATATAAAAACTTAGATGTCCAACAGTTGATTCTTGAAGTAATTCTGTGCACAAGACATTTAAAATCAACAACTTAGAGTTTTGATGGAACCAATATGAATCCAAGATATCTAAAAGGGAATTTCCCTATAGCATAGCCACAAGCCTCACTCATAGCATCCTGGATAGGATGTGAAACATTAGCAAAGAAAATAAGGCTTTTAGAAGGGTTAGGTTTGAGGTCAGACACCATGTTAAACAACTAAATACCCTTAAGCAACACCTCCAATCAATGAGGATCACCATGACAGAAGAGCATAACATCATCAGCAAAACTGATATGAGAAATGGAATTAAGATGACATCTCCAGTGGAACATGAAGGCAGGATCATTGGCAATGACATGGTTAAGGATGGATGAGAAAACATCCATAACAATTACAAATAAAAGGGGGGAGATAGGATCACCTTGTCTCAGCCCCTTACAACCTCTGAAATATCATGTAAGCTCACCATTAACCAAGACAAAAAAGGAAGTGGTGGTGATGCATGCTTTAATCCAACCTATGGACACAACAGGGAATCCAAGTAAAGATAAAATGTCAAGAAGGAAAGCTCAGTCAACAGTGTCATATGCTTTGTGGAGATTAAGTTTAACTGTGCACTTAGGAATGGAAGAGGAAATATGGTAGCCTTTAAGGAGCTCTTGAGAAAGAAGGAATCCATCTCCAATCCTTCTGCCTTTAATGAAAGCAGATTGGTTATTATCAATGAGACAAGGGAGGAGGGGCTGGAGCTTTTGAGCAAACAACTTGGAAATGATTTTATAGATACTAGAGTAGCAAGAGATGGGCCTGAAATCATTTATAGATGAAGGATTAGCAACTTTAGGAACCAAAACAATAGAAGTAAAGTTGATAGACCTAAGCATTTGGCCATTAGAGAAAACTCCTGAATGGATTTAGTAACATCCTGCCCAATAATGGGCCATGGCTTCTTAAAGAAGAAATCATTATACCCATCAGGGACTGGGGCCTTACGATTATTCAAATTAAAAACACACTTTTGGATTGTTCCACATTAGGCACCTCACAAAGGGAATCAAGCATGTTATCAGGAATGACTTTGTTATACAAGTGGCTAATAGAGTTCAAACCAGTATAGGAAGAGGAGTGGTTGCCAAATATGGATTGAAAATGCCCAGCAGCCTCAGCTTTGATGTCATCAATAGAATCTGTTGTTGTCCCATTGCCTAAAACCAGAGAAGTAATCTTCTTCCTGTTACAATTGTTGTTGAAAGATTTCAAAAAGAATTTAATATTTTTGTCACCATCCTTCAACCAATTGATTCTAGCTTTCTGAAGGTAGAACATCTCCTCAGCTTTAACCAAATCATAATACCTTTTCAGTAATTCCTTCTCTTCCAATCTCATATCAGAATCATTAAGGGAGGCATCTAACTTAATCTGACAGCAGTTTAAAGCATCTTTGGCATCCACTACTCTAGCAGAATTATTGTAAAACTCTTTAGAATTGAGGGCTTTCAGCTTGTGCTTGAGCATTTTCAGCTTCTGAGTGACTTGGAACATAGTGACACCATGCACATTTTGATCCCAAACCTCCTTGACAGTGTTCAAAAAATCCCTATGAATGCCCAAGAAATTAAAGAATCTGAAGGGATAGTTCTTCTTAACACTGTTAACACCACTTCTAATAATCATAGGGGAATGATCAGATATTCCCTGAGGCAAAAAAATGCAATTAGAGCTAGGGAAGAAGAGAATTCCACCTATCATTAACAAGTGCTCTGTCCAATTTTCTAGAAGAATTAGCATCACCACTAGTCTTATTTGTCCAAGTGAACATAATACCAGAAAATCTGAGATCAACCAACTCAACATCATGTAAAAAAGCTCTGAAATTCATGATACCATTAGTCCATTTATCAGAACCACCAAAGTTTTCATCAGGATGATACATAACATTAAAATCACCCATAATGAGCCAAGGATCAGAGTCAAAAACTTGAGCAAAAGAGACCAATTCCATCCAAAGAGATTTCCTTTGAGAAGCAGTGTTAAAAGCATATATACGAGAAACATAAAAACTCAATTGGGAGTCAATTTCAGTAACTTTCAAATGTATTGCTTGACCTGAATCAGCAACCTTAGTAACTCCCAACTTTACAGGATTGTACAACACCCAAATTCTACCTAGAGTTAAGTGATCATAGTTATGCACCATATGCCAAAGAGGAGCAGTAGCTTTCTGGATAGCATACATATTCAAAAATTAAACTTTAGTTTCAAGGATTACAACCATATAAAGGTCATGATTCTTTATAAGTTTCCTCACTTCAGCTTGCTTATCAGAGGTATTCAAACCTTTTATGTTCCATGCTCCTACAATCATTTAGAAGTGGAGTGTGATGTAATAATACCTTGGAACCTTACCATAGGAAGAATGCCCCTTTTCTTTTTCTTCTTATTTTCCTTCTTATTCGAACTACTCTCTGTCCCATTCTTGATAGCAGAATAAGAACCAGTAGATTGAGAAAGAGATGTAGTAGAATCCATAGAAATGTTTGGAGAATCATTGAGCTCATTCCTCTCCACAATACCAGGTAACACCACTTGAATAGCTATGTTTTCACCACCTAGTAACTCATTATCCTTACAAGTAAGAGAGTTCTCAATGCATTTTTCCTTTGCATTCATATCAGATGAGGATATGTCATAAGGGGTAACCAACTCTAGGGACATAGGAGAAGTACCCAATTCAACCTGATTGGCAACATGAAGAGAAATAGTAGAAGCCATATGTTTTTTATGATGAACCTTATTCTATTCCTCAGGATGCTTAGTCACATTAACATCAACAACAGAAACAGAATCATCACATAGAGCAGCAGGGGGAGAAGGATCATGATGTCCTATAGAAACAGGGCATTTAGCACTGACATGACCAAAACTCAAACATGAATCACACACTTGAGGTCTCCACTGATACTCAACAACAACATTAACCATCTTTTGACCAAATCTGATTATAAAGTCATTGATGAGAGGTTTAGAGGCATCAACCTCCACACAAAGCCTAACATAACCAATTCTCTTCTTAGAATCAGTTAAGTTATCAGGAAATAAAGGTTTGCCTATAGTACTAGCAATATTACTGAGGGCTTTAGCATACCAATATTCTAAAGGAATATTGTATAATTTGATCCAAATAGGGATATGTTTGCAAGTATCTTTAGTAAATTCCATTCCTTTCTCTGCCATTATTTAAGGATCACCATTAACCATGCAAGGACCATTAGCAAAGATATTATGGCAATCATCAATATAAGCAAATTTGAAGACATAAAAGCCATTATCATCAACAAGAACATCAATAAGGCCTTTGTTTCCCCACATTTTCATTACACTTGTATACACCATAGTGTAGGGGAGTTTCTTTTGCAAGAAATAACCAACCAAGCTGTTGTTCCAGTCATCCGCACCATGATCAACAAGCTCAGGTGGAAGGTCAACAATTGTAATAAAGTCTTCTATAGAAATGTGGTCAGGGATGTAGGATAGCTTCATACTAGGGCCTGCATCATTATTAACAGCAGCCAAACTAGCCCATGAAGGACCATTGGGTCAAGAGAGGGGTTAGTAGGAGCCAGACTAGAGTCATGGCCTCTGATGCCTTGGTCCCTAATTTAAGGAAAAACAACTTTGTCAAAACTAACTTTTTGGTTTGTCAGACTAGAAAGTTGTGACTTACCAGTAGTACCAGCATTGGTAGAAACCCCACCTGTACAATTGGCGCGTGAAGAGACTGCAGGAGCTTGCATTGCATATCCATGGCTTCCCCTTCCCCTTCTTCTTTGTTGAGTCCCTCCTCTACCTCCTCCCATATTGATGGGGGGCTTGGAAAAAGGAACTACCTTCTTGCTGGAACTGAGATCCAATATAATGTTGTAATGATTCCTCAATACAAACTATCTTTTATTTGGCTAGGTTACACTCAGCCTGAGCTTGATCCGACCTTCATTGCCTCATTGGCGCCTCGTTTAGCTGCATTTGATGCCCCATCATATGCTGATGTAGCACCATTACGCAGAGATCCCTGGATAGGTCGGGGTGCAATTGAAACAGAAACCCTAAAGCTCCATGGGCTGCGTGCTATTATTGCTCTGGTGTGTTGGAATTTTGAAGATTTACTGGGAATGTTGGTGTAACTTGGTTACATGATTGTTTTTTTTTATGATTGAGCCATGTTATGTGAATATATGTGTTTAAGGAAAAGATGTTCGTGTTATTATTTAGTATGTGTTTTTGTGTATTTTGTGTGGTAAAATTGATATATACATATTTGTTAGGTGAGAACTATCAATTTATTGTATGTGAACTTGTTAAGTTGAGTTATTTCATACGCGAATTTATTGGAATGTTTGATTGTTATACATGTACTTTGTTGTGTGAATTTAATTGCTACTTAAATTTTGTGAAGTGTGACTATTATTGAGAATTTGGTTATGTGAAATGTTTAAGTGATTTTATTTGATTATTATTGTGTATACCCTGCTTGTAATGAACTTGATAGATGTCTTGAAAATTTTAACTACGTGATTTATATGTGTTCTAACCATTGTGCTTAAATGGGTAAGTGACATTAGTGATTAATTTTGATTTTTATTATGTACTTTTTATCGGCGAGAAAGCTTAGTTAAATCCCCAGTGATTCTTAAAAAATATTACCTTAGTGATTAAGTCTCTTAAATTATAATTTTATGTAAAAAATTTGATGGGAGTATGTAATGTAATATTTTCATTCATGAGAGTAATGATTAGATCAAGTTAATGAAGTGGTGTGGTTTTACATAGGTGAGTGAATGAGTAAAATTTAAATTAAGAAGGACAACTTTGACATATAAGCACAAACACACATTCACTATGGGAAATAAGTTGATCTTTGACTATGTAGTTGAAAAAATAATCTTGCCACAATAAAAAGGGAGAATGGGAGATGTTATGGTTGAAATGGAGTAAATTGAAAAAAAAAATTATTTTGAAAAAATAAAATACAAAAAGCAGTTCTTCCATCTGAGTATCGGGTATTGGTATCACCAATATCATTGTTCTCGTTTAAAAGGGAGAAGACTGATGAGCATAAATCCCATGGAAGAAGCTCGGGCCTAGTTGGTCGGGACTAAAAATCCTCGCTGGAAAGTCCGGAGACTTAGAAAAACAAAAAGGGATAAAAATGGAAATATCAGTTTTTATGAAAAATGGCAAAATTTGATCAATAAAGTAGGAAAAGAGGTATTGAAATACCATGGTAGAATGTTCACAAAAACACGAAAGGTAGTCCGGATTGAGAGTAGAAAGTAGCGAAATCGTTCACTTAAGTGGAAACCATTCATGACACGAAGTTCGATATAATTATTGTTTGGTAATGAGTGGGAGTATTTGCATTCGTGTTGTCTTTTACATTATATCATGACTTAATTGAACTTATATGTGAACTCATGATTGCGTGATTACAGAAAACTGAGATGTTTGTAGGCACTATCACTGGAAACCTTCACGAGACTTCACTCATCCACTCGGTGTTGCTGAGGGTTTAAAAGGCTTGTTACACGTGCTAAGTATAATCTTCGACCCTCACGAAAGCAAAAGAGTAGTGTAGATTAGTATAGGTTAATTAGGATAAAAATCATCACAAGGTAGTTTTCTTGAATTAATTGCTAAGGGACTAGCAATATGTAAGTTTGGGGGTATGATAGGTGCTCAAAAGTATCAATTTTAAGCCCCTATCTTACTGTTGTTACGTCTTTACAATCCATTATTTGGTATTTTTATGTCGTTTGTGTGTTTAGGCGTGTTTCAAAAGCTTAATGAAGATTACGAGCTAACTTTGGTGAATTAACTAGAAAAGTGCTTGTGTCTATCCAAAATAGAGAGCAAAAGAGGTGTTTTCAAGATAAAAGTGTCTCCTGGAGGGCGAAAACGTCATTTTTCGGAGCCGCAACTTCAAGAATCATACCGAGGGAGTCAAGTAGGTTCAAACGGAGCAATTATCAAGAAAAGTAGTTTCCGGGGGTTTTGCTACGCGTGACCTACGCTTTCAGTTGCAAAAAGTACCAAGAAAGTGAGTTTCTACGCTTGTCCCTACGCTTGAAGCGTAGGTGCGGAATGCTACAGTGTTTTCAGCACAAAATTTCAATCAATTTAGGGAGATCATATCTCAGTCAAACAATATCCAAATGGGGTGATTTTTGAGCCTATCCTCAAGATCTTGAAGTCCTCTTTCCAACAATATATTACATGACACCATATAATGTGTGTAGCTCCAGATATGATCAAAAGAGTGAGAGGTGTCATGCGGAAAAAGCTGAAAATTTCATATTCGGGCCAAAATCCTATTTTAACCTGGATTGATCCGTTTTGACCCGATGACTTTAAGTTCGACATCAACACCTCTATACATGTAATATACACATAATATACATCAGATATTAGGGTTTTGCTTGGTTGGGTGTGAAATTACGAAAAAGGATAATTATATTCCACAAGTTAGGATTTCCCTTGACTTTGTCTATAAATATCAAGCTTTGCTACAGATCTAAGGGACTTCTCTACACATAATTTTTCAAAATATTTTTTGGAGATTCATCTATTATTCCAAGGAGGAGCCATTCAAGACCTAGAGATCCGGAGAAGGCGACCATGGAGGGTGATTCTACATCAACGATGCAGTCTTCTTCTACCATGAGCAACTAATTCGGTATCTAGGATTTTCTAGCAAAACCCTACCCAAGTAATGTAGTTTTTTCTTTATTTTCAATTATAACGAGGAGAAACTGTTGACCATACTGTGATGATTGTAATAGTTAAGAGACCGTACTGATTTGCAATATAAAATTATATGTTTGTTCTAAATTCTTGTCTTAGATAGAATGAATATATTATTTTGCACAACTATGATTATTCAATATGAGCAGGAACTCGGATGCTTAATTATGGTTTTTTACACAATGGTGGTAATGAAACTTGAAACCCTAGGTTGACACAGGTCGTGCCCTAGCGATTTAATATAGACATATTTTAGTTTATTTTCATGCATTAGGAGTAGATTAGAGTAACATAATTCGCATGTACTAGTTAGGTCAATCATGAAACGGGTTGTCGCGATCCGGTTGATGGTATTCCTTTTTGGGGTCGTATTTAGCTATTTGCGGTACGACCTGATTCATAGTTATGGATCGCCCTTGTACAATTGATACAATGATGAACTATATTATGCAGTTAGTGGTGGAGTGATGAAAATCCTAGTTTTCTTTCTCATCTGAATCACAACCAATTTAATTTGCTTTCTAGATAATTTTAGTTAAAATAGATAATTTAGTCTTTGACCACCCAAACAAACCATTTTCAGAAAAATATAATTCAGTGTTTTTAAATTGCTAAAGTGAATAATCTTAGTCTATGTGGGATCGATATCCTTTACTCAAGCCATTGTTATACTATAATCGATATGTGCGCTTGCGTAGGGTAAAACCTATCCTCGTTAAGGTGTCATTTTTAACCACATATTTTATACTCACCTAACGCACATCATGTATCTACTCTTAAGGGGCAGTGAATTCACATGCCTTAGCTAAGTTTCACAATCCTTTCTTTTGTATCTGCGTTTTTTATATTACAGAGTGAGTGTTGCTATAGATTCATCAGTAGCAGCAATGAGGACGTGATCGGTGATTTTCTTGTTAGGTTTCATTCATCTATCGCATTACCAGGCAAGTTAACTTTGTCTTTTACATTTATATATAACTAGAATTCATGGGTCTATTCATGTGTACAATCTTAAATTTCTTTTGTTATGATTGATGAAATTAACTATATAGAATCATTAACAATATAATCTCCCTATTATGGTATATCATATCGTTATTGGTTTTGTTCGTACCCTATGCGAACAATAGGATATAGGAGAAGATTAGTAGATGGTGTTGTTAACACCATAACAATGAATATTAACATGTTATTTGTACCCCTTGCGAACAGTATGTTATAAGAAAACATTAGTATAATAATTATTTGTAACAGTAGTTTAAACGTGAACATCAGGGTGTTAATGGGCTGTCATATTTATTAGTATGTTATAGGAAAACATTAGTATATTAATTATATGTACCCTATGTGAACAGTAGTTTAAACGTGAACGTCAATGTGTTAATGTGTTGTCATATTTATTAATATGTTATAGGAAAATATTAGTATATTAATTATTTGTACCATATGTGAACAGTAGTTTAAACGTGAACGTCAATGTGTTAATGGGTTGTCATATTTATTAAATTGTTATAAATCGTTATATATTTCTACGCTCTCTAAATTACACATTAGTTGATATTAGGTCATACGTTCATATTGATGGTTACTGTATATTCTATATGTGAATAATCTATAGTATATATGAAAACCTTTTATGATTGTTTCTTAGTTAAATTTAGCGTTAATGAATGCTAATGGTATGCGTATATTTATAGGATGAAATGGGTGAAAATTAAGAAACCAATATTGTTTAGAATGATTTAAAGTAATCTCATATAACACTTTTAGAAGATTTATCTTGTTGGAAAGTAATTGTGAAAACTGTGAAGTATTCTAAAATTGTTTTGGTAAAACTCTTTCAATATATATATATATAATTTATTCATTTACTTGTTATTGTGAGATGATACGGTATATGCTATTGGAGTTTGTGACAGTGCGATATGAATGTCTAGTGCCAGTCTGAGACTAACTTTGAAGTAGGTTGTTAGACATGGTCTGGGACATGCCTTTGAGGAGTGCACTATCTTTTGGTATGGCCATTGGGCTTAATGTGCCCTTATTACGTGGACGTGGTCCAGGACCATCTGGGTTTTTAGACGTCTTCCCAGCCACTTGGGTGTTATCAGTAGTCAAGGACTATTTGTTGCACACCGAAGGGGAGCCTGGGGCTCAAGTGAGATCAGTTGATTAAGAGTGTTACCATTAATTTAGGTAATTAACTCGTGAAATTTAAATTGTATATATGATTTGTGATGGACGTAAATTCTCTTTATATACGAATATATAAAGTCGGATTAATTTGTTGAACGATGATTATGTTTAGCATTTTTGCTGAGCTTGTGAGCTCACCCCTTTAATTTTTCAGATACTCATTGATTAGCTTGTGTTGAGGACACATGGTAGTCGTCGTAGTTTCGGGAGCTATGTTTTTATTTCTTAGTTTGAGAGCATTGTAATAAGCTCATAACATCATTGAATGTTAGTGAGTAATTGTGATGTAATAATATTTTTACTACAGACATTGTATTAATGTCATGTTTATTGGGGGTTAGTGCAACTGATATGTAGATCATGCCTAACAATTTTTGAATAATGAAAATGTTTATTTTGTTGCAAAATTGGGGTGTGACAACCTTCATTATGTTATATTGGAAAGTTAAATATATCACACCCACAATATGTTCTTCTAGAAAAGACCTATCTAGTAGAAAATATATATCAGATGGTTGAAAATGAAGTCCGATAAATCCTGTGTCTCATAATGTTTTGAGAAGATGTCATATTATTAAGATTCTGTTTGGATTGGTTTTTCAAACGTTGTTTTTGGCTTTTTAAAGGAAAAAACTGTTTTGAACGGTGTTTATCAAAATTTTTAGAATAACTTATGGGACTTGGAAGAACGTTTTAATGAAACTGGAGGTACCAGCTTTTCTTTTATTTCAGCGAAAAGCCAGAAGCAGAAGTTATGTCAAACAAGATTTAAGTAACACCGATACTCATGTTTAAGACCCGTATTGTCCAAAAAATTTACACCATTACCGCGACAAACACCATACCTGCAAATCATGGTCGGAAGTGGGATTGGTGGCATCATTACAGTTATTTCTATTATAAATGCCACACTAATCAAATAACTATTTTAATTTAAAGTGCAACCATCTTAGCACATAATTAGTGAACTAATTATAAAACTGACCCTACATCATGTATGAACTTATCCACTACGAAATGTATGTCATGATGACTATATGACACGAGTGCCATAACACAGCATGAACACACAATGTGAACAACATGCATGTTAAGCTGACTCAGATACACGTTGAAGTGTCTCAACTTGTGCTTAATATGTTTATTCCCATTCTTTATTTTATATTATAAAATATTATTGTTTATATTTTATTTTCACTTTCGGTTTTGGCTTGATTTTATGTTCCATTGATCTGAATTCAACATGACGACCTCAATTTATTCGTTTTATTTGAACCAGACATTCAAAGTAATATTTTATAATTCTTACTATAATGAAGTACAAGAAACGTGTTTGATTTAAATAATTAGTGATCTCATTGTTATAGTTATAGTACAGGCTTCGATACCGTGTTAATATGAAGAGAAAAAAATATATACAATCAACCCTAACTATTATTGCACTCTCTTATCAATTTGTTACGTAGTAAAATAAATCATAATAGTAAGTATCGCGATTCTACTTCATAAAATTCTACGATTCTACAATTTTATATGATTTTGTATGATTTTACTATGATTTTATTGCGTTGAAATAATGGTTTGATGGTTAAGCCCTTCGTATGAAAGGTTCAAAATTTTATGAGAAAATAATTAAAGACTCAATATATTAGAAAATTTTAAAATTTTAATATGATTTAGACTATTAAATTAAATATTTGATTATTAATATTTTTTTAAAATATATATATATTTAGGAGATTCTACTTACGATTCCGATTACTAACCGCCCAACGATCCTACTTAGACTCTCGATTTCAACAACCTTGCAATAAATATGAAATATAAGTTGATGGAAAAAAATAATCAGATAAATTTTTCGTATCAAATATTGCATAAATCAAATCATAATATTATCCAACAAAAAATTGACAAATATTGTGATAATTAATTCATTCAATTACAATAAAATTACTGTCCAAATATAACAACTTCAAACATTTTTTTGGTACCTGGTTTAGAAAAAAAAAATGGAAGCTTAAAATGAAAGCAGAAGAAAAGTGCTAGTATTATTGTAAGGAGATTTAAAGCTATGATATGAATATATTCTCCATGCGACATTTCAATAAAGGTGGCGTAGTTCTTATGTAAGAATAATTATTATAGAACTTTATTGTACTATTGTATTAGTTAATTAGTATGATTTATGACAAATATCAAAAGTCACTGGATATAATAAAATTCGATAAGTCTGTATGTTTTAATAAATGATTAGTTAATAAAATTAAATTTTAAAGAAAAATGTTGATTAATAATTTTAAATATCCACGGTTATTAAAGGGGTAAATGAGTAAATGCATAAATGAGTAAACGAGACAAAATGCTCACTTTTAAAATACAGGAGTATCTTACTCACTTTTAAAGTTGTAAAGTATTTTGCTCACTTAAAAAAAAATTAGGGATTTTTTGGCACTTTTTGCTTAAACTTTGTTAAAACACAAAGTAAAATAAATGTCTTAATTACCCTCCAATTTTCGTAAAGCACATTAAATGATATAGTATTTGTATATTTAATGAGGTAATTGTTTGGTGCAACAATAATGGTAAAGATTTTTGAGGTATAAATAAACCAATAAAACTATATAAAAGCATCAATTTCGGTAACCGTGTAATGGATTAATAAACACGATCATAGTTTGTGCGTGTCAATTTCGATAAAAATGTAATGAATTCGAAAAATCTCAATTTTAAAAATGACAGCGGAATTAATATTAGTATTGTACTACTAATCAAACTGCTTGTAACATCTCCACAAACACCGTGAACCATGATTTGAATACAAACTACTTGTAACATCTCCGCAAACACCGCCAACCATGATTTGAATACAATCCGGCTATCGAGAATGGCAAAATATCAGTCCACTGTTTGGGGCTGACCAAATGAATGTTATGTATTATGCTTGTATGATTCATTTCATTTTGTTCCCTGTGTATTAAAGAACTAATTCTTCACATGTTGGTCAGGACGAAGTATATTAATATGCTTCCTTCACATTGATCAAACTTCAAAGTTTCATAAACGAACATAAACTGCCTATTATTCTTTTCAATCGTTGGCAAGGTTAGGCCGTTGTTTACGCCAATTGACAAAAATGCCTGTATGCGTAAAGATTGGAAAAAGAGAGAGAAAGGCTGGCTAAAGTATATATTATTTGGTTTGTCTGTTATGAGAATTTTGAGAATAAAAAATAGTTTTCTGAAAATAATAAAAACGAGTTCTCTGAAATTAAATATTATTATAATTGAGTTTCCTAAAAATTGAACCAAACATACTTTTTATATAATTTCTAATTTTTCATTTTCAGAAATACAAATAAAAGCAAATCATAAGATGCATACATATATATATATATATATATATATGATTTGACATTAATTGTGAAAGTACTTTTTTTCTATTTTTTTTAATTTTTCAATGTTGCAAGGCAAATGCAATTTCTTTTTTAAACTACTGGAGTATTAACTCCACGTCCACACTAATAATTCTCTTTTCTTATTTTTTTTTTTATATATATATATAATTGGGATATTTCGGGTTTCATTTCAACTAATATACAACACACTCGTGCTAATAGATCATTTCACAAAAACTTTAATTTTTTTCGCGCTCAATAAATTATTTGTACATATTGAAATTTGAATATGATATAAAATATTTGTTGAACTGAATTTAATTGAATTCTACATATTTTTACTTATATAATCATAGCAAATGATATAAAATATTTGTTGACATATTTTTAATCTTGTCACTTTTATCCATAATTGTCAGAATATCGATTCTAACTGGTAAAATCAATCTCTATGATTTTATGATTTTACCACAATTATACTACGATAAAATAATTGTTAGACGGTTAAGCCCTTCATATGAAATGCCCAAAAACTTAATAATTTAGTTCAATATCCTAATATATGACCTAAATTTATGATAAAATATTTAAAGGCCCAATGTATTATAAAATTTCAAAAATTCTAATATGATTTAGATTTTTAAATTAAATATTTAGTATTCTCTCTTCATTAACTTCAAAAAGTAATGAATCCCACTAAAAATCACAACTATACTACATTATCAAGGGCAAAATAGGAAATAAAATAATATAAAAAAATCATTTACTTTTCAAATATGGACAACTAAAAATAAACAGAGAAAGTATTTAATATTTTTTAAAAAATATTAATACATTTGAGTAGAATCTTACTATTCTACAAACTCTAAATCGATTCTAACTAGTATGACCACTAGAGTTGATTTCCTCCTTGTCCAATGCAATAAGGCTTTTGTTTTTTTTGCAACAACCGGTATAATTGCATCATATCAGTTATTTAAATTTGAAATTTAACAAGTTACTTTAATCCAATAAATTAAAGCTACTTTTTTTTTTTTTTTTGCAACAACCGGTATAATTGCATCATATCAGTTATTTAAATTTGAAATTTTACAAGTTACTTTAATCCAATAAATTAAAGTAATTTTCTTTAAAAATGTGGTACTTCTTTTAAAAGTATGATCAATCCAGGGACCAATATAATGTTGATTGACTAGTTACTATTTATTGTCTTATATATTTTAATTTTGATCAACTAACTCTCTTCCAGTTCACAAAACTCCCATTACCAAAATGTATCAACTTATCTCCTCCATATAATTTTGAACCAAAATACCTCTGGAGTTTAATTAAATTCAAAAAATATATATACATAATTTGTAAAAAAATATATAAAAATTAAAAAAACATATAAAATTCGAAAAAATATATATAAAATTATTAAAAAAACATATAAAATTCGTAAAAAATATATAAAATAAAATAAAAACATATAAAATTCAAAATATATATAAATAATTCGTAAAAAATATATAAATATATATATATATCTATAATTCGTAAAAATATATATAAAATTCGTAAAATATATATATATAATTTGAAAATATATATAAAATTCGAAAAAAACAAATAAAATTCATTAAAAAATATATCAAATTAAAAAAAAAAAAATATATATATATATAATCCTTTGGCACACTACAACAGTATATTCAAACAAGATTATCCAAAAAAAAAAGGGGATAGGTTAAAAGCGCTCTTCCACTATATTTGATTTTTTTTTTCAAACAAAATTAGATGTCACAATTGAGTATAGTCATAGTTTTAAAATAATTTATGGTGTTAAAAGTGATTTTTTAGAAGTCAATTGTTTTTTTCCATTTTCATGCAATAAACAAAGTGCGGATTGAACTAACATTTTTTTAATATGGAGGGTCCAACATAATCTACTTATTCATGTGATTTAATAAGAAAGTTATATGATTTTATTCCTAATTAAAATTAAAATGATGTTTATGTTTTCGAGATATTTTATTTGATTGGTAATATGATTTTTTCGAATTTTATATATTTTTTATGAATTTTATATGCTTTTTCAAATTTTATATATATTTTTACGAATTTTAAATATTTTTTACGAATTTTATATGTTTTTTTTAGAAATTTTATATATTTTTTCAAATTTTATATATTTTTCGAATTTTATATATATTTTTACGAATTTTAAATATTTTTTCGAATTTTATATGTTTTTTAATTTTATATATTTTTTACCAATTTTATATATATTTTCAAATTTTATATATATTTTTACGAATTTTACATATATTTTCGAATTTTATATGTTTTTTTAAATTTTTATATATTTTTTACGAATTATGTATATATATTTTTTGAATTTTATATGTTTTTTTTAATTTAATAAAATTTCAGGGTTATTTTGGTTCAAAATTATAGGGAGGGGGTAAGTTGATACATTTTACTAACCATATGGGATTTTCTGAACTGGAGGAGATTAGTTGATCAAAAATGAAATTACAATGGGTTTACTTATAATATTCCTTTTATATATTACTAATATTTGATTCTGAGAGAGAAATAGAAAAGAGAGTAGAAACTATAACTTAAATAAAAATTCTACACTTCGATTTACAACAATTGTAATTGAAAAAAACAAGAAAGTGAGGCTCATTTGCTGGCAAAAGCACCCCTCTGGGCGAATTATCCATGTAAAAAAACAGGTCGCATTTATTGTTTTGTGTTTTTACGGCTAAAACATTGTCTATTGTAATACGTGCATCAAATGTTAGAATGGTATACTTGTGTAATTTACCAACTTATATGAGAGATCAATATATAATTTGCCGATTTTTTTTCATACCAGACTACCAGTATTCTTCTATCACATCCGCCATTTGATCTAAATAAGAGGTAGGTCTTGACATATCTTTTATTTCTGACTTTTTGCAAAAAGAAAAAAAGAAGCAAAAGTTATTTCAGTAGAATTGATCTATCCCTCACTGCATTGGTTAGATTCTGGTATTACATATATTTATATTAGATCAATCATATGCCTTTCGCCGATGGCTTGCTAGCGAGCTTTGCTTCCGTTGTTTCGAGAAACTAGTATCCCAGTTTTTTTAAAACGCTCTTTCAAGACTCATAAGTTCTTTTGAAAAAAAAATTCAAACAGCATTCAAAATAGTTTTTCACTCCAGAAAATCAAAAACAGTGTTTGAAAAGTCAATCCAAATAAAGCATTAAAGATAAAACATTTTCCTTTTCTTGAAACATAAGCACCGGAGTCTAACAGTCATTGTTATAACAGTCATTATAACAATTATCCATATAATCCATACATTAATATCATGAATCCTAACTAGATCCACAATAACAAAATCTGAAATAACTAAATGATATTTTAATCCTCTATTTCCATACAAATCCAACAACCCTCTCTCTCTCACACACACACCTACACATACACACGCACTCACACATAAATAAACAAAGGGCGTCCCTGTACAAAAACCAGCTGTAGGCTCACCAACCATCACCACCATCTCATTTCCTCCTCCCCTTTCTCTCTCTCTCTCTCTACATCTCTGAAAATCTCTCCCACCACACCCATCTCCATTTTTTCTCTCTCAGTTCTCAATCCATCAAATTC
This sequence comes from Cornus suecica, assembly GCA_963922005.1. Lineage (NCBI taxonomy): Eukaryota > Viridiplantae > Streptophyta > Magnoliopsida > Cornales > Cornaceae > Cornus > Cornus suecica. Next base: position 88,574,198 of record OY998238.1, on the reverse strand, counting down.
TCCATTTTAGGGTCTTTCTGGGTTCAAATCAATCTGTTCACGGGCTCTGCTTCAATCCAATCGAATCGGTTGATGGGTTCTGCTTTTTCTTTCCTTCTGACAAACCCCAATACCGGTACACCTCCGTCGCCGGAGCCGAGACTTGGCGATTTGCCGGAGGCTTGTGTGGCCTCGCTTATGCTGTATTTAGACCCACAAGATATTTGCAGACTTGCAGTGCTTAATCGAGCGTTTCGAGCCGCTTCTTCTGCAGATTTTGTGTGGAAACCCAAATTGCCTTTGAATTATAGCTCTCTTGTTGAGAGAGTGTTTGTTGATGAATTTCCATTGAATTTGTGCAAGAAAGATATTTATGCCAGGCTCTGTCAGCCCAATTTGTTTGATGGGGGCACAAAGGTAAAAGGCTTTTCTCTCCCTGTTTGTTTATGTAGAAAATGTAAAGGGTCTGTTTGTTTATGTAGAAAATTATATAGAAAACGAAGGAGAATGTAAACTATGAAAAAATAAAAACACGTTTAACAGTGCAAAGTTGAAATTGGGTTTGTGAAATTGGTAGGAATGTAGTTGTCTTGGGTTCTGTGCAGAAAGTGTCTGCTTAACAGATTTTTGGGATTTGTTTTAAGAGATTAGAGATGTACCAAATACACCCATAGTTTCTGAAAAGTATTTCTTGACAAATAGTTTCTGCTTTTTGTTGAGAAGGACAAGGCTTTGTGAGTTGCGTTATTCAGGTTCGTTGACGAGATTGTTCTTGATGTTTTGTGCAGAAATTTTGGCTAGACAAAAATACTGGACAGGTTTGTTTGTCAATTTCTTCAAAAGGGTTGGGGATAACGGGCATTGATGACCGGAGATACTGGAATCGGTTGGAATCAGCTGAATCTAGGTGAGGATTAGATATATGTAGTACTTTGTCATGTGTAACAACAGCCTATTAAATTTTCCATGAAACTATCCATTAGATTATGTGCAATCTTTATTATTTTTCTATGCTTTTATGTCATATTTGGTTTTGAGTAAACCCTCTGTTTTAGATTTATTTGATTGAGTTGGGAATTTGAAGCCATATCTTGATTCGTAGCTCGCAATACATGTATTTACTTGAATTTATAGCTCGCTATACATGTATTTATTTATATGTCGGGACTACATTCTGTTTTCAGGTGGGCTTAAGAAACTGAGCTTATCTGCAATTGCAGCAACTCGTCCCTTTTCTTTCAAAAACTGTTTTTGTACAAGTGTAAACTAGAACAAATCATCATCTGTTTTTATTTTTATTTTTGTGCTATGGTATTAATGTTGATTCTTGTTATTATTTTAGAGAGAGGAATATTGGTAAATAATAGCGGTATCTGGTATCCTTGGAAGTTACGGGGGGGAAATGTAAGGAAATTGACATTGGCCTTCATGTAGGAATTCCTTGGGAAAGTTGGAAAGTTGAATAAGACGAGTTAAGGACGTCTTTAATGACCCAGTAAGTATTGACTACTTGGGAAACTTGAATTATTCAACTGGTAGTCTTTAGTGAGTTTTTTATGAGACCAGTCATGTTAGCATAAAGAAAAGCCACAGGGACCCATATATGCTTTCAATTGAATTTATGGACAATGGTAGAATCAATGAGATTGTTGGTTAAAAAGTTCTTGAATTGGATGGTTGAAGCTAAATTAGGCCGACTAAATTCTCTTTTCTATATGGCATTACCTGTTTGTGCTGTAATTCAATTCATAACTCGATGAATTACGGGAGCTGTAGTGTATGGAAGTCGAGCAACTCCTTTAATTTCACATCAAATCACATCTTATTAGTTTTCTTCTTTTTGAGTGAGACATTAAGCTCGTCCTAGGATCGATTGTCCTAATTTAAGGCATCTTTGAAATAGGGTTTTGCTAAAGCTATAATATGATAGTTTTGAAGTTCTTTTCCTAAATTTAGATGCATGAGCCTGCAATTAACCATAATTGGTGGCCTAAGCTTAATGTGTTTCTTCTAAAGGTTCCCTTGGATGTTTTCATCTTATTACAAAAGTGAAAGCATACGTCGGTAGTTGGTTGCCATAAGCATGTGTTGAGGAAATTCAAATGCTTCTAGGTGGTGTTGAGAGTCTGCTCTTCATTGTGTTCAGAATTTCAAAATTGATCGACTTGGGAAATATTGTTTGTTTTCTTTAGTTCGCATGGTATTACTGTAGAAAGATATGTTAATTCTTCAAATCTAAAACTGAGCTGATCTGGACTTCTCTTGCATGTAGATTCTGCACAGTTGCTTATCTACGGCAAATCTGGTGGCTTGAAGTTGACGGAGAGGTTGAGTTCCCATTCCCAGCAGGGACCTATAGCCTATTCTTTAGGCTGCAGTTAGGACGGGCCTCCAAGAGGTTCGGTCGCCGTGTCTGCAACTCCGAGCATGTTCACGGTTGGGACATAAAACCCGTTCGATTCCAGCTCTCGACTTCAGATGGTCAGCATGCCATTTCCCAGTGTTTCTTGGACGAACCTGGACAATGGCTTCACTATCATGTAGGGGATTTCGTTGTTGAGGATTCCACTGTATCGACAAAAGTAAAATTTTCTATGACGCAGATAGATTGTACCCACACCAAAGGAGGTCTCTGTATAGATTCTGTACTAATATACCCTGGAGAGTTTAGAGAGAGGTTAAAGCGTTTTTGATTTGCAGTTAACTTATTTCCACAGGGAATTTATGTTGTGAAGAGGTAGGACATGTCCAGAATATATGAATAATGTATTAGTTAGATTTAGGGGCAGCTTTATTTCTATCCAGGCGAGGCAATGTGTGTATATTTGTATCATGATTGCTTGAGTAGTGTTCTATAATCGCAGTGGTTTTCGTCAAGAGAAGACGATGCTGGGCTTCTTATTATGCTAGGGTTCTTTATTTCGTATGATTTTCGTCTCGAGAAGATGATACTTGGCTTCTTTTGATTTCATTCCCTTTTCTTGTGCATTCCTGTGTATTGACTGAATTTAGACTTTGTCCAAATGGGAGCAGTGAAAGGAGAGAAACTCAAATGAACTGTGTTGAATTTTATGGCAAGGAGGCTAAATGTGTAAATTAGTCAACTGTTCACCATAATACAGCACTGAAACAAAAAAAAAAAGTTATATATATATATATATATATATATATCATCTCATCTTGTTTGCAAAGAGGAAAACATGTTCAACATAGAATCAGCTGTTCTTTCTTGGCGTCCTTTTGGACCGGCCTGACCTGACCATTGGAAATACTTGTACCCAAGGAGGCCTCGTACGAACGCACCCTTTATTTATTTATTTATATCTTCTTCTTTTACAGAAACTTCAAGTAAATGCATACGATGACAATTATATACCAAATGAAGCTCTAAAAACCTTCTCCTTTACATATAGCAGCTAGAATCTGAATCTGTACACTCACTTTGATTAACATTAAATAATGATCTTCATATATTTTATGTACAGCATGGTAAACAAACCAATTAAGTTGTTACAAATCTTGTTAAAAGTTAACTATTCAAGGTAATACAAAACTCCACGAGTGTCTGTGTGTGTGAGAGAGAGAAATCAGAAGAATGGAAATACTTCTGTCAAGTACGAAGAAAGCAATGGAGTTATTGGTATATTGCAACATTCTTCCTTTCTCATTTCTCAGTGAAGGACTCGAGCTGCCTAACGCCTGATATATCACATTTGCAAATTTATTATTTCATAACTAAAAAGGATTTACAGAAATTAATACCAACATGTAATAACAAGGATTCATTCCCTAGGTTTACTAGTGGAATGGATTTTTATTCTCTGGAATGATCCAAGAGAATGCCCATTCCCATATAAAAACCCTGGTATACTGCTTTCATATAATAACCACTCAGTTAAAACCTAAAAATTACTCTTCATTGCTTTTAAGACATCAATGTCGTGGAAGCTAAATCGAATGGCACAGGTCTATAGTTCCGTTCATCATAGAACAAGACAGAGGGTCATTTTGGAGTGAGATGGAAAAACAATTGCTTTCTCTATATTGGAGGTTCTTTAGACAAGTATAAGCCAAATGGTTTCTCAGACATGCACCTCAAGCATTCATGCACAGACACGGGAAGAATTTGATAGATGAATGCGTGTGGGTGTAACTTGTAAGGATGTGGGCGGGTGTGGGTGTATGTGTATGAGAGAGAGAGAGAGAGGTTGTTTCCCTTTCGTTGCAGCTTCTCTCTTTCTTTTGTGTTCAGCCAGCATTTCATTAACCATTCCAAACACAAGAAGGACAAATTAACTGATGCAGATATAAGTAGCCCACTATCTAAACATTGCTCGAGGAAGGCTCTATTCTTTCTCCAATCACAGGTTCTCTGGTGCACTATCAAACCGTGAGAGGGTCAGTGATCTAATCGTTACAAGCTTCATCATTTCTTTTTGGATGGAATCAAGATCCTTATATCGCTCCATGGCAAAAATAATATTATTAGAAAACATAAGCTTGGCTGAGCACATCTTTAAATCTTTTTCCTTTCAGGTCAGACTACCCCACGAGGTAAATCTGTAAAATTGATTTAAGGCCATTGAATACTGAAGTTTTGAACCCAGAGAGTTCCATACTCTATTACTAGCAGAGCATATGCTAGTGGTCTTCTATTCAAGCTCCACATAAAACACAACCAGTAGACTTAACTATTCAAAATTGAGAAGAGGTTTGGCTGCCATCTGAAGTGTTGATGCAAAAATCTGAACGATCCGGAGCCACATGCCTCACTTGCAAGAAAAAGAAACTGATAACCTGTGTAGTGCCGAGTATCACCCCAGCCAACTACAAAGGCCGACTCATAAAAACAAATTTCATACTAAATATATTGAATTTTCCCTCTCATTTGAGGTGGTACATCGAAGCCGGAAGACTGAGATATGGAGTACCCGGCCTGATATTCAAATGTGTTGTTTAGAATAAGCCGTAGCCTCTCAAGGTAGAGAGACTCTTAATTTATAATGTTAAATTAGGTTACACAAGAAAAGAGACTTTATTGGGCCTACTACACACATGTGGCCTAAGAGGCCACACGCCTCCACTAACACTCTCCCTCAAGTTGGAGCATAAATATTAATCATGTTCAGCTTTTTACAAATATTTTCAACTCTAGTTCCTGGAAGAGATTTAGTAAATACATCAGCAAGTTGATCCCCAATTTTCACATGTTTCAATAAGATATCTCCATGTTGTAGTTTTTCTCTGATAAAGTGGTAGTCCATCTCAATATGTTTAGTGTGTTCATGAAATACGGGATTGATTTCAATATGTATTGTAGCTTGATTATCACACCACAACTGAGAAGGCTCTGAAGAAGGATAACCAAGTTCATGTAATAGTTTACGCAAATAAGTCACATCACTAGTCACATGTGTCAGTGCTCGATACTCTGATTTAGCACTTGAACGAGCTACTACATTTTGCTTCTTACTTTTCCACGACATCAAATTACCACCTACAAATACACAGTATCCAGAAGTGGATTTCCTATCATAAGGAGATCCTGCCCAATCAACATCGGAGAACCCCCTTTCAACCCGCATATGACCACGATTACTATAGAGTAATCCACGACTCGGGGTTCCTTTAATATATCTCAAAATATATGTCACAACATCCCAATGTGAAGTCCGAGGATTAGATATGAATTAACTCACCACACTCACAGAGAAAACAATATATGGACGAGTCACCACAAGGTAATTGAGTTTCCCTCCTAGACGCTAATACCGATCTGGTTCAGGGAACTCATCACCATCCTCCATAGATAACTTGACCCCTGGAGTCATTGGAGTATCGCTTGGTTTAGCATTTCATCATTCCTGTATCTCGTAAAAGATCCAGAGCATATTTTCGCCGGCAAAGATATATCCTACGTTTGCATCTAGTCACCTAAATACCCAAGAAATAGTGCAGATGGCCTAAATCTTTAGTTTGCAACCGACTCTGGAAAAATATTTTCAGCGAAGAAATACCTGTATCATCGCTCCTTGTAATGACAATATCATCCACATAGACAACCAGAAAGATGTTACCTGTAGCGGAATGGCGATAAAAGACAGAATGATCTTTACCCGCTCTCTCAAGACCAAATTCCAATACAACTTCGCTAAAGCGCCCAAACCCAGACTCCCCCTGAGCAACAAACCCGGGAGGTTGCTCCAAATAGACTTCATCCTGAAGATCACCATGGAGGAAGGCATTCTTGACATCCAGTTGATGTAATGGCCAATCAAAAGTAGCAGCAAGAGAAATAAGAAGACGAATAAAAGCCAATTTAGCAATAGGCGAGAACGTATCTGTGTAATCAACACCATAAGTCTGAGCATAACCTTTGGCAACTAAACGAGTCTTAAGACGAGCAACAGTCCCATCTAGATTCATCTTAGTGGCATAGACCCACTTGCACCCAATAGGTTTCTTGCCAAAAGGAAAAGAAATCAAATCCCATGTTTGATTAGACTCAAGAGCAGACATCTCCTCTTTCATAGCAGTTAACCAGGCTGGAGAAGAAATAGCATCAAGAGATTCCGAGGAACAAATATAGAATCCAGGGCAGAGATAAAGGTCTGCAATGACTGTGAAACACCTGCATAAGAAACAGTAGCGAAAACAAAATAGTTGGCACAACCACGTTTACCCTTCCGGAGAGCAATAGGAACATCCAAGTCTGAATCTGAAGCAGGTGTGGGAAGATCTGAATACGGGAGACCAGATGTAGCAGGAGCCGGCTCAGGAGCATTTACGGGAGAAGAACCAAACACCCGACGCGGTCCACGGACATATGTCTGGAGGGGAGGAGCGAACGAGACAGAAGTGACCCGAATCAAGTCATACACCATAAAGTGATCAAGAGATGGAGACAAAGGTGGGTCAACGAATGACATAGAGGAGGAGAAGGGAGAGGACTCATGGAAAACTACATCAGGAAACACAAGAAACTGCCCCAACTCTAGTGAAAAGCGCCGATACCCTTTCTGTGTACGAGAATAACCAAAAAAGGTGCTTCTTGTGAATTTCAGGATCTGTTAACGAACAAGACTATTGGTAGGGGTCATCGCACTTCAGGAGGGCTTTACGTGCTGGATGAAGAACCAACTTCCATGGCTTGTTCCAGTCTCTCCTATACACCTCTTGATCTTCACTGTCGACTTGGTCATCCTACTCTCTCAAGCCTAAAGCGTTTGTGTCTTGGAATTCAGTCTTTGTCTGAATTATTTTGCGAGTCTTGTCAGTTTGCTAAACACCACAGGGTGTCATATGTGTCTAGGGTTAATAAACGAGCATGTTCCCCTTCAGAAAATGTGAAGAAGTAACATCTTCTACCGGCACAATGGTAGAAGATGAGGAGACCATTGTACGTAAAGAGAAGGAAGGCGTTATGAGTTTAAATAGGAATGAACCTTGCATATTACAATAGTAACGCTGAAATGTAGCCGTTATGTCCGCTCCTCTCCTCTCCTAATTTGACCATTGTAGAACAGATCTGACTAGACTTATCTATAATTTTTCTTCCATGGAAAGACATGTCAGGCACTCTATAAAGGAAGCCATGTTTGTAAACGTTCACCTTCTCATGTAGCCTCTTTCATATACATTGCACAAGGAATATTATCTTTGCCACCTGCAGGTCTGTCGCTTAACTAAATTTAAAATTTTTGAATTTCTTGTCTAGTCGAAGAAATTTCCACTTCAAATGACATGATCATCAATTTTTGTTGGAACACAAAGATACACTATCACACTAGAATTTATGAAGAACAAAATATAAATGAGGGAAAGAGAGAACTAAGGAAAGAATTCCTTGTAAGATTGCTTGATGTGAAACTAATGGTTACATATGCCTTTCATAGGCTTACAAATCCTAAACACACAATAAACTAATACACACACATTACATGAGTTTCATTTTTTGTCAAAAATGGCAACTCACCTACTAAAACTTGCCAAACCTTATTTGACTAGAAAGAAGCATCCATGACAACCACATGAATAACACATGGGTTGCTTGGGTTTTATTTGACCAATTTACCTAACTTTCAAAACCTAACTTTCAACAGCCTCCCTTAATTTGGTCTTTAATAACCCCCAACATATTCTTCAATTTTTCAAACACTTCAGATTTTAACGGTTTAGTCAAAATATCTGCCGCTTGATCTTCTGACCTGCAAAAAACTAGTTCGATTTCTCCATCTTTGACCAAATCTCGAATGTAATGATATTTGATCCCAATATGCTTGCTTCGACCATGAAACACTGGATTTTTAGCAAGTGCAATTGCTGACTTATTATCGCACATGATTTTGGTTGGACCTCCATGTTCGTAGTGTAACTCATCCAGCATGCGGCGTAACCATACAGCTTGACATGCTGCCGATGTAGCTGCCATGTATTCCGCTTCCGCTGTTGACAATGCAACAACTTGTTGCTTCTTCGAGGACCAAGAGAACACTCCTTCTCCCAGATAGAAAACATACCCGGAAGTGCTTTTCCGAGTCTCCACATCACCTGCCCAATCACTGTCTGTATAGCCTACTAGACTGAAATCGTCAGAATAGGTATAAAAAACTCCATGATCCCGAGTACCACTCACGTACCGTAAGATCCGCTTTGCTGCTTGTAGATGTGATTGTCGAGGTGTTTCCATGAACCGACTGATAAGCCCCACACCATAAACAATATCTGGTCTAGTGGAAGTCAAATAACGTAGACTACCGACTATACTTTTGAAATATGTTGGGTTTACCAGTTCACCGCTTCCTTCTTTCCTCATCTCCAGACGTTCTGCCACTGGAGTCCGAATTGGCGTCCTTGAATCCATATGAAACTTTTTGAGAATATCATTTGCATATTTATTTTGTGAAATAAATATGCCATCTTCAGTTTGATGCACTTCGATGCCTAAGAAATATGACATCAATCCCATATCCGTCATTTCGAACTGGCGAGTCATCGCCTCCCTGAATTCAGTAAACATCGTCTCGCAATTTCCTGTAAATATCAAATCATCAACATAAAGGCATACAATCATTATATCACCATTAGTCTTTGATTTGATATAAAAGGTGTGCTCATGAGGACATTTTTGGAATCCATCTTTCAGCATGTATGTGTCGATCTGTGTGTACCAGGCACGTGGTGCCTGCTTCAGTCCGTACAACGCCTTCTTCAACTTGTACACTAGTTTTTCATGACCTCTTTTAAGAAAACCAGGTGGTTGGTCAACATATACCTCCTCCTCAAGAACGCCATTGAGAAAGGCGGACTTGACATCCATCTGATGAATCTTCCACCTGTTTTGAGCTGCAAGTGCTATAGTCATTCTGATCGTATCCATCCTTGCCACTGGTGCAAATACTTCGTAGTAGTCAATTCCTGGCTTCTGCTTATAGCCTTTGACTACCAATCTCGCCTTTAATCGATCCACCTGACCATTTGGTTTATATTTTGTCTTGTACACCCACTTGACACCAATTGACTTCTTTCCGACAGGTAAAGAAGTTAGCTCCCAGGTATCATTTTTCTCAATTGCATGAATCTCCTCGTTCATTGCATGGATCCACCGCTCATCATTCTCTGCTTCCTTATATGAAACTGGATCACAATCAGCAAATAAGCAAAAATTTACTAGAGTTTCATCAGTAAAATCATCATCATTATCATTTGTGACCACATAATCCTGGAGACGTGCAGGCATCATATGCGTTCGCTTTGGACGACCTGCAGGTGCCGGTGAAGATGTTGGTGAATGTGATGAACTGTCCGGTGAAGAGAAATCACTTGTTTCTTCTGGTTCATTTTCAATGATGACACGTTGCTCCGCATGTGGTGTTTGATTACATGCCCAAGTATCATCCTCGATGAATTGGACATCTCGGCTTACAATAACATCTTTTGTGAGAGGATTATAAAGCTTATAACCTTTAGTTACCTCACTGTAGCCGATGAAGATACACTTTTGGCTTTTGTCATCAAGTTTCTTTCTCCGTTGTTCTGGTACATGAGTGTATGCGACGCACCCAAATACTCGTAGGAGTGAAACATCCGGTTTGCTACCGCTCCATGCTTCATGTGGAGTTTTTCCCAAAACACTCTTCGTTGGACACCTATTCAATAGATATATAGCACATGCAACAGCTTCTGCCCAAAAAGACTTTGGCAAACTTTTGGCTTTCAACATGCTTCTAACCATTTCAAAAATGGTTCTATTTTTTCTTTCAGCTATACCGTTCTGCTGAGGTGTATAACTGGCGGTTAATTGGCGTTTTATCCCTTGAGATTTGCAATAATTGTTGAATTCGTTAGAGGTGAATTCTCCTCCTCTATCCGATCTCAATGTCTTGAGATTAAAGCCACTTTGTTTTTCAACAAAAGCTTTAAACTCTTTAAATTTTGTAAACGCCTCTGATTTTTGTTCTAGAAAATACACCCAACTTTTTCTAGAAAAATCATCTACAAAAAGTAGAACATACCTCTTGTGCCCGAGAGATTCTACCTCAACTGGTCCACATATATCAGTATGAACCAACTCCAACGATTGTTTGGCTCTTCGCGTTTTTCCAATTGGAAAAGATTCTCGGTGGTGTTTTCCGAGAAGGCATCCTTCGCATAGGTGATTAGGAGCATCGATTAGTGGTAACCCCGTTACCATGTTTTTCTGCACCAGGAGTCTCAAGCCTCGAAAGTTTAGATGACCGAACCGAAGGTGCCATAGCCAATTGATATCTTTCGACCTCGCCATCAAATTCACCTCGGTTTTTGTGTAAAGATCCAATGGGAACATTCTATTCTTTGTCATTTGCACCTTTGCCACTTGTTTCCCGTTTTGCTATGAACGGTACACACACCATCCAAAATATGAATGTCATGCCCTTTTTCTGAAAGTTGTCCCATACTCAACAAATTCCAGAACATTGCCGGCACAAAAAAAACATCAGCAATAGTGACATCGGTGCCATCTTTCGATAGAATTTTTACGTCACCTTTGCCCATTACAGGAACTTTGGATCGATTTCCAAAATTCACTTCACCGCGAAACGATTCGTCCAAGTGTGAGAATAGTTCCTTCTTCCCACACATGTGGTTGCTACATCCGGTATCCAAATACCATATATTTGTGCATACGCCATCTGGCCCAACATCGTTGCAAGCTAGAGCTATGTTTTCTTCTATGTCAGCAAGATTTGCATACTCATTTTTTTCGTCCGGCATATGGGTTCGACATTCATTTTTGTAATGTCCGAACCGTTGACATCGATGGCATTTGACGTTGGTTTTGTCACGTGTTTCGGTATTACCACTACGACCTCCAAAGTCATTTCTACCTCTGCCACGACTGCGTCCGCGACCTCGACCTCGCCATCCTTGACTGCCCCCTCGATTTGTTGAAACAAATCTGCTCTGCAACGCCTGCTCCGTGCTAGAGTTGTTGGCCTTCTGGTTCATCCTTTGCTCGTGAGAGCCTAATGAACCCATCAACCGTTCGATGGACATGGTTGATATGTCTTGCCTTTCTTCGATCGCCGCCACTACATAATCAAATTTTGTGGTCAAAGATCTTAAAACCTTTTCCACGATCTTTTGATCATCAATCATTTCTCCATTAACCTTCAATTGATTAACGATGGATTGCACCCGATCGATGTACGCCGAGGTTGATTCCGAATCACCCATGGTTAGAGATTCGAAATCACCTCTCAACGTTTGTAGTCGCACTCGTCTGACCCGATCATCGCCTCTGTAGGATTTTTGCAAAATATCCCACGCCGTATGTGCCGTTTCTGCCGCCGCTATTTTTTCAAATACCAACTCGTCTACGGCTTGAAAAATGGCATATAATGCCTTTTGATCCTTTTTCCGGATCTCGATCAATGCATCTTTCTCCTCTTTCTTCAACGCCTCAAATACTTTTGAGTCCGCTACTTCGATGTAGCCGGTCTCCACCAAATTCCATAAATCTTGGGACCGAAAAAATACTTTTAATTGGACGGACCAACTATTGTAGTTTTTTCCAGTGAGCTTTGGAAGTTGTAAATGAATCGAATTGTTTGCAGACATGATTCAATTTGAAACTTCGGGATCGTTGGCTCTGATACCACTTGTTGGAACACAAAGATACACTATCACACTAGAATTTATGAAGAACAAAATATAAATGAGGGAAAGAGAGAACTAAGGAAAGAATTCCTTGTAAGATTGCTTGATGTGAAACTAATGGTTACATATGCCTTTTATAGGCTTACAAATCCTAAACACACAATAAACTAATACACACACATTACATGAGTTTCATTTTTTGTCAAAAATGGCAACTCACCTACTAAAACTTGCCAAACCTTATTTGACTAGAAAGAAGCATCCATGACAACCACATGAATAACACATGGGTTGCTTGGGTTTTATTTGACCAATTTACCTAACTTTCAAAACCTAACTTTCAACAATTTTCACCTCAACTTGACCTTCAGGCGACATTTATCAAACACCTAGGTGACAATACTTATATGCAATCGAATCCTAAATACAAATATCCCATCCAACACTTCATACTCTAACTACTAACCTCTATTATCCCTTAGTCTCCCTCCATCACTACAATCAAGCTACCAATTGCTTATAATAACTGGTTTCTGTCAAAAGGGTTCCAATAAGCAACACACCAATTATTCATAGACAAAGACATGGATTCTTTTTTCCCAATTGAGTCTGAAAGATAAAATTGAATCAAATAATAATAATAAAATAAAAATCCAGCTCTTACTTGTTAATCATAGCCCTTCCCCAAACAATTGAGACAGCGTTGAACCCTATAATTAAAAGTCACATAATCATTAAATTGAATATATGTATATATATTCCAATTAATTTTATCTGGGTAAAGAGCAATTGGAAGAAAAATAATGAAAAGTGACTGACCTATTTCCGTCACAAGTAGGGCAAAGACATGGGTTGATTGCTAATGGATCATATAACGGTGACCATTGTATGGTAGAATTTGCTTTGCATAGTTTGCACATATAAAACCCTTTTCCCTTACAAGCCCCGCATGGAAATGCAAATTTTTTCTGCACAAAACTCAATCTCAGCATAATCAGAGCAGTAACAAGTGTAAATTTATATTACATATATATGTATATATATATATATATATATATATATATATATATATATATTGTGTGTGTGTGATTATATATATGGTTTGAGAAGGTAGCTGACCCGTTTAGCCTCGGTGAAACCTCGAAGGGTTCCAATGGTGGCGGAGGAGATAGTGGAGAGGGTGAACAGTCCGCCAAGGAGTATAGCGCCGGCTTTTGCTAACCTGCGCATCGGCGGTGGAACACTATCCCACACACCCTCCGCCATAACCGCTTGCACTTTCTGAAGTAGGCTTCTTCGTTTGGTTGGAAGAATTTGGAGTGATTTGGGGAGAAAAGAAAATAAAGGAAAGAGAGTTTGTGTGTTTGTTTTGCCATTTATAAGACTATAAGACAAAATAAAGAATTTGGAGGAATTTGGTTATAACTGTAAAGTTATTGGGTGTTATTCCTAAAAAAAATAAAGAGATTTGGAGAGAAAATAAAGGGTTAAGTACAGAAAATACTCCTGTAATATAAATACGGTGCGAATAATACCATGTGCTTTGAAAATATGTGTATTGACACCAATAATTTTGGAAAACGAGCGAACACCCCCTGCAAGTTTCGAAAACGTGCGAATATCCCCCTGCAAGTTTTGAAAACATGCGAATACCCCCTTCTTTGACTTTTATACTCTCTTAAATACTCATTTTACCCTTTCTCTTAAAATTCAAATTCGAAATTTATATATATAAAATTCGAAATATATATATATAATTCGTAAAAAAATAATTAAATTTCAAAAAATATATATAAATTTTGAAAAATAAATATTAAATTTCGAAAAATATATATAAAATTTGAAAAAACAAATAAAATTCAAAACAAATATATAAAATTCAAATAGTTGTGCAAATAGAAATATAAAAAACACAAGTGACCAAAGTACAATACACCAAAACAAAATTTAAAGTCAAAGAAAGTAGAAAATATAAGTATATTTTCCCCGAATTTTATTTTTTTTTTTCCGAAATTTATATATGTTTTTTAATTCTATATTTTATTTTCAAAATTTAATATATATTTTTTGAACTTAATATTTTCCCCGAATTTTGTATATTTGTTTCCGAAATTTATATATGTTTTTTAATTCTATATTTTATTTTCGAAATTTAATATATATTTTTTGAATTTAATATTTTTCCCGAATTTTATATATTTTTTTCAAAATTTATATATGTTTTCGAAATTTATAAATATTTTTTGAATTTATATATGTTTTTTCCAATTTTATATAATTTTTTGAAATTTATATTTTTCTTTTTCAAAATTTATATTTTTTCGAATTTTATATTTTTTTGAAATTTAATATATATTTTTTGAATTATATATATATTGTTTCAAATTTTATATATATTTTTCATATTTTATATATATATATTTATAATTATATATATATATATTTGAAATTTATATATGTTTTCTAATTTTATATTTGTTTTCGAATTTTATATATGTTTTTGAATTTTATATTTTTTTTTCGAATTTTATATATTTGTTTCAAATTTTCTATTTTTTTCGAATTTTATATGTTTTTTTAGAAATTTAAATATTTTTCAAAAAATATATATATTTTCCATTTTTTTGAAATTTATATACTAAGGGCATATATGTCATTTTACACAAAATGGGGTCAATTCGCACATATTTGAAAGGTTTGGGGTCAATTCGAACCATAGGGGGTTATACGCACTATATTTATACTATAGGGGGTTTAACGCTCCCGACCCGAAAATAAATGATAGTAACTTTAAGTATTAAAATGATAAAATTATCATATATAATTAAAAGAACAACTTTATTAACTAAATGATATACTAGTCATTTAATTATTATTCTTTCATTTATTTTCTCTTATAACTTATGTTATCATTTCTTTTCTTTTCTCTCTTGTCCATCCAAACAAACCATTAAGTAAATTACAGAGATTGTGTGTTTTAAATGATTTTTTAGTTTTAAAAATTTACGGGTTAACTTCATTTATACCCGTGAGGTTTAATTTTACTTCAATCAAATCCTCTAAAATTTGCAAATTTTCACTCAGACCCCTTGTCGGTTGACCATGGTCAACATTTTATTGAAATATCCTAAATACCCTTAAATCAAACAACTCTTTAAACTCAGAATAATCTACCCATTTGTCCAAACATACTAAACCCATTTCCAAACAAACTTTAAACCTATTGACAAACATTATGATCTACAACACTTTTCTTTTCTTTTAGTTTTACTTCAATCGGATTCTCTGAGATTTGCAAATCTTCATTCAGTCCCATTGTCAGTTGTTGTCGGTTAACCATGATCAACATTTTGTTAAAATGTCATAAATACCCTTAAACCAAACAACTCTTTAAACTCGGAATAGTCTACCCATCTGTCCAAACATACTAAACCCATTTCCAAACAAACTTTAAACCTATTGCCAAACATTATGATCTACGACACTTTAACATTAGGGTTTCTTCATTTTTTTTCATTTCAAACTATCTCTTCACTTCAAAACCTCTCCCAAAAGAACCCTAACCGTATTCTCATCTAACATCGGGCATAAAACATTCCTATGGTTTTAAGTTTGGGCAAAAAAAATCCTACATGTTCAAACAGACCCCTATGGTTCACTTTTTTATCAGAGACAATTCTGAAAGGTTAAAAGACTATGTTACCTCTGACTATATGATATAAAGATCAAATAAAAAAGAATAATACCACCTAGACCCCTTGAATTTTGTCTATATTTCACATAGACCCTAAGTGAATTATAAACGAAATATATATATATCAGACTTAATTTTTTTATATTTTACCCTACAATTTAAAAAGTGAACTATAAACGAAAAAAAAATGGACCTTTTTTTTAATATTTTACAATAAACATATATATATTTAATAATTTATTTTTTCTCAAACAATACATCAAATATTATTTTTGAAAAAAATATATATTTCGGAAAAATATATATATTTCTATGAAACATATTTATATTTTCCGAAATATATATATTTCGTATATATATATATATATATGGAAGGGCAAAATGGGTATATGGAAGTGTAAGGGTGTGTTTGCACCTTAATGAAGTAGAGGGGTATTATTTGCCCAAAATACAAATTATTGGGGTGTATTTTGCTCTTTACCCTTCTCACCTCTCCCAAAAGAACGCATTTCACCGTCTCACCTCACCCACAGTATCCTGGCTCTTTGAATCATTCTTCACTAAATTCGTCCAATGGGTATTTGCGAGAAAACACTTTTCATCCTCCATAGAAGGCAAAGTTGCCGAAAACATGAACTTGATGAGAATTCTTTTCAAGGGACATCTCTTGATGACTAGTTTCAACATTTGAAGCTCCCAAAAATGAACCCATTTTGGCCTTAGCTTTGCAAAGATGAGACCAGCAACAGATATGGCTAATGGAATCCCAGCTTTCAGGATCACTGGCTTCATCAACTCCACCTTTGCTTTTGTGCTCTCCATAGCAAACCACGGAGTTCTTTTGGCTATATGGGCTTTATTTACTTTGTTTG
Source organism: Cornus suecica (assembly GCA_963922005.1). Classification (NCBI taxonomy): domain Eukaryota; kingdom Viridiplantae; phylum Streptophyta; class Magnoliopsida; order Cornales; family Cornaceae; genus Cornus; species Cornus suecica. The sequence continues at coordinate 88,557,515 of OY998238.1, read as the reverse complement.
ATGATCTTCAAAATTTGCAACCAAGACATCAAAAACTAGAATGTGAATGTTCTTGAATTGTTAAATATTGGATATCTATATTAATCCTATTGTGTTATTCCATTATGAAGCTTTGCTGATATTCTTTACCTTTGTGTTAGCTTTAAGCTTTCCTTTTTGCGTAGACAATTTGAGAAAATAGTGTTTGTTGCCAGATAAATTAAAGTAAGGTCCGTTTGGGATCATGGAATTGAGGGCTTCAATTCTAAATTTATTATTTTGATGTAACAAAATACTTTAGAATTAGAATTGAAATTGAAATTTAATTTCAAATTCTACATGAAAAAGTTGTGATTTTCAATTTCACATGCATCTTCTCCAAACCTTGACTCACTAAAAATTATCTCCCTAACAACAAATTTATCACAACCACCAACATACATATATATACATAAATATCTATATATATACATACGCCTATATATATACAAATATATATAAACACGCTTATATAAAAAAACATATATATACATTTATATATAAGTATGCATATATATGTGAACTCATAGACGCATATATATAAAAATATGAATACACCTACACACAAATATATAACCACACACACATATATCTATATTATTCTAAAAGTGTAAGTCTCTTGGATTATTTCTGTCCACTTTAATATAATATTTTAAATAAAAAAAACATTTGTTTTATTATTTATTAAATATATTTCATTAAAGAAGTGTATTAAATCTATTTCATTAAAGAAGTGTGATCATTGGATTATTTCTCCCCATTTTAATATAATATTTTAAATAAAAAAATATTTCTTTTATAGAAATTTACATGCATGTATAGAAAGACCAAAAAATTTTCACGCCTCATTGATTCTGGACTAAATATATTATTTTCTCTATATAAATTTTAAATCAAACTTTTTACCCGTTATATAACATCTTCAAGCTTCATTTCATTACACGTGATAATTTTCATTGTTTGGAAGAGAAAACGTAACTTAGAAGTTGGACAATCCTAAATATTTATCTCTATACATTATTTGTATTTTATTAATTGAAAAAATACTCAAGAATTAAACCACCTTTAATGTAAAATATTTTCAAGTTTTCTCATTTAAGAATTAAATTAATAACAAAAACTTATAAAACCATCCATGTACACGTGATATTTTTCACCATCTTTGGATGAGAAAATGTAATTATGTAGTTGAATAGTCCTAAGCATTTAAGTGAAATATTTCTATACATTTGTTTTATAGCCACTTTTACCTAAATCAGTATCAAGGAAAGAATCACGATCAAGAAAAAATTCATGATCAAGGATTAAAGATTTTTCAAAACAAAATATTATTAAACTCTAATATACTTGGTGACTTTGGTATGTAAATCAATTTGAGCAATGAACTAGGTTTATCGATATATTAGGATTCTAAAATGTTAGATTTGTAAGATCACAGAAGTTTAATTTTTCTCAATCACATGTATCGTACGTGCTTTATGCTAGTATACATAAACACATACATATAAATTCATGCATATATACACATTCACATACATACATATATATATACACACATACATACACGTTTATATATATGAATACATATACTTGTATACTTATATCTATATATATATATATTGTTTATTTTAATTTTAAAGTTATGACATTTTACATTTAAATTGGGTTGACTTTGAGATTGAATTTCAATTACACTTGAATTCCAAGACACGTCCAAACAATGTATTTGGAATTGTATTTATGGAATTGAATTGGAATTATATTGGAATTGAAATGTCATGGTATCTCAATTCCACAAATACATTCCAATTCAATTCCAAATTCGCACACCCAAACGGACCCTAAGAGAATTTGAGTCATTGTTTTCAAACAACATATTGAGGAGTAGTTTAGGTATTAAATCAAAATTTATTGGTGATGTCATGGTTGATTTCACTTGAAAGTGACATCAGGGGGTGTAAATGATGTGTGTCAAAAAAAGTAAGGGGCCTGAATGAAGATTTTCAAATCTCAGGGGTCTGATTGAAGTAAAATTAAAGTTCAGGGTTGTAAATGAAGTTAACCAAAACAAATTTGAAATAAAGAATCTACCATTTTTAGTAATTTTTCTCAAGACAATCTATTCTTATTTTATTTTTATTGTTTTAAACCTCAAAATCCATTTTTATTTTTTGTCAATATATTATCTATTTGTCATTCAACAATTCTTTTTTCCAAAATAATTAGATTCAATGCTATAATATTTACTTTTTCCCATAACTTCTCATACTAGACCAACCCACTGAAATGCAAATAGGGATAAAAAAATATGGTCAATATCAGGAAGCTTAAAGAGAATCTCTTAGACGGGAGACCCTTTTCTTTCCCTAATACACAGATAAAACATAATTATTCCTCAAGCAAGGTAGCTAATAAGTCATCGAATGATAAGAACCCTTGCAACCTTTGATGAAATTAAAGAAGTTTCTAAAATTAAAAAGCTTCTTATGTCTCGTCTTTGGTTTCTCGATTTCTCCTCCTAAGCCTTTAAAATGGGTTCCTTCAAACTTAAACATTTTAAAATTCAACAGTGATGTTGTTTTATTATGGCGGTATGCCCATCTATGTGCATTAATTTTTCTTTCCTTTTATCTCTCTTTATTATAATTTTTTTTAGAAAACTTTACTTTTGTCTGTAACACTAAGGTGGTTGAAGTTTTAACATTGAAAGAAACCCTCAGGATCTTTGCTTAGGCAAGGCTATAAAAAAGTAGTTGTGGAATTGGATGATATGAAAAGTTCCAAATGAATTATACTCCCGAGTGTTGGATGACGTTGTCTTGTTAGCTGATTATTTTGTGAAGATTCAATTTATTTACCATATTGCCAAAAAAAGCTTTTCAAGCCAAAGTGATATTCAAACTAGAACATTTGATCTTCTTGACGTATTCGTTCTATTTAGAAGAATCTCCCTTCTCCTTTCATTGTTTAACTTTTTCTTTTTTTATTTGTTTATGACAAAAAATAAAAAAGATAAGAGTTAACTTCATTTACACCCCTTAAAGTTTGTCCTAACTTCACTTACACTCTCAGGTTTGCATATTTTCATTTACACCCCTTACTTTTTAATATTCTCATCACTTAGACCCCCTGAATGATGACATCAGCTGATTTTTTTTTAAAATCCCTAAACTACCCTCAATATCTTATCCTTATTCTGTTTGGAAACAAGGATAGTACTTTTATCAATTAGACCCCCTCCCATCATTTAATAATTTAATTTGTATTAAAATTTGAAAATATATATAAAATTCGAAAAAATATATATTAAAATTTGAAAAATATTATAAATTCGAAAATAAATATAAAATTAAAAATATATATAAATTTTGAAAAAAATAATTTCAAAAAAACATATTAAATTTTGAAAAGAAATATAAAAATCGCAAAAAACATAAAAAAATTGAAACAAATATATAAAATTAAAAATAAAACATATAAAATTCAAAAATATATATATTAAATTTTGAAAAGAATTATTAAATTCAAAAATAATTATAAAATAAAATAAAACATATAAAATCCAAAACCCCAAACACCAACCCCAAATATTCACAAACAAATATTTAAATTTTTTGAAAACTAATTTTTTTAATTTGTGAATAAAAATTAAATCATAAAACCCCTAACCCAACCCCAAATATTTAATTTTTACAAACACATTTAATTTTTACAAATAAATTAATTAATCTATCTCTCTCTCTCTCTCACACACACACTGCACGCATATATACATATATATACACACACACACACACACACACATATATATATATATATATATCACCACCCCCTCCCACTGTCGGCGTCGCCCCCTCCCACCACCACCCCACTCCCACCGCCGGTACCGCCCCCCCCCCCCCCCCCCTAATATATATATACATATATACACACACACATATATATATGTCGATGGATGATGTGGTGGTGGTAGTGGCAGCGGATGGTGGTGGTGGTGGTGGTGGTGGTAGTGGCGGCGGATGGTGGTAGTGGCGACGGGTGGTGGTGGTGGTGGCGGCGGCGGCGGTTGTGGTTAGGGTTGGGTTGGGTTGGGGTGTTTGGTTGGAGGGATAAATTGATTTAAGGGGGTGTTTGGTTTAGGGGTTAAATTGATTTAGGGATTAAATTAATTTAAGGGGTGTTTGGTATAAGGGTATTTTAGACATTTCACACCATGAAGAGGTGTAAATGAAAATATGCAAACTTGGGGATGTAAGTGAAGATAGAACAAACCTCAGAAAATATAAATGAAGTTAACCCAAAAAATAAAGATCAATGAGATTATGCATCACACATCAAGATATAATCATATTAATAATTGAATAAAATCTCATAAAAAACTCAATATATTATAATAGACATCATCATAAACTAGAATATCAAGCACGATTTTTATCAAACCCCATTTTTGTGACTTACCTAATAACAACTGCAATATTTTATTGGGTGAAGTGCAGAAACCCCTCAACTATTACTCAATAAACAATAAACCCCCCTCAACTATAAAAGAAGCAAAAAAAACATCACAACTATACCAATTGAGTATAATGTACCCACTTCAAAAAAAATTCCACTGCACAAATATTTTTTGACCTTTTCAGAAATAATTTATATTAAAAAACTCAAGCTGTACAAAAGAAAAGAGAGTAAAAAGAAAAGTGGCTTTGCAGAAACAAGCCTTACACAAAGGGCCCCAAAAACAAACCACTCTAATGCCAAACACGGCATACACAAAATCCCTAATTGGTTAATCATACCCATCATACCAACCAAAAGGACGAAAATTAATTACCAGACAAGTCATCTTCATTGCAATCCATGTTGATCCATTGTTCTTGCCCATTAAACACCACTTTACTCCGATCAGAAATGGAATCCCAATCACCATCATCAGTCATCATCAATTGCTTTAGTTCCAACAAATCCTTCCACTTTCATTTACAAAGCATTAGCTTTGATAAAGTGAATAAGAAAATAATAACATTGATAAAGTGAATAATTTATGTATTGAAAAGAATGAATCTGTACCATATGGTTAATACCTATATATATATAGGAAAAGGTGTGGAGGACAAGTCTACTTAGAGTAGGGAACAAGTCTATACAAGATGGGTCGGGCTATCCTAGATGGGCCTATATACATATATTCTAACATTTCACCTCAAACTCAAGGTAGGAGATGTGAGACCAACTGGAGTGTGGAAACCAATTCTTGAAATCTTCTTGGTGGATGAAGATTGTTGAAAATATCTACAGTCTAATCTTTGGATGAGATGTGGAAAAGATGAATAGTACCACTATGCACATGTTGACGAATAAAGTGACAGTCAATTTCAATGTGTTTGGTGCGTTTATGGAACACATCATTGTGAACAATCTGAATAACACTCTGACTATCACAATGAAAAGTGGTGGAAGATCCTTGAGAAACTCCCATGTCTTGTAGAAGCCACCAAAGCCAAAGAAGTTTTTGAGTAGTGTCAGCAAGAACACGATATTCTATCTCAGAACTAGATCGAAAAATGACAGTTTAATTATTGCTACGCCATGAGATGAGAAAATCTCCTAAGAAGAAACAGTAACCAGTAGTAGAATGACGATCAGTAGGATCTCCTGCCTAATCAGCATCAGAATATGCAAGAAGCTCAAGAGATGAAGTAGATAAAAAAATGAAGACCACGAAACAAAGTGCCTTTGACGTAGCAAAGAATGCGAAGAACATACTTTCAAAAAACAATTGCGAAGAACAGTAGTATAATGAGTTGTCCGGGGAGCAAACATGAACTGCATAAGCAATATCTGGACTAGTGACGGTGAGATAGACAAGAATGCCAACCAACTATCGATACAATGTGGCATTGATAAGTGGATCACCATAAAAAATAGTGAGCTTTAGATTAGTTTCCACCAGAGTCGATATTGTTTTAAAGTCAGTGAGACCTGCTTGGGCAAGAATATCATAAGCACATTTTGCTTGAGAGAGATAATAACCACCAGAATCAGAGAGAACTTCAAGACCCAAGAAATAATTAGGACGCCCGAGATCTTTCATTTCAAAATAAAGACTAAAATATTGCTTGAGATCTGAAAAACCAGTGATATCGTCCCCTGTAATGATCATATCATCAACATAAAGAAGTAATAGTATGAAAACATCATTTGTCTTGCGACTAAAGAGCCCTAAATCATATGCACTAGAGGTGAATCCAAATTGTTTGATAGTGTAACTAAACTTTCCAAACCATGCACGAGGAGCTTGCTTAAGACCATATAGAGCTTTCTGAAGTTTGCAAACTTCAGATGGAGAGTGAGTAATGCCTGGAGGAGATTTCATATAAACTTCTTATGTGAGATCACCATTAAGAAATATATTTTTGACATCCATCTGAAATATACCCCATCGTCGAGTAGCAGAAACAACAAGTAAGCTACGTATTGATGTAAGACGAATAACAGGAGCAAAAGTCTCTTCATAATCAATCTCATACTCTTAAGTAAAGCCTTTAGCAACAAGTCTGGCTTTATATCGTTCTACTGAGACATCAAATCGAGTTTTAAATTTTGTAGACCCATTTACAACCAACTGCAGTCTTCCCTGGTGGAAGATTCACTAAATCCCATGTGTGGGCTTTGTCTAGAGCCTGTAATTCCTTAGTCATAGTCTTCTGCCAATATGGATTAAAACTTGCCTCTTTATAGGATGATGGTTCATGATGAGAGAAGATGGTGGAATAAGAATGATAATCATGAAGATGATGTGGAAGTTCTCTTACCATAGTAGATTGACGAGTAATAACAGGAAGAGGTGAAACAACAGTGTCAATAACATAGACTTCAGCAACAGGATCATCAGACGAGGCTGACTCATTTGGATAAACCATAGAGAAGAACACAGGAGCAAGTACATCAGATGTAATGGGTAGAGATGAAGTATTGGAGATCTCTGTAGATGGATCAAGATCAGTGGTTAGTGTAGTATCATCCTCTGATGGAAAAAGGCTAAGTGTAGGATTAGTGGAAAATGGAGTAATAGAAGATGGTGTAAGATTAAACTTGGAAACAGAGGAGAACATTTTGTGTTCCCAAAAGATGACATGATGAGAGATGCGAAGACGTCTAGAAAGAGGATCCCAACACCTATACCCTTTATGTTCAATTCCATATCCCAAAAAACAACAGAGTCGAGAATAAGGTTCAAGTTTTGAATGTTCGTGCGGCTGTAGTAAGACAAAACAAGCACAACCGAAAACCTTAAGCAGATTGTAGTTAGAAGATGTGTCATACAACCGTTCATAAGGAGTTTGATTGTCAATGTTGGGCATGGGAATGCGATTGATAGTGTAGACAGTTGTGAGAGCATTTTATCCCCAAAAATGTTCAGGACAAGAACTGTCAATAAGAAGGGTACGAACAGTATCTAAGATATGACGATGTTTACGTTCCGCATGACCATTTTGTCAGTTGATACTAAAGAGCAAAGTCTATCAATAGACACATGTCCTAACCTAGAGTGCCATAAGTTGAAAGGAGATGAAGATGATGTAGCAGCAACTGTAGAACCAGAGGAATGAGGTGGAATGTGAAGATGAATGAGCTCAAACTTGCGTCTAACCTTACGACCTATCCCAATGATCCGTCATGTCTTCGAATCCTGCACGTGACAACCAAAAGAAGAAAAAATGATTTGGAGACCAAGATCACATAATTGACCAACAGAGATAAGATTGATAGTCAACTGTGGAATATGTAAAACAACTGGAAGAGAGAGATTAGATGTAGACACTGATCCTATATGACTAACTGATAATTGAGATCCATCAGCAGTGTTAATTGATGATGGATGAGAGATAGTATTTTTAGAATGAAAAATTGAATAATTAGCAGTCATATGATTGCAACATCCAGAATAAAAAAAACCAAGAATTACCTGTGGTGACGGACATAGCATTACCAGAAGGGTATAGAACCTGTTTGAGTAAAGTGATAAGGTCATTTGTGGAGACAGCTAGACTGGCACCTTCTAAACGACAAGATTCTTCCACAATGGCAACATTGATAAACTTAGATGACTAGTATTGTTTGGCTAGAGCTCCGCGAGATGAAGAGGATCGAGACTTATTGTAAGGACTCTTGATGCAATCATTGTGATAATGTCCGGACCTTCTCTTGTGACAATGCTTGCAAACTTGAATAGGACAATTCAGACGATCATGAGTGTGTTGATGGTAGTAAGTACATTCCTGCTAAGAGGATTACTGAGAAGAGGGTGTAACATATTTAGGATGATGAACAACAAGAACGGTATCAGCAGTCTAAGATTTGGTTCCAAGTCTGGTTTCTTCAGAGAGAAGCTCAGTAATTGCACTATCGAGAGAGGGTAAAGGACTTCTGTTAAGAAGAGAGGCTCGAACTGATTCGAAACGATCATGAAGAGCCATCAGAAGGTGACAACACGTTGTTGATCTCGATAAGCAATGAATTTCTCAGCATCAAAGGTACAACTCCAAGTTGGTTCAGAAAGGGAAAGTTGATCCCAAATAACATATATCTCTAACACAAAATCATTAATAGATTGACCTGGTTATCGATGTTTAACATGAAGATTGGTCAGAAGCTGATACTAATGAGCAAGATCTGTGGTGGTGTATCGACTTTTGAGAAAATCCCAAACTTTTTTAACGCTAGTGAACCGACCAAACTGTTGATGAATTGACGGGACTAATGTGTTACGAAACTAGGTGAACATTTGGTCATTCTTGTTATCCTAGTCATCTAGGCGTTCCACAAACTTGTCATTAGTTTTAGTGCCCTCTCGGCATGGTATGGTAACATCACCAGTGATTAGTTGCCAAAGTTTACGACCTTTGAGAAAACTGGTCATAGCCTGAGCCCAAAAAGTATAGTTTGGACCATTGAGAATAGTGGAGATAGGATGAGAGACCTCCAAACAATCCATAGTAATGTAAAAAGATGAATAATCAAGAGATCAAAGTCAAATTTCTCAAAACCGACTGTACGGTTGCGTCCGGAGCAGTCCAATTAGCTGAAATCGACTATTCATTTGCTAAAATCGAAGTTAAAACAGGTCCGGAATGATTAAAACAATGATGGAGGGCAATCTGGTAATTATACAAATACCTGATGATGTGGCAGTTTCTGGTGGTGACATGTGGCAACGCTGATTATTCAAAATATCGCCAAAATCTTCATAATATATCATCTCGCGAAAAAAATTGCCAATTTCTCGTTTCGCTAAAAAATTACCGCTTGAGGTTGATGACGCATGCAACGCGTGACACCAGAAATTCAGAAGCGCCAACCTTCTGGAGGCGCGTAGGTGCACGTGTAGTGGTTTTTGGACATGATTTCAACGGCCGTGGCTTCGTCCGGAGATGGGTCGACTACTGGTGGGTTTGTTTCGGTGATTTGATGACTGGATTGACTCAAAACTAGATCGAAATTTGGTTCCGATGTTGTGGTATGCTATATATGGTTGAAAGAATTAAGGTTTTTAAAAAAATTGAAATAAAGAAGGTTAGCAAACTAGGGTTTGTAAAGAGGAAGAAGAAGTAGATGAAGCTTGACAAAACTAGGGTTTTAATTGAAGATGTTCTGATACCATGTTAGTTTTGATAAAGTGAATAAGAAAAGAATAACATTGATAAAGTGAATAATTTATGTATTGAAAAAAATGAATTTGTACAATAAAGTTAACACCTATAAATAGGAGAAGGTGTGGAGGACATGTGATATCCCCAATTTCCGCACGCGAGTTGGCCAGACTCACACACGAAGATCTGGAAATACTATGTAATTGATATACAAAAAACACATAATACAATATAAATTTTTGCGAAATAAAAATCATAGCGAAAACAACACTAACTGTTAGTCACTAATTAACCCTAGAGGGGGGGGGGGGGGGGTGAATAGGGTGTTCAAAAATATTTCTAACTTTTTTCGAAAATAGAACACGCTATAACAATTATTCAATTACTTCAATAGTCAAGTAAAAAATTCAATTCAATTGATCTAATAAATTATCACAAGACTAATTATAACATACAAGATATTGAGGTAAATATAGCATGCAAAATAATGAAGTAAAGAAATAGAGATAGAGAGATTGACACCGTGATTTTTTCGAGGTTCGGTAACTCCTACTCCTCGGCTCAAGAACCCCTTCTTGAGACATTTCCCGATCATTTCACTATGGCTCTTCCTTCACAGGTGGAATAGCAAACATTTACACACGAGCTAACGAGCCCGTCACACAAGCAAGAGGACAAACCCCTCTTGAAGATCAATGAGTTTCACTCACTCAAGGATCACAATCCTTTTATAAAACAAAGAATCACTCAAGAACAAAAACACTTAAAAACCCTCAGGTTTTTATGGAGGATAAATTAATATAAACTCAAGTGTTCTTTAGTGATGTATTAAGAACTCTAGATGTGTATTCTCAAAAGATGAAATCAATGAATGAGTTTTGAGAGAATAGAAATCAAAACTATAGTTGAAAGCTTCAAGAGATTTGAGTGAAAATCAAGCTTTTTGCTTCTTGCCTTCAATGGCTTTTTGAAAGAGTGCTAGAGAGAAGAAGATGAAGATTTTTGTATTTTTCTCACATGTAAAACCGCACTCTTACAAACACCCATCTCTTTATTTTTATATGGAGGCTTTAGGGTTTTGAGATTGGATCTCACATTTAGAAAGAGACAAGAGTCGTTTCAAAAAGTTTGAGACAGTTGGCTCAAGTGATGGGCAAAAGTTTCTGTAAAGATTCAGAATAATGATGCTTTAGTCGACTACACAACAGCCTTTAGTCGATTATACAGTCTCTTTAAATAATTCATAATTCATCGTCTTGGTTCAGTCGACTATATAGAGGGCTTAGTCGACTACATGAAGACTTAGTCGACTAGATAGTGGTCTTTAGTCGACTACTAAAAAGCCTTAGTCGACTAAGGGATGTGATGAAATTCCTGTTAATCTTCGTCATAATTTAGTCGACTACTTCAAAGGGTTTAGTCGACTAGATGATGTGTTTAGTCGACTATAGCTCAATTTGAAATGAGACCCTAACTTTCGTCATGGTTTAGTCGACTACATGATAAGTCTTAGTCGACTATGACTTCAAAGAAAACTGGTTTTTAAATCATTTTTCGTTCATTTTGAGTTCGGTTAATTTATTACTTGAGCTTATAAGATTTTACCAACACATAAAATACCTTGTTACAATGATCGCACCCCGACCTATCTACCCCGAGTCTTAAGTCTTCGAATTTCACCTTTTCGTTGAATATTTGGTCCTTTTCCGTTCTCGTGCTTCAATTTCTCTTTCGTTTTTTTGCTTTTGTGTAAGCTTTTTTTCTGAGCAAATTTTCGAGTCCTTCTCCTGTCTTTTGCTGAAACGCTTAACTCAAAATCACATTAGTACCAAACACGCTTTAAATGTTTTGTTAATATCAAAATATGATTTATTGTCCGAGAATAAATTTCAAGGCCAACACTAACGTCAAATCTGACTAAAGATTTTAAGATACAACTTGGGAATCCTGTTAAAGAATGACCCCTAAATAAAATTACATTTTTAATAACCGTGTCTAAGTTACAATAGTTGTATAACCAATATACACTGTAAACCGAAAGTAAAAATGGAGTAGACGATCACGAACAAAACAAGATGACTCAAAACCTTAACCCGGTGGCTGAACTGTCCCAGACCTGAAATGATAACAACAAGGTGGGTTAAACCTACGAGCAAGTCCACTACTAATACAACCCAACAGAGGACCGATAAAGCCAACATCTCTGAACGAAACAACATGAATAGATAGACCCTATGTAATAAGATTTATCTTTCACTTTCCATAAAACCTTTAGAACGTTCTTTTCTTTTCATAATCACATAAGAGATATATAAATATATCTTTTTATAATAAATTACCAATGCACCTATACATAAACATATTTTATAATGCATATCACATAATCGAATAGAGGATTTATAATTATACCTTTTGAGATAAATAATCAATGCACCCCATGCATAAACATATTTTATAATATGTATCCCATAATCGAATAACAGATATTTACTTATACCTTTAAAATAAATAACAATGCATCCCATGCACAAACATATTTTATAATATGTATCTCATAATCGAATAACAGATATTTACTTATACCTTTAAAATAAATAACAATGCATCCCATGTACAAACATATTTTATAATATGTATCACATAATTAAATAAAATATATATAATTATACATTTATAATAAATAACCAAGACATCCTATATATCATCAATAACATATAAATGAATATATTAATATTCATTATCAATTCTTTATGCCAATAGACAACCCTTTCAAACCATAATTTTAACCACGTACCCGATAATTCAATCATGTCGTGACAACTCAATCATGTCTCGTGGTACTCATGAGACTGCGTTTATTAGTCAGCCTCCTTGTAGTTCCTTAGGAATCCTCATTCCATAATTATTTAATTAAATAATAAGATTTACGAATTTATCAATTCTATTTTAATCACGTACCCGACAATTTAATCATGTCGTGACAACTCAATCATGTCCCGTGGTATTTATGAGACTGCATTTATTAGTCAGCCTTCTTGTGGTTTCTTAGGAATCCTCATTCCATAATTATTTAAATTAAATATTATGATTTAAAAGTTCATCATATGCATCACTGAATATATAATAAGTGAGTATTTTATACCTCACTTCACACATATATGCTTATTAGCATAATAAAAGCAAACATCACATACATCCATGTGCATCCCATGCTTCACATATGTACACAATCATAAATAATGATTTAAAATAACATAATAAACCATTAAATCTAATAAACAACAAATATCAACTTCCATAATATAATCATTGATAAATCATTCTAATAAATATATTTAACACCATTTTAACCTTAACATATTTTATGATAGGTTAATAATGAGATCCGAAATCACAATATTACTTATTTAAAGTTTAGGGATCCCAAATATCTTTTTAAGAAAGATTTGGGGTCAAACTGTAATTACAGTACAATACAGGGATCCTACTGTAACTTCAGAAATATTATGGGGACTAATCTGTAATTTCTGAAAATTATAGAGGTCATACTGAAAGTAGTATAAATCTAAAGGGTCAAACCGTAATATAATTAGGGGTGAAAATGTAATTACAGTAATGTTCAAAGGTAAATATGTATTTATAGCAATATTCAGGAGTTTTAATAGAATTTCAGTGAAGTACACATGCTTATGGTGTGCGTCACTACACTGGATCACTTCCCATTTAGGTGGATGATTCTGATTGGTTAATAGATAACTTATCGTGTACACACGTACCCAGATTATATCAACTAATTATAATTTAAATCAAGGGATATGATTAAATGTTCACCTAATCCTATGGTAAGAAAAATGATTGCACCGTAGTAACATACAACCATCCACACCAGATTTCAGCATACACATATAATTAAATCAAATGGTAGGATTAAAGATTCACCAAATCCTATGGTTAGGAAATATGAGTGTACCATAATAAACTAAATCCGTCCAGACTAGATTTCAGAATATATATAATTTTCGAAAATTGCCACAATAATTCTTAAAAATTCCTAGAAAATTCAATACGCCTATTTAAATAATTTTAAATATTAATAAAGCTTCTCAACTAGTATTTGATGAAAATTTCATGATCATAGATGTATTTTATAATTAAAATATAATATGAAATATATCATAATAATCATTAAATATTCATCTATCCATATATATATGCATTTATATACATGATAACACTTCTATATTTATTTTTATATAAAATTAGCTATGTATAAATAATATATATCTATTTATACATATTATTTCACAAAGATCTTGGATTTATAAATCTAAAGGGGTAGAATAGAGTTGTAACTTGCCTTAAATTATCCGACTTTGATTTGATATCTTTAAGCCCAAAATTCATCCAATATTATCACATCCTCTCCAAGAACTCTCTCATTTTCTCTCAAAGTTTTTAAGAAAAAATGAAATATTCGTAAGTCTTGAAAAAAATGAAATGCAAGACTCATTTAGACATCCAATAATTATCGCTACAAACATTTGGCCCTACACTTTTGACTTTGTCACTACCTTTATCCCATTTTATTCTCTTTACACTTCATTTTCAACACCTAACTCACTTTAACATTAAAAATTTCTTTTTCTTCTTTTTTTTTTTATTAAAAAAAACATTCTTTAATCAATTATACTAACCGATACATATATATATATATATATATATATATACTTACACATAATTACACACATCACCATTACAAATTTACACCCCAAAATTTCTAAATTACAAATTACATATTAAAATTTCTAAATTGCATATATATCCACATCATAAATACCAAATCAATTAAATACATAAATTAGGATTATTACATGACAAGTCTATTTGGAGTAGGGAACAAGTCTATACAAGATGAGTCGGACTATCATAGATGGGCCTATATACATATATTATAACAAACAATATGCAGAAAGCTAAACCAACAAGAGAAAAGTGACCTTTTGTAGAGTGAAATGGTGGTCGGTGGTGACTGATGAGCGGTTTTATTGTGGCTTACGGCGCGATGGCGGCAGAAAGTTAAGGTTTTGGTGAGCCGTCCCTATAATTCGAGACGGGAAAAGAGAGAGAATTAGATTGGTGGTGCGGCTCGGTGGAGGAGGAGAACATGGCCACAACGTGACTTAGTCGCGCAATGGTGGTCATTCGCGATGGTGGAGGTGAGTGGCGAAGAGGGTTGAGTCAGTGTTGGAGCGTGAGGTAATGACAAGGTTGTCAACCGTGACTGTGAGAAGCGACGGTTGAAGAGGGTGTGCGTTGCAGAGGTGATGAGTGGTGGTTTGATGGGGCAACGATGGTTTGCAGATCGGTGGTTACATATATGTATATTCAAGAAATTTGTGATTTTTTTTTTTAATTTAGAGGTAAATGCTTCTTTTAGAATTGTTGTCATTAATTACACTAAATTAATAGATGAGGGTTTTTTTTGCTCATAGACAATAGTTGAGGGTTTGTTTTTGCACTTTATCCTATTTTATTTCATAAAACACCAAACTATGTTGTTTAGGTGCATAGAAGCGGTTGATCTTGTGTTTGTTATTAATGTTTTTTAAGTGCACATAATAGATAATTATGCATAATTGTTTTTGAGAAAATTCAAATTATAAAGATTAATTTATGTTTTATTTGCACTACTGAATCGTGGCATTGCAATTAGAACAAAAATAAATTTATTTTGAAATTAGAATTCCACCAATATTAAATCTAAAGCGTTAATTTGGTACTTCGAAAAAATAATAATTTAAAATTGTACTAGGAATTGAGAAAATCACTATTGTTGTTATATAATCGGAAGTACCAATATATAATTTCTCCAGCTCATTAAAGCTCGTTACTTTTCCTAATAATAAAAAATAATTTGGCAGTCAAACTAATTTAATTAAAGATTGATAAAGTGGACAATATTGGGTCATATCAACCATACCAGTACTGATTTATTCAAAGTGATGTACATTTTATTTTAAAGTTGGCCAACATGTTACCAACTCTTTAAAGGACCAAATAAATGAAGAGACATTTCAAGCAAAAAGAAAAATGGAATTTAAATGCTTTTGCGATGAAATTTAGTTGGCTGTTTGGTTCGTCTTATTTAATGCCAAACCACTTTGGATGCAGTATTACTTTTTTTTATTCCCCACTCAACCAATTGTGTTACTTTTTAAATATGTTTAGGCGGTAGGTTGTCTGGTTCCACCTGGTTTGGTCTGGTATTTATTTTTAAGGACCAGACCATGTTTGTTTTGACTTGGTCTTAAAATTTGAAACCAGATCAAATGAGATCAAATTGAACCAAATGGGGTGTTTTTTTAACCAGATTTTTTGATGGTTCAACCTGATCCGGTCTGGTCTTATTAATAAAATATATTTATAAATAATTAAAAATGAATAAATAATAATAATAAATTAAATAAAACATATTTTAAAAATAAAATATAAATAATAAATAATAAACAAAATGAATTAAATAATACCTAATGATAATAATAAATGAATATAATAATAAAAACATTATAATAATAAATAATAAAATATATTTATAAATAATTAAAAATGAATAATTAATAATATAAATAATAAATTAAATAAAACATAATAATAATAAAAAATGAATGCAATAATAATAAATAAATATAATAATAAAAAATGGACTAAATAATAAATAATAATAATAAATTAATAAAATAAATAATAAATTACATAAAACATATTTAAAAATATAATAATAAATAATAAATAATAAACAAAATGAAATAAATAATAATAATAAATAAATATAATAATAAATAATAAATAGATATAATAAGTAAATATAATAATAAATAAATACTTCATAATAATAATAAATGAGTATAATAATAATACATTAATATTAAATTAATAAAATATATTTTTAAATAATTAAAAATGAATAAATAATTTATAAATAAAATGAATTAAATAATAAAATAATAAAAAATAAATAGAATATATTTATAAATTAATATATAAATTAATAAATAATAAAATAATAAAATATATTATAAAGTGAAGAAATAATAAATAAATAAAGAAATAATACATAAATAAATATTATAAGAAATAATAAATAAATAGTAAAACCAGACCGCTTACCAAACAGACTTTTAAGTTTAGGATCCAGATCAGATTAGACCAAACTAGACCAGACCAGACCGGACCAAACCAGCCTAGAAATACCGCCTACCAAACATGACTTTAGACTTCCCAATTGTGTAATAAGAACTTGAATTAATCAAAACGAACGCATAAATTCAAAAACCCAAAATTGATTTTTTTTTTCTTAATTTGTTAATATTATTTTAAATTCACTTTAATAAAATAAGGGTAAATTTTGTTTTTCTCTCTTTCTAATTTGCTTCATTATTAAGTAAGTTATTGTACACTAGTCCCATTTTTATCTATAAACACGAAATTAATGGACTTATAATTCATTCTCTCTTAAAAGTACTATATGGACACAAAAGTGGATTCCAGAATTAATAATAGGGACCGAATCACAAACTATTTCTATATTATAGAATTATATTTTAAATCAGCAATATCTAGTTATTGATTGAATCCATACAAAAATATAACTGATTATATTTTGGCCAGTTTGTATATAACAAAAAATGATTAGCGTCATATTTAATCATTAAAAAAAACAAAAAAAAAATTATTATATACTATACCTTCAACGATATTTTAGAAAATACAAATTAAAGTTCGAGTAATCTTTTTTCAACATTTATACTCAAATAATTTAAAAATAATCAATCTAACATCTTATTAAGAAATTATGTTTTAACAAACATAAGCGAATTAATAATAACCACTCATAATTCATTCAATTATTTTTTATTTTGTAAGTTGTTGGACTGCAAAATTTATAATAAAATAAGACGATATTATTATTTGATTTAATTTTAAATTATATGTAATGGAGTAATAAGAAGTTTTAGAATAAAACCTTTGAGTGACCCCAACAAGGGAGAGGCATATTCCGGAATATTTGATCAAAAGCTCATGAATTTATCACATGTCGTTAGTTTCTAGGTACATTAAGATCAACAACGGGTACATCTCCAAGAAAATACCCACGCGTAGTCAAAGCGCGTGAATTTCAGTAATAAGACCAATCGACCAATCTTATGCCCTATCCAGCTATCCTCCCATCCACGTGATCTAACAACACAACCACACACCAACGCGCATATTTCACACTTCTTATCCAGTCTTAATTAATTGCACAAAAGGCCTCGGTTTCATAAAATATTATACATTTTGAAGGTTTTTTGGTTTATTTCACTTATACCCTTGAGATTTTGTAAATTTTAATTTTAATTAAATCCTCTTGCATTATGTTTGGTGTTTGTACCTATTAACTCTTTCCATTAACATTTTAGTTAACAAACAAACAAACGAAAACGAAATCTTCTCATGTCAATTACAAAAAAAAATAACTACAATTTTTTTTTTACTGATAATTATTTGCAATTGAACGAATATTGAACGATTTTATTATAAGTCCTCCATATTAACCCTTCTTCAAGTCCAAGAGCTTGTTCAAACTCTGAATAAGAGATGAAAAAAGACAGACTTGTTAGGAGACGCATCTCGAAATCCAAGAGCTCATTCAAACTCTGAAGAAGAGATGAAAAGAGACAGACTTGTTAGGAGACGCATCTCGCGAACTAACCTTCTTATGAGATGAAGAGGTTTTTACTATCATTGCTACTTGGTCGTAGTTTTTAGATCGAGAGAGGTTTACGACCGATTAACTTTGTCATTTTGCTTATTGAACGATTCACACTTGTCACTTGTTCAATGATCAATTTGTTATTGGTTAATTTCACAAAAACCCCATATAATATCTAATTTAATAAATTAATCCCTATTGTGTCCACTTTGTCCCATATATTATTCATTTCATCACTATGTCTCATCCCTTCACATTTTGAGTCATAATACCTAAAGTACCTTCAATAGTATAGGGGGTTTAGTGAAATCAAGCATTTACAAAAATTATTTTTCAAACATTAATTATATTTTTCGTAAAAACTATAAATTTCAAAAATATATATATTTCGGGAAAAAAATATTTTTTGAAAACCATATATATTTTGGAAAATATATATATATTTATGAAATATATATATTGGAAAATGATATATATTTTGGAATATATATATATATAATTCGTCAAAAATATATATTTTCTGAATTGTTTTAAAAAAATATGAATTTTTTCTAGAAAAGATTATTTTTGGGAAAAATATATATTATTTTCCAAAATATGAATTATTTTCGAAAAATATATTTTTTATATTTTGGAAAATAATGTATATTTTTCAGAAAAAAATTATTTTTCAAAAAAAAATTCATATTTTTTAAAACAATTTGGAAAATATATATTTTTAACGAATTATATATATATATATTCCGAAATATATATCATTTTCCAATATATATATATATTTCCTGATATATATATATTTTTTCCAATATGTATATTATATTCGAAAAATATATATTTTTTCAATATATATATATTTGAAATTTATAAATTTTACAAAAAATATAATTGATTTTCGAAAAATAATTTTTTTATAGGCTTGATTGTACTAAATCCTCCTATACTATTGAGGGTAGTTTATGTATTTTGACTCAAAATGGGAGGGAGGGGATATAATGATAAAATTGAATAGTATATGGGGCAAAATGAACACAGTAAAAAATAATTGATTAAATTAAATAATATAGAAAGTCATGTGAAATTAACTCTTTATTAAATTCAAAAATAATATCATTCAAATTATTCAATTAATACTTAAACTGGGTCACACTTCTGATCACCAACCTAGGTGATATGAGATTTCGTAAATATGTGAATGACCCAATGTGATACCTCGCTTGCTCTCATCACAACCGCCCACAATCATCAGAATGAATATTTGGATCCTGTGCGTTAAATTTTTTATAATATGAATATATTATGTATAACACCCCTCCTGATTTGATTTTACCCTAATTTTTTCATTTATGTGAGAATTGATCCTATTTCACGTTAAATAACATATATGTCTTTAGTATAATTCAAAAAACATATATAAATTTAAAATATTATATAAAATTCATAAAAATATATATATAATTTAAAAATATATATATATATAATTTAAAAAATATCTAAAATTCAAAAAATATATATTAAATTTCAAAAAAATATAAATATAATATTTATTTTTCGAAATTTATATATATTTTTTACGAATTATATATATATATTTTGAATTATATATATATAAATTTTGAATATTTTATTATATATATATATATATATATATATATATATATATTGGTTTCGAATTTAATATATATAAATTTCGAATTTGAATTTTATATATTGGCTTTGAAATTTATTTTTCAAAATTTATATATATATTTTGAAGAAAAAAGGGTAAAATAGATATTTAAGAGAATATAAAAATCAAAGAAGGGAGTATTCGCACGTCTTTTTTTTTTTGAATGGAAAAGGGTAAAAAATTCATAAACGTTTTCGAAACTTGTAGGGGGTGTTTGTACGTTTTTCAAAAGTACCAGTGTCAATACACATATTTTTAAAATACATAATATTATACGCACCGTATTTATATTATAGGAATATTTTCTGTACTTAACCCATGAATATTTGTGTAGTCCTATTAAAGCCAAATGCAATAATCATTTTTGTGATTTCTTTTATTGTACACTCTTTTTTATTAAATGGTCACATTTGATTAACTTTCAAAATTTTATTTTGAAAACATTTAATCCTTTTATATGATAATTATTTGTTTTTAACATAATTATCTTGTTTCATACACAGATAAATTATTTTATTTTTAGATTAGACATGGTTGATAAAACAACATGAATACGATAAGACACATTTTGAACACATGTTCAAAATACGATAAACATATATATATATATATATATATATATATTTTTTTTTTTTGAAGGAATAAAAATTAATACAATTTAGAATATGAGAGTGAATAATTAAATGAACATAAGATTTAATCAGAAAAAAACAAGAAATAAAGTTGTACTTAATTTACTTTCATTCCTGATGATGTAAATAAAATAAATAAAAACCATTGTATTTTGTACATAAAAGTGTGATTATTCTTTGATACATTCATGAAGTGGTTATTCAGAACTACGAGGACTTAATTTCAGTTCGACCATAGTTGGAGGAATTTATTTATTTATTTTTTTCATTTTTGGGATGATTTCGGTAAGTTAAGGACCGAATAAATCTGTAGTGCCATGACGGAAATTAGCTGCGGCATTTTCCTTCGCAAATAATCCTATATACACATGGCCGAAACTTACGCGTGTATATTGAGCAATTAATATAATATATATAGATGTGTATCGATTTCCAAAGCAGGGGTCAGAAGTAGTTGCAACAGACACAGAGGGTTTAGTTGAGTCAGACTCCCTCTACACCACAATGGAGCTGGACATGGCAGCTATGGCGTCCTCAATCGGCATCTCCGTCGCGGTCCTCCGTTTCCTGCTCTGTTTCGCGGCAACCGTGCCGGTCAGCTTCCTCTGGCGCTTCGTCCCCGGCGGACCCACCGCCAAACACCTCTACTCCGCTCTCACCGGCGCTCTTCTCTCTTATCTCTCCTTCGGCTTCTCCTCCAATCTCCACTTCTTCGTCCCCATGTTGCTCGGCTATGCCTCCATGCTCCTCTATCGCCGCCGATGTGGCCTCCTCACCTTCCTCTTCGGATTCGCCTACCTCATTGGATGGTACCCCTCTCATTCTTTGTGTGTGTGTATATATATATATTTGTACTGGGTTTGTTTGGGAATTTAAGCTAAGGAGAAGAAATTAAGTTTATAGTTTTGGGTTTTTGATGCTATTATCGATTGACCCAGAAAACAGTTAGTTTCACTTAATTAGTAGACGAATTATTGCTCTTAATTGAGACTAGTGAGTAGTTTTAAAGAATTTCGAGATTGATTCATTTTCTTACTGTCCTCAATTTTCTCAGGAAACAAACAGTTTTTATTTTGTATGTTCGATTTTTTTTGTTCTAGTAGGGGATTTAATTCGGGGGAAGAGGGTCCCTTCTGATGGATATGTCTCTGTCTTTGATGCTGAATTTAAGAGGAAGATAATTGTGGAAAATTTGTTGCTTTCATGGTACACAAGAGTTTTGCTTGAGCAACAGAATATACAATGCTTTCACGGAATGAATTATTATTATTAGGAATTTTCTATCCTCACTTTTCTCAGGAAACAAGCAATTACTTATGGAGTTATTTATTTATTATTTTGTTAGTTTTCTCAGGAAACAAACAGATGCAATTTAATTTATAATTTTGATCTTCAAGCCTCTCAGGAAGCAAAAAGTTTACATATTCTGTAGTTACATAGTATGATGAGAATGAATTTTGTTCTCATAAACATTGGGTGGTGTTTCAGTTGGTTGATTCTTAATTCTTTAGTCAGAATTTCAAACTTGGACAAAAATTTCTTGTATTGGAAAGCTTAGTAAAAGACTTTTAGGCACAACTGTTTAGTTGGATGCCACAATTCACATGAGACATGTATGATGTAGGTGAAGTAAAAAGGTTTTAGTTTCGGGAGTTCTACACAAAAAATGTCTTGGGATTTCACTACGCATCATAGGTTCTATATCTATTCCACTAATAAGACTGCTTCCAACTATTGCTCTAAACACTAATGATATAACTGGTTAGCATGCATCCTATTCTGTAACTCCTATCATCCGTTACCTAAAATGAGGAATCTCGATTCATGCATCGGGGTGTATATAATTTAGCCTTTAGGCGGGTAGCAAACAAAGCCAAGTTTTACTATCTGGTCTCAGCCAAAGATAGTTTTATGAAACTGCAAATTTGGCATAAACTAAAATGGGTTTAGCTTATTATTTACTAAGGCTTCGTTTGGAGGAAAGGTTGGCAAAATGGGTGATAAGCAGGGGTGGAGCCAGGATTTTGCTCCAGGAGGGACGTAATATGCTATATTCAAGCCAACTAGAAAATCATTAAACCAAGCAGGATTGAAACGATTTAATATTTTTTCAAAATTCCTATGGGAAAATTGATGTTTCTTAGGCTGACAAGGACCCTTTAACCAATATGCTCTATAAATTTTGGCCAGAATATTAAGATTTGTAGTCCAAGATTTTAGTTTATAGTCCTGGATTTGCTTGAAGACCTTCAAAATTGATATCTAACCGACTTTGCTTTACAGTATCATCCTTTCTATCTATAAGGGTAGTCAAGTCTGATTTTTTTTGAAATAATTATCGATTTTCTCCATAATTGTTTGGAAAAAAAATTATTTGCATATAATATTAACACATAAAATTATATAACCTTTATTATTGAAAAAATAAATCAACCACAAAGAAAAAAAAACAAGAATAGGCTAAATAATCTCAAAACACATAAAAAAATTTAAACACATTATATATATGAGATCTAAAGTTTATCATATTCTCTACCAAACAAGAAAAAAATTAAAATACTTGTGAACCAAAAATAGGAACCAAGTATTTTTTAATTTTATTGAAGTAAAATTCGTGCGAATCAAGCTTTGAGTTGGTGACAAAAGGTTGATTTTCTCTTGCAATCTTTTAGCTAGGCTCCTATGGGTGTTTTCGCAGATAATAGAGATTCAATAACAATAGCTAACCAGACAATGGAGTTTTGTGCGATATGTCGAAAAATCTTTAGAGAATATTTTCTTTTACAAACTGATAAGATCTTGCTATTTGGGATAATTTCTATTTTCTATTTTTTAGAAATTAGTGATATTTTGTGATTTTGGTTTTTTTATTTGGTATGTAAATTTTGAATAATCAATTTATTTTGACACACATGCTATCACTAATTTTTTTGGAAGAAAAATAAAAGGTCTAAAGATCTCTAGAGAATATTTTTTTTTACAAAGTGATAATATATTGTTATTTGGGATACTTTTTATTTTCTATTTTTTAGAAATTAGTGATATTTTGTGATTTGGGTTTTTTTATTTGGTATGTAAATCTTTTATAACTAATTTAGTTTGACACACATGCTATCACTAATTTTTGGAAGGAAAATGAAATTAAGAGGGACAATCTTATAATATCAAATATATATATGTATATATTAGTAAAAAAATAAATATTTTGAGGAGGGGCATGTGACCCCCCTGGGCACATGCTCCCTCCGCCCCTGGTGGTAAGGATTAGATGGAATATGGATAGGCATCCCTAGGGAAAGGAAAACGTTTTTCCTTTGTTTTGTTTGGTTGAGCTGAAGGGAAGAGAAATGAGAGGTGTTATATGATTACATCGTCTTACCATTAGACCTTCATAATTTGCGTTAGTCCACGTCTTTACTTTTCAAGTCATCCAAATTTTAAGTAAAGGAATTTGAGTTAAGACATGTATTTTACACTATTGAAGTGTAATAATGTCTTTTTAGTACAGACTGTAATTATTCTTCTCTTTTTAGACATATGAAAAAGGTGGCTCGGAAATGATGCCTCAATCATCCATCCTTTCCTTCTCTCAAACTCTCTCTTGTACAAAACAATGGAGAAATTCTCTATTTTTCCTTTCTTTCCTCTTTGTTCCTTCTTACCAAACCAATTCTCAAGGTTTTTCTTAATATTGCTTCTGTCTTTGTCACCCTGATGCTTTTTTCTCGGTACTTGATTCATATATTTGTTTTTATCAACTTCACCTTATCTTCAAGGTTGATGGGTTTCATCTTTGATCTGCTTTTCATGTAATTTCATTTTTAATTTTATTTTCAATCTAGTTTGTGAGATTTTTCACTCTTTTCACATGAGGTAGACGTTTACATTATGAGGCCTATTCTATGTATCCTATATTTTTTTGGTTCTCCTTATATATATCTGTCAATGACAAATGAAATATTTGATAGACTTTTATGCTATATTTCTTAGTCTTCCTGCACTTAAACCAGATCATCTCATCACTTGCTATAGGCGTATGAGTAGCCAGTCAACAATAACTCCTTAAGAATTTTCATCTATTGGAAATTGATGTGTTGATGGAAAATCTTATGATACGAGAGTTCTAGAGTAAGCCTTTCTAATTCAACACTTCTTGACCAGTTTTTTCTCCTTCCAACTCTGAGATCAGGGTTTGACACTTAATTGGTCACGCTGTATGTATTAGTTAAGCCTTTGTAATGTGCGTTGAGGGCTTCGACACATGTTCTAATAACACACTCAATTAGTTGAGCAACAGTTGCAGTCTCTTGTGCATTTTAGCCATTTTCTTGTTAATGAACAACGGGCAACATTGTTTCTTTGTTTACTCATAGAGGGAAGCATAGTTCAGAAGCAAGCATTTTCGTTTTACGAAAGAGGGCACTATCATATTGTTTAAGAGTTCGCTTTGAATGAAATTGACAACGAAATGGAAGTTGATTTGTGAACCATGTTGCTGCATGCCCATATCAACTACTAGTTGGACAACATTCCTCATCAGTCTTCTGCTGTTAAAATGTACTCTTTTTTTTTTTATCAATGAACAACTGCCACCATATTTACCTACTGTACTCATCTGATAATTTTTCCCTTGTTTGTTAAGTGCTAGAATCCACAATCTTGATTTGAACTTGTTGAAATCCTGAAATTTGAATATAATTAAGGTATCTCAATTCTGACGATTTGTTTACGTGTGTAGCCATGTATACTACATGAGTGGGGATGCCTGGAAGGAAGGTGGTATTGATGCTACTGGTAAGCAGTATCCTAAGCTTTTTATATACCTTACATTTCATTTCTAGAGGTAAATGGATTAGAATGTATGCCTTCTTTGTAAGTAGATTATTTGGTATCTACAAGTTGAAGCTATTGTGCGTTACCGAATTCAATGTTTTGAACAGCATAAACAAGAAAGCATCAGACACATAATTTTCTTGCTGTCTTGAATATTCTTTTGGTTGCTGATGTGGCGATGCCCATGCTGCAACACTTCATTTTAAAAATAGTCTGTTGCATGCCTTGAACTTTGGTTGGAATTGTACATCTGTTTCAGTGTCCTAGTTTCACAAAAACTTATTTCACTATGAAGGTAATTTAGTAAGTTGAACATTGCTTACCATGTGTGAAAATCTATAGCCATAGATGCGGTTCAGTCAAGAAAGGCGCATGGCAGAAGTGTATGTAGAACATCTGGAGGCCATGTTTGCAATATGCCTAGGTCAACATTGTCAACCTTATCCATCTTTGAAAGTGTTGTTTATTAGTATTATTTTTCCTCTCCAGTATAAAGCTAACTAATCCTACGTTTTATGAGTAAATTGTCAAGGAAATCATTACTCATAATTTTGTGTGAGGTGTAAATGTGTGGCGATCTGTCTATCTAATTTATGCATGCGTTTTTACTTTTTATTTCCAGTTTCTCTTAGATACCAGAATATATTTTTTTATCAATATATGTATGTAAGAACTTTTCCACATCAATGTGCACCTTTGTTACATGCTCCGTCAGCTGTCTTCAATTGTTGTGTAGGTGCTTTAATGGTGTTAACACTGAAAGTCATTTCATGTGCCATAAATTACAATGATGGATTGTTGAAAGAGGAAGGTTTGAGTGAGGCACAGAGGAAAAACCGATTGCTTAAGTTTCCCTCCTTAATTGAGTATGTTGGTTACTGTCTCTGTTGTGGAAGTCACTTTGCTGGGCCAGTTTATGAAATGAAAGATTATCTTGACTGGACAGAAAGAAAGGGGGTAAGTCAACTATGTTGTTTGCGTGCTGCTTTTTTATAATAGTTCTGTATTATAATCAGTATTTTTAAAGACGCACTTGGGCTCCAGGCTCCTTAAGGCGCAAGACTTGTGCCTCAAGGGTGGGCAAGAGTGCCTTTGACAACATTAGCGCCATTATTATGGAGTATGAATGCTTTAGTTACAATTTTATTTTTCATTGTATTTTCCATCGTGTGCCTCACTTCACTCAGGCATGCGCCTCGCACCTGGGCTCCAGAAGACCTCTAGCGCCTTAGTGCACCTTGAGCCTTCAATAACTATGATTATAATCTTATTGAAATTAACTAGGGCTCAGCTTTGGCTCTTATTTTCCTCAGATCTGGAAGGAACAGTCACCATCACCTTATGGGGCAACAGTCAAGGCTCTTGTCCGTGCTGCTGTTTGTATGGGCCTGTACTTGTACCTGGTACCCCATTATCCACTGTCGCAGTTTACTGATCCCACATACCAACAATGGGGTTTCTTGAAACGGTTGAGTTACCAATACATGTCCAGCTTTTCAGCACGTTGGAAGTATTACTTCATCTGGTCAATCTCAGAGGCTTCTATCATTATTTCTGGCCTGGGTTTTAGTGGCTGGACTGATTCTTCTCCACCAAAACCACAATGGGACCGTGCGAAGAATGTAGATATTTTGGGTGTCGAGCTGGCAAAGAGTGCAGTTCAGTTACCACTTGTGTGGAACATACAAGTCAGCACCTGGCTACGACTTTGTGAGTTTTCATTGGTTCCATGCGTTTAACAATTTCCCCCCTTCCTGTGTAGGTTTTGTTTTGATTATCTTAATAGAATCATTTATATTTGTGGGCATTTAACCACTACTAGAAAGCTTCGATTTTCCACCAGCACAGTGGATAATCCAAAGTATGGTTTGACGTGGATTACACTTGAGTTCCAGGTATAATATAGATACACACGAAGGACCTGGCTGGAGTTAAAGAACATGAAATAAGTCTTATTTGGCTATCTGAGAGGCTTCTATCATTATTTCGAGGCCATGAATGTTTAATTGTTTTTAGGTTGCTCTGGGCTATTAATGCCCACATATTGAAGATATTGCACGGTAGCAATTATCAGGCTGAGTATGCGAGTGGTTGGTTTAAATGTTCACACTATATACCTGTCAAGATGACAGGGCGTGAATGTTGTATAAGGGTTTAGGCTGGCTTGGGCTGTTAATGCCTCATATTGCAGACATTACTTGGATGCTAGTTTAGTTGGGTTTGAAATTCACACTCTATACAAGAGATTCCGGGAGCATAATATGTTTATTTGATGTGATAAGTTCCATGCATTATCTAATATTTTGAGTTTCTTATAGATGTTGGTAGTCTTTAAGTTTAGTCGTCATCTAATGGTTTATTTTTTTCTCTAGATGTTTATGAGAGGCTCATTCAGAAGGGAAAGAAACCTGGTTTCTTTCAGTTGCTTGCTACCCAGACTGTCAGTGCTGTTTGGCACGTGAGTAAAACTTTAATCTTTATGCTTTCAAGGACTTTGCTTATTTGTTGATGAATCAATACCCTCATCACTCATCGTGTATTTGTTGTTTTATACCTTTGCTCTTAAACTTTTGGTTATTGCAGGCATGTAATATTCACTGGTTGTAAGTTCGTTAGTATTTCTGAGAATTAACCATTGTTTAACTTTGTCTTTTTATATTTGAAAAGTAGCATATAAGGTATGAATCGTGTGACTAAACATTCATTCAATATATGTTTTCTGAGGAGTTGGCTGTTCAACAGTCCAAGCTTCTTCCTAAATGACATCCTCTCATACCAGGGTCTTACCTGTCATTCAGATAAGGTACACCAACCCAATCTTGACTTTCTGAGCTAACAAGATCATTTCCGTTATTCGATCTCTCTCATCCAATCTCGGACAGGCTATTCCTATGGCGGCAGGACGCTTCTGCAAATGTTTTCAATCTTTCTCGAACAAAGTGTGGTCCTTTTGAGTCACTACCAGATATTTCATTTGCTCTGAGTGTTGCCAAAAGTCCTTTGAATTGTGTGGTATTCTAACAATATGGGTCTACACTACGATGCTACCCCACCGTATAGATAGCACAGTTGGTTCCAGTTTTTTTTTTTATTATTTCCCACCGAAGTTTCTCCTTTTGCAAAATTCTTTGGTATTTTCCTCCTCTCATGCTAATTAGCTTGTGTTCACCATGTGTATTTTCTGTCTTCAAAATCTACTTCCTTAGTAAGCTAACTTATGGTTTAAATGGTCTCATCGCATTACAGGGATTATATCCTGGATACATGATATTCTTTGTGCAGTCAGCGTTGATGATTGCTGGTTCAAAAGGTAACGACTGGACCTCCTTTTTTTTCCACAGTGCATTATTCAGATGGCTAATAATTTTTCACATTGCATTATATATGATCGCCTTTTGGTTTGTGAGCAGTTATTTATAGATGGCAGCAAGCTGTTCCTTCAAATAGGACTCTGATGAAGAAGGCATTGGTGTTTATGAACGTCGCTTACACACTTTTGGTGTTGAATTACTCTGCTGTTGGTTTCCTGGTGAGTCTTCATTTTCTATTTTTCGTTTTCTCAAACAAGAAACAAAATATCTTTTTTGGACGCTAAGTGAAATCTTAAACAAAGCTTGACGCTTCGGTGCTTGTGTGTAACAGGTATTAAGCTTGCATGAAACACTTGCTGCATACGGGAGCGTATATTACATTGGGACAGTTGTTCCCATAATAATCTTCCTACTCGGTAATCTGATCAAACCACCAAGGCCCGAAAGGTCTAAAGCTCGAAAAGAAGAGTGAGGTAGAAACACATTTTCCGTTTCTTCTCAGGAAATGAGATTAGCAAATTGGAGAATTATTACTTTATCACTGTTTCTTGGCGGGTTGTAACATCTGGTCTGGTCTTAGGATTGTTGATGTGTTCACATTTAAATGCGTACATCAACAGAATTATGGTTAACTGTAACATTTTGATGCACTTTCAATCTAGAGTCTCTTGTTCTTGAATGACCTATTTTCCCGTTTTGTTTTTTTGTTTCGCTGGTGTTCATCGCAAACTCATGTTTTTGTGGAACATTTGACATGATCAAGATAGGATGTATATATTGATGTCTCGGACATTACACATCCATGAATCACCTTAGATTCAGACTTGGATGGTGAATTTGGAAAAATGCCAGTAGGTATGAGAACAAGAAAACTGGAATAATATATTGAAGGATGAGGCTAAAATTACTCTTATGTTTTTCTTTTTGGGCTCTTCTGAATTTGACCATCTGTTGCTGCAAATGTTCCACTAGGAAGGAGTCTAGGGTCCCCGGCTATCACAGAACCAGAATTTCAAAAATATGTTAACATGTAGAACCAGTATGGGAATGGAGTGGAATTAAAAATGCTATAATATCACTCTTCTTATGATTTTTTTATTTATTAATAAAACCTAGAAATTATAAGCGCGTGCTTTGATTTGGGGTTTTAACGAACAAGAACAACCCCCTCAATAAAAAGAATTATTGTACTCCCTCTATCCCATATTCGTTCGCCACTTTGACAATTTTTACTGGTCCCAAAATAATTGCCCAGTATCGAATCCCAATACAATATAATCTCATACTGTCCCTAATTATTCTTGTTCATTAGGTTAAAAAAGTAATGGGTCCTACTAAAATCTACAACTCTACGTATTATCAAATGACAAAATTGGAAACACAAAATAGCCAAAAAATGTTGAAAAGTCATACTTGGATAACTAATTTGGGACGAGGGAGTAATAGTATTTCAATTCCCCCCCCCCCCCCCCCCCCCCCCCCCCCCTCTTTCTCTCTACAAAAGCATCCTGATAAATTGTCTTCTGAGTAATAGTATTTCAACTCCCCCCCCCCCTCTTTCTCTCTTTCTCTTCTCTCTACAAAAGCATCCTGATAAATTGTCTTCTGTAGAGAGTCCAAACTAAGAATGAGGGAGTTTCCTAGGGGCCGGTGACCAATGAGTCACATAGGGCCGACCCTGAGATCACTAAAAATATTTGAGGCCCTAAGCGAAATTTAATATGAGGGCCTACATACAAAACTTACTAGAACAAAAATTTTCATTAAAAGATATTGTATATTAATATGAAAAACAAAGAAAATACATCGGGTCTTGGTGCTTTATAAAGAGCACAACCCCTTTTAGATGAAAAAGAAATATGCAACAAACTTAGTCACAAAACTCAAAATCCAACTTCATATCAAAGTAAATGTGACCGTCTTACATTTTGGGAAGCAAAATTGTCAATTAAAGTGCTCAAATCAAGCTTGTCCAGCATGTCTTTTTCAATAGAAATCATTGCCAAACCAATCAATCTCTCTTGAGACATCGTCGATCGTAAGTAAGATTTAATCAACTTTAACTTTGAAAAGCTTCTTTCAGCAGATGCAACTGTAACTGGAATAGTCAACAATACTCTATATGCAATCCAAGTATTTGGAAAACAATAGCCTAATCTTTTAATAAATTCTAAAACTTTAATTGCCTTTTTCGTTTCCCTGACTTCTCTTAAAACTTGCAACTCTAAGAATAATTATATCCTATCAATATCAGAAATCATGTCATGTTGTAGGAGATCTTTAAGGTTATGCATGAATGCTTCAAACTTGCTTCAAACTGTCATTATCTGCAGATTTTAATCTCTCCAAATTGAACAAAAATCCAAAAGAGTCATCATATTGTTGAAATTGTTCAAATCGACTTTTAAGAGAAGAAATAGCTTGATCAATTATAAAACGGAAGTAGTTAACTCTAAACGATTCTTCAGCCGATTGTGTCATTTCATCGTTGACATTCTCATCAAATTGTTTCTTTCTACGAATGAGCCGTCTTTCACGAAATATATGTTCAACTTTCATTTCACTTGCAATCTCTTTAGCCTCAATCATAGTGGATACAAATCCACTTTTTCTATACATTTCAAAAAATTGAATGAGTCCTCTTACAAGATTAATGACAACATCAATTTGCATGTCATCCGTTTGCATGATTTTGCTTACTTTGTTTACCTCATTCAATACAGTAAACCAAATAACCATGCCAAGTAAGAACTCAAAATTCTCAATTTCATATGTCGCTAAGCACTCAACATCACTCTTTGTTTTGGGGTCTTCACTAGTACTTGCCAAGTCAATTAAAACATTTCTTATATCTGGAGCTTGGAATTGTATTACTTTAACACTTTCTAGTTGACCTTCCCAACATGTTTGTGACGGTGGCTTAAGTGTAAACCCTTTGACATTATCAGTAAAAACTTTCCACTGCTTTGTAAAAGATGAAAATAATAAATAAATACGTTGCACAACTCCAAAGAAAGAAGAAACTCTAGAACAAGAGTTTATCATATCACAAAGTGCAAGATTAAGACTATGAAAATCGCACGGTGTGTAGAATGCTCTTGGATTTATCTCTAGTAATTTGTTTTGCACACCTTTGTGTTTTCCTTTCATATTAGAACCATTATCATACCCTTGTCCTCTTATAATACCAATATTAAGTTCAAGATCTTTCAAAACATTTACAAGTTCACCAAAAATCCCATACCCTGATGTATCATCGACCTTTAAAAATCCTAAAAAATATTCTTCCATATTTATTGAACTTGCTTCGACATTCACACATCTTAAGATAAGTGACATTTGCTCTTCATGACTTGCATCCGGAGAACGATAAAGTATAACGGAAAAGTATTTTGCTTTCTTAACTCTCTCAATGATTATACATTTGATCTCATATGATATTCAAAGAATAAATTCATTTTGAATTTTGTGACTAAGATAGTGATAATGAATTTCTTTCTCTTGAATTCAACGAATGTGCTCTATCATTATTGGATCAAATTCCGCAAGCATTTCAATTATGCTTAAAAAATTTCCATTACCTTCTTCATAAAGCTTCTCACTGTCCCCACGAAATGCTAAACTATTTTTTGAAAGCGTTTTCACAATAGCAATTATCCTCAATAATACTTGTCTCCAATGTTCCATATCTTTCTGTTGGCTTTGAAATTCTATTTCAAACAATAAATCTTATTTTGATATTAACAAAACATTCAAAACCGTGTTTGGTACTAATATGACTTTGAGCTAAGTGTTTCAGCAAGTACAGGTAAATGATTTGGAAAGATAATAAAAGCGACAAGCGATAAGGAAACTCAAGCGCAAACTCGAAGAAGGACAAAAAGATCAAAGAAAGAACAAAATCTGGACTCAAGACTTGGGGTAGATAGGTTGGGGTGAGAATATTGTAACAAGGTATCTTATGCGTTGATTGGTTTTATAAGCTCAAGTAATTAATCAAACGAACTCAAACGGATCAAAAACGGACCTTGAAAATATTTATTGGAGTCACCCAGTCGAATGGCCATGAAATGGCAGCCGACTGACTGTGACCCATTCGACTGGCCAATAAGGACCCAGCCGACTGGATGAACCAGTGAGCTATAAATAGTTTTGACTGCATGAGGCAGTCGACTGGCCTGTCCAAGGCAGTCGACTGACTGTGCCCAGTCGACTGGCAGTTAAGGACCCAGCCGACTGACTGAACCAGAGAGTTATGAACATTTGTGATTGCCCGAGGCAGTCGACTGGCCTATCCAAGGCAGTCGACTGACTCATGAGGCAGTCGACTGGCCTTCTTGAGGCAGTCGACTGACCCTAGCCGTTGGGGAAAATATTTTAAATCTAAGCATGGAGGCAGTCGACTGGGTGTTTCAGGATTTTAAGGAAAAGTATTTCTAAACAATATTTTTGCCCAAAAACAAATGATTTTGCTTGCTGATTTTCAAGTCTTACTCTCTATATTGTCTAGGGTGAGATACACTCTCCAAACCCTAGTGTTACACTATATAAAGAAAGAGATATGGATTGAAATCTTAAGGTTCTTGTGTGAGAAATTTTTCAAATATTATTCATCTCTTATTTTCTCTCAAGCATCTTCTGAAAAATATTTTGATAGCAAGAAAGATCTAAATCTCGTTTTTCACTCCTATCATTTTGAAGATTTAAACTCAAGCTTTGTGCTTATTCTTTTATTGAAAATATATTGTGAGAATATATATATCTTGAGTTCTTGAAATATCACCTAAAAACACTTGAGCTTATATTGATCTATCATCCATAAAAATCTTAGGGTTTTTGAGTGTTTTTGTTTCTTGAGTGATATATTGATTGCATACACAAATTTGTGATCTTGGGTGAGTGAAGTCCATTGTATCAAGGGATGATTGTTCTCTTGATTGTGTGAAGAGCTAGTTAGCTCTTTTGTAAAGGTTTTGCTATTCCACCTATTGAAGGAAGAGCCATATTGTGAGGATTGAGAAAGTCTCAAGGAAGGGGATTCTTTGAGCCGAGGAGTAGGAGTTACCGAACCTCGTAAAAATCACGGTGTCAATATCTCTATCTGTATCTCCTTACTTTATGTTCATGCATGCTTCATTTATATTGTGGTAAATAGCTTGTTGAAATTAAGTTAAATTATTCATTGCATGTTTACCTTGTAAATTAATATAGAATCTTTTTGCATGTTCTAGTAAGAATTAAAAGGAGTTGGAAAATTATTTTTAAACCTTATTCACCCCCTCTTCTAGAGTAAATTAGTGACTAACAATTGGTATCAGAGCCTAATCTCTACTTGTTTTAGACTTAACCATCTTAGAGAACGATCATGGCCTCAAACATAGTCACTCATGTAGAAGGACAATCAAACAATAGGCCCTCATGGTTTGATGGTTCAAACTATAGTTATTGGAAGACTAGAATGATAGACTTTCTTCAACCTATTGATTATCAAATTTGGCTAGTTATTGTCGATGGACCTTTTACTATTACCAAAGTGGTTAATGAAAAAACTATTCCCAAATTGCCCAACGAATGGGATAATGATGAGCGTAGACTTATTTCATTTAATGCCAAAGCTAAGGTAAATCTAAATTGTGCCTTAAGTCCAAATGAATTTAATCGCGTCTCTACTTGCTCCACGGCCAAAGAAATGTGGGATAAACTTGAAGTTACTTATGAAGGAACCACTCAAGTTAGAGAATCTAAAATTGATATACTTATGCATGAATATAAATTATTTTCCATGAAGGAAGATGAAAATATCAATTCTATGATGTCTCGTTTTACTAATATTTTGAATGGACTAAAGCATCTTGGTAGAATTGTTCCTAGATCCGATGCGGCACGCAAAGTCCTTAGAAGCCTTCCGGTCAAATGGGATGCGAAGGTGACGGCTATTAAAGAAGCACATGATCTTAGCACTATGAGTCTCGATGAGATTTTCGGGTCACTCATTACATGGGAAATTACCTTAAAATCTCGTGAAGAAGACGCCAAGCCTAGAAAAGGTATAGTCTTGCAAGCTTCAACTAAAAGTGAAGCAAATGAGAGAAGCGAAGAAGAGGTTAATGAAGACATTGCCTTGATCACTCAACAATTCAAGAAATTTCTTCAACGAAATAAGGTTAATGGTCGGAGGTTCTTAAAGAGCAACGAACCAAGAGGAGAGACAAGCAAGAAGGAGCCCTTTACTTGCTTCAACTGTGGAAAACCGGGGCACTATAGAAATGAGTGTGTCAAGCCCAAAAAGGAGAACGAGAAAAGGCCAAACAAAATGGCCATGAATGCAACATGGGATGACTATGACTCTTGTGATTCGGATGAGGAAGAAAATGGTGAGGAAATTGCAAATCTTTGCCTCATGGCAAATGAAGATGAGATATGCTTGAAGTCCGCCTCAAAAGAAAGATGGTTTCTTGATAGCGGATGTTCAAGGCACATGACGGGGGACAAATCGAAATTCATGTCTTTAAAATCTTATAAAGGAGGAAGCGTTACTTTTAGAGACAACTCACAAGGCAAAATTGTTGGAATTAGATCCATTGGTATATCTTCTTCTCTAGCTATAGATAACGTACTTTTAGTTGATGGTTTGAAGCATAACTTGTTTAGTATTAGCCAACTTTGTGGCAAAGGTTATGATGTTATCTTTAGGTCAAATGCAAGCATAGTTGAGAAAGATGGAAATCAATTGTTCAATGCAAAGAGAAACGGAAATTTATATACTATGTTGCTTTGTGAATTAAATGAACAAGATGTTAAGTGTTTTGTCACATCGAGTGAAAACAGTTGGTTATGGCATAGACGCTTAGGACATGCTAGTATGAACCTCATTCAACGTTTATCGAAAAATGAATTAGTCAAAGGCCTCCCGAAGACTAATTTTTCAAAAGATAAAATATGTAGTGCATGTCAAATAGGTAAGCAAATAAAATCTTCTTTCAAGAGAAAGAAAGATATCACCACTTCTAGACCTTTAGAGCTATTTCATATGGACTTCTTTGGTCCGGAGAGAACGGCTAGCTTAGCCGGGAAACTCTATGTCCTCGTTATAGTCGATGACTACTCTAGATTTACTTGGGTTCATTTTCTTGCTCATAAAAATGAAACTCACTCCATTCTTGATAAATTTTATAGAGTCATTCAAAATGAAAAAGATTTGAAAATCAAGAAAATTAGAAGTGATAGGGGTAGAGAATTTGACAATCAAGATCTAGAGAAATTATGTGATGAATTTGGTGTATCTCATGATATCTCGGCTCCTAGATCTCCTCAACAAAATGGGGTAGTTGAAAGGAAGAATAGATCTTTACAAGAAATGGCTAGGACTATGTTAAATGAACACAACCTTCCCCGAAGTCTTTGGGCGGAAGTGGTAAACACAGCTTGTCATGTCATAAATAGAGTTATCATCTGAATGAAATTGGGTAAGATTCCGTATGAGTTGTGGAATGGTTGGAAACCCAATATTGGGTATTTCAAGGTGTTTAGTTGTAAATGTTTTGTTTTAAATGATAAAGATAACTTGGGAAAATTTGACTCCAAATCGGATGAAGCAATTTTCTTAGGTTATTCCTCAATAAGTAGAGCCTTTAAAGTCTTTAACAAAAGGACTTTAACCATGGTAGAGTGTATCATGTTGTTTTTGATGAATCACTACCTTTACCCTCACCTAAAGTTGACCTAGATGATGATGAAGTTGTAGGGATTGAGGATAGTTTCAATAATTTCAATATCTCCAACTCATCAAGTAGGCAAATGGATAAGAGTAAAGTTGGAAATCAATCTAATGATGACTTGACTTGCTCCATTCCTAAATCTTGGAGGATTGTGCACAACCATCCTCTTGACCAAGTCATAGGTAACCCTTCACAAGGTGTGAGTACAAGATCTCAACTTAGAGACTTATGCAACCACATGGCTTTTGTGTCCAACATTGAACCCAAGAACTTCCACGAAGCTCAATGTGATGATTCTTGGATCATGACTATGCAAGAGGAACTAAATCATTTTGAACGCAATCAAGTTTGACATTTAGTTCCTCAACCCACACATCAAACTATAATAGGCACTAAATGGGTTTTTCGAAATAAAAAGGATGAAAATGGAGTGATTATTCGAAATAAAGCAAGATTGGTAGCTCAATGTTACAATCAAGAAGAAGGCATTGACTATGATGAAACTTTTGCACCCGTAGCTAGATTAGAAGCAATTAGAATGCTTCTTGCATTTGCATCATCTAGAAATTTCATTATTTATCAAATGGATGTCAAAAGTGCTTTTCTAAATGGAACTATAGATGAAGAAGTGTTTGTAAAACAACCACCCAGCTTTGAAAATGAACTTTTTCCAAATCATGTTTACAAGTTATCTAAAGCCTTGTACAGATTAAAGCAAGCTCCTAGAGCTTGGTATGAATGGCTTAGTGATTTTTTACTTCAAAAAGGGTTTTCTAAAGGCAAAGTTGACAATACTCTCTTTACAAAAACTGTCAAGAATGATTTGTTGATTATCCAAATATATGTTGACGACATTATATTCGGATCAACAAATACTTCCCTTTGCAAAGATTTCGCATGTATTATGCAAAACGAATTTGAAATGAGTATGATGGGTGAGTTGAACTTCTTCTTAGGATTGCAAATCAAGCAAAGCTTGGATGGCTTATTTGTTAGACAATCTAAGTACACTAAAGATTTGCTAAAACGATTTGGTATGGAGGAAGCCAAACATGCCATTACTCCTATGAGTACCTCTATTAAACTCGACAAAGATGAAAATGGAAAATGTGTTGATATTACTAAATATAGAGGCATGGTAGGAAGTTTACTTTATTTAACTGCTAGTAAACCGGATATTATGTTTAGTGTATGCTTATGTGCTCGCTTGCAATCTTGTCCTAAAGAATCTCACTTGCTAGCCGTAAAATGGATTTTTCGCTATCTTAATGAGACGATTAACTTAGGACTATGGTATCCACGTGGCACTTCACTTGATCTTACTAGTTATTCGGATGCCGATTTTGCGGGTTGTAAAGTGGATAGGAAAAGCACAAGTGGTACATGTCATTTTCTAGGTCACTCTTTAGTTTCATGGTCAAGTAAAAAGCAAAATTCGGTTGCCTTGTCTACGGCTGAAGCCGAATACGTTGCAGCCGGTAGTAGTTGCGCTCAAACTCTTTACATTAAACAACAATTACTTTATTTTGGACTTGTTTTCAATCGTGTACCTATTAAATGTGATAACACTAGTGCTATTTGTATCTTGAAGAATCCTATTCAACACTCTCGCACAAAGCACATAGAGATTATGCATCATTTTTTATGGGATCACGTTGCTAAAGGTGACGTTGAATTGATTTTTATCGACACTAAAAATCAATTGGCGGATATTTTTACAAAACCTCTCTCGGACGAACCATTTTCAAAAATTCGTAGAGAAATAGGAATGGCCATGGATTTTGAAGTAATTAGTTAATTTTCACAAAATCTCGTCCCCGTTCTTGGCTTTCAAAAAAATTAAAATATTTTAATTTTTTTTTTTAAGAGCCAGTCGACTGCCTCGTAAACGGCCAGTCGACTGGATAAACCAGAAAGTTTTTGTGATTTTAATCATCTTCAGCCAGTCGACTGCCTACCTTAGGCCAGTCGACTGGGTCATGAGCCAGTCGACTGCCACCATATGGCCAGTCG
Source organism: Cornus suecica (assembly GCA_963922005.1). Lineage (NCBI taxonomy): Eukaryota > Viridiplantae > Streptophyta > Magnoliopsida > Cornales > Cornaceae > Cornus > Cornus suecica. The sequence goes on along the minus strand of OY998238.1, from coordinate 88,518,922 downwards.
ACTGCCTCTGCGCGAACCCAGTTTTTATTTATTATTTTTCTTCATCTTCTCTCCACTCTCTCCACGATTTCTCCCATCTCTTCATTCCTTCACGCCATTTAATCATCTTTAAACCACTTCCCCACTACACCACGATTGTATCCTCTATCATCACCACTCTCCTCTTCATATATATCCATATATATATATATATACATATATACATATCTATTTTTTACAGTTTCTCTTTTCTCTCTCAAATTTCACGATTTTTTTTGTTTTCTTTTCAAAATGCTTTCAATCATCTTGGTTCTCATATCTCTCATGGCTCCCAATGTTGTGCGCATCAAGAAACGCGCCCGTAGGGGTGGAAGCTCTTCGGCTGCACCTCATCCACCTTCGTCCCCTGTTCATGAGGACACTGCTTCAGAACCTGAATCTGGTCCGATGTCTTTTTATGCTCTTCTTGGTGATGAAGAGAGTATTCGTCTTTTCAAAACTCAATTCTTTCATCTAAAGTTTGCTCGGAGTCGCATTGTGACTCAACCCTTGTGCGAAGAGATTGGCGCTAATACGTTCAATCTGTTTCAACATATGGGTTGGGATTTCTTCGTTTCGCTTGATGTTTTGAATTTTCCACGAGTCGTCAAAAAGTTTTATACAAATCTGCAGAATCCTTCTCAACCATGTCCTCCCGCTCGCAAACTTTGCTCCAATGTTGCGGGCGTTTCAGTTGAGTTGACCGAAGCAGTAATTAATACTATTTTTCGGCTACCTACTGGCAGTCTTTCTTACTTCTGCCCATCTATTTGGTACTCTTCGAGTGACTTCGATCCTCTCGAAGCAGTTCAGGCCATTTCAGTGAATAAAACGACCACCGCCACTGCTGAGTTTCCTTCGTCCTCGCTTACTCCCGAGGCTCGACTTGTGCACAATGTTATCACATATTCCATTTTGCCCAAGTCCGGAAGCCGGAGTCTTGTGTCGATCATGGAAGCTTTCCTAGTCTATTGTGTCATGACCGGTCGAAAGGTCAATCTTGCCTTCCTTTTCATTTCGGCTATTCTCAAGTGCCACAAGAAGAAAGACACACTTATTTTTCCTACCCATTTCTCATATCTTCTTGGTCGGTGTGGTGTTCCGCTTGATGACGAGCCTTCGGAGCACAATCCGATTTTTCTGGACCGCACGCATCTCAAGCAAATGCATATCGGTAAGAATGTCGATGGTGTGTTGGTCTCACTTAGGGTTGCTCCTCCTGCGGACCAGGCTGGTCCATCTGTTCCTCGTCCTAATGATCCTCCTCCCGCGGCACCTCGTCCGGAAGCTCCAACTTCTTCTTTTCCGTCTCTTGGTAGCGATTTCGATATTCCAGATTTTGGGTTCGGGGGAAATCCCGAAACTCTTACCCAAATCTTGGAAATCGTAAAGCGCAATGAGGATGCCCAAAAGCACAATGAGGAGGCCCAAAAGAAGACGACCGAGGACATGAAGGACAAGATCGACCGCATCGCCATTGCCATGGACGCACTTCGCCGTGACCCTCCGCCTTTTTTATGTCGTTAAAGGGGGATAATGTTTTGGGTTAGGGTTAGGGTGCTTGGCCATAGGTCCATTTTGTGTAGCATAGGACGTTACCTATGTTTGTTGTTTATGCTATCTTTAGTTTTATTTCTATGCTTTATCATTTTGTAATGTGTAGTAGTAAAACAACATGTACCGAACTCGCAATTATTAATTGAAATATGTTGTTTCTATTATCTTTCAATGCATTATGTAAATTAGTATCAAATTGCAAAATTTAATTCCTAAGGGGGAACATGCAAATAAAAATGAAAGATGCACACATTGAGGGGGAGTATCACTTGATACTTCACCATTTATGCGTAAACACGAAATGTTTTGTCAACATAAAAAAGGGGGAGATTGTTGTCTTTGAAATTCTATTTCAAACAATAAATCATATTTTGATATTAACAAAACATTCAAAACCGTGTTTGGTACTAATATGACTTTGAGCTAAGTGTTTCAGCAAATACAAGTAAATGATTCGGAAAGATCATAAAAGCAACAAGCGATAAGGAAACTCAAGCACAAACTTGAAGAAGGACAAAAATATCAAAGAAAGAACAAAAGCTGGACTCAAGACCTAGGGTAGATAGGTCGGGGTGAAAATATTGTAACAAGGTATCTTATGCGTTGATTGGTCTTATAAGCTCAAGTAATTAATCAAACGAACTCAAACGGATAAAAAATGGACCTTAAAAATATTTCTCGGAGTCACCCAGTCGACTGGCCAATAAGGACCCGGCCGACTGGATGAACCAGTGAGCTATAAACAGTTTTGACTGCATGAGGCAGTCGACTGGCCTGTCCAAGGCAGTCGACTGACTGTGCCCAGTCGACTGGCAGTTAAGGACCCAGCCGACTGACTGAACCAGAGAGTTATGAATATTTTTGATTGCCTGAGGCAGTCGACTGGCCTATCCAAGAAAATCGACTGACTCATGAGGCAGTTTACTGGCCTTCTTGAGGCAGTCGACTGACCCTAGCCGTTGGGAAAAATATTTTAAATCTAAGCATGAACGCAGTCGACTGGGTGCTTCAGGATTTTAAGGAAAAGTATTTCTAAACAATATTTTTGCCCAAAAACAAATGATTTTGCTTGCTGATTTTCAGGTCCTACTCTCCATATTGTCTAGGGTGAGATACACTCTCCTAACCCTAGTGTTGCACTATATAAAGAAAGAGATATGGATTGAAAACAAAAGGTTCTTGTGTGAGAAATTTTCTAAAAATCATTCATCTCTTATTTTCTCTCAAGCACTTTCTGAAAAATCTTTTGATAGCAAGAAATATCTAAATCTCGTTTTTCACTCCTATCATTTTGAAGATTTAAACTCAAGCTTTGTGCTTATTCTCTTATTGTGAGAATATATATATCTTGAGTTCTTGAAATATCACCTAAAAACACTTGAGCTTATATTGATCTATCTTCCATAAAAACCTTAGGGTTTTTGAGTATTTTTGTTTCTTGAGTGATATATTGATTGCATACACAAATTTGTGATCTTGGGTGAGTGAAGCCCATTGTATCAAGGGAGGATTGTTCTCTTGATTGTGTGAAGATCTAGTTAGCTCTTTTGTAAATGTTTTGCTATTCCACCTATTGAAGGAAGAGCCATAGTGTGAGGATTGGGAAAGTCTCAAGGAAGGGGATTCTTTGAGCCAAGGAGTAGGACTTACCGAACCTCGTAAAAATCACGGTGTCAATATCTCTATCTTTATCTCCTTACTTTATGTTCATGCATGCTTAATTTATATTGTGGTAAATAGCTTGTTGAAATTAAGTTAAATTATTCATTGCATGTTTACCTTGTAAATTAATATAGAATCTTTTTGCATGTTCTAGTAAGAATTAAAAGGTGTTAGAAAATTATTTTTAAACCCTATTCACCCCCCCCCCCCCCCCCCCTTTAGGGTAAATTAGTGACTAACACTTTCTTTACTTGTTCTTCCACACTTTTATCAATTGTTGCACTTTTTTGTAGTCTTATCTCCAATTCAATTCAACTCCTCATGTGAACAAGGCCAGAAAAGTCTTTAAATAGGTGAATTGCATCAAAGGGTTTTAAAATCATTTATGGTGGTTATAAAATCTTGCTCTAGCATTGGACCCCAAAATAGTATTACGACAATTACAGTTGAAGAAAACAAAAATCATGGATACCCAATAGTTGTCATAAAAATTTTCTGAACCAATAAATCATATAAAGGTTTAATATAAGCAAGTCACAAAAAAATTGAGTCAAATTCAATAATAAATTTGTTAAAATATTATGGATACCCAATAGTATAATTTAAACATGCTTAGGTAGAGACATATGCATACATATTATATCTATAAAACATATCGAATATTGAAAAACACTCACCTTTCAAAGCTTTTGTCTGCAAATTTCAGGAGTCAGGACCACACAGTGCTGCACATAGAGTCGTCCCAAACACAACCTCCAACTCCAAGCTGTCGTGGGTTTCAATTCTCACTATATCAAAACCCAATTGGAAGTTTGGAACTGATGGGTCGTGCTCACGTTTTGGGACTCTCAATTGGAATTGAGAACTGATGGGTATAACACAAAGCCCTAGTTTTAGGTTAAGTTCTGTTTGGGACTGATGGATCATGAACTCTCAATTGGAATTTGAAATTATAAAGTCCTAGTATTAGGCTAAATTCTCTTTGGGTTGGTTTGTTTTAATTTAATTAATGGGTTGAATTTGATTTGTTACACATGAATTGGTATTGGATCAGGCCTATACAAACATAACTAATTTGTTTTTTTCATTTCTGGGCCTATACTATTGTAACTAAATTATTTTTGAGGCCCCCTTGCCTTGAGCCCCTAGGCGGGCCAGGGCCGGCCCTGGAGTCACGTCTCCTGAAATTGTGACATATATGCATGAATGAAACATAATTTAGTAGGTAGCACCTGTATTCTTTAGTCCAAAAGGCATAACTGTGTAACAAAATGTACCTGACTCAGTGATGAAGGCAGTCTTTTCCTCGTCCTATGGGTTCATTCGTATTTGGTTATACCCAGAATATGCATCCAAAAAAACTCAGGCATTCGAAACCTGCGGTGGCATCTACCATCTGATCGATCTTTGGCAAAGGGAAACAATATTTCGGGCAGACTTTATTCAGATATGTGAAATCTACACATACCCTCCATTTACCGTTTTTCTTCTGGACTACCACAACGTTCGCCAACCAAGAAGGATACTGGACCTCATTTATGAATCCTGCTTGAATAAGTCAATCAACCTCTTCAGCTATGATCTGGTTTCGATGGGCCCCCATTCGCCTTTGTCTATTTCTGACGGTCCTTGCGCATGGATCCACATTCAGAGAATGTTGGGCTACCAATGGATCGATGTCGGTCATGTCCACATGGCTCCATGCAAATATGTCAGCATTGGATCGGAGAAGGGAATCCATTTCCTCTTTTTCTTGTGGACTGAGGCCTGAACCAATATAAGTAAACCTTTCGGGTCGGTCGAGGCAAATTTGAACTTCCAGCAGAGGTTCAGCTGCTACTGGTGACCCCGAACCGCCATCCTGTAATTGCTATTGATCATCAGGTACCGCTTTGGGGCGTACCTCCCACACTGGTTCTATCTTTTTCTTCAAGCCCTTCATGGTGACTGTATAACATTCTTTGGCTGCGACATGGTCCCCCTTTATGTCAATCACATCAACTCCGTTTGGGTCAATGCATCGCATAACCTGATGCATTGTTGAAGGAACCTCGTGCATCCGATGGATCCATTCCCTGCCCATGAGGAGATTGTATGAGGGTTTGACGTCCACCACCACAAAAGTTTCTCTGAGCGTGCGCCTCGTCGTTGTTACTGGTAGTTGGATCTCTCCCACTGGTTCTACCCTTTTGCCATCAAATCCTGCTATCGGGCTTCTGAAAGGGACTATTTCCTGAGGGTTGATCTCTAGCTTCTCGAAGGCCCACTTGGTGATAATGTTGGTGCTGTTTCTTGGGTCCACCATCACTCTCTTGATCAAGCAGTTTGAGATGATGAGAGAGATAACTAAGGTATTGTCATGTGGAGATTGAATTCCCCGCATATCTGCGGAGGAGAAAGTTATACGGGCGTCTTCTTTCGGGTTTCGGAACTCGCTGACTTCCCCAACCCTTCGTAGCTTCTGGGCTTGTCGTATCTGAGATCTGCGGGTCTCTTCCAATTCTGACCGGCTTGGTCCTCCGTGAACCATGTGAATGATTCATATGGGCTGTCCCATTTCCCCTTTGACAGGCGCATGGGGAGCCTGGTCTGATCGGGGTCCCTCCTTAGCCACGTACTCGGTCAATTCTCCTTTCGCAATCATGGCCTCCACTTGTCTCCTAAGGCTTCGACACTCGTTGGCATGATGAACTTATTCACCATAGAAGGCACAGTACCTCGACATATATCTCTGGTCCATTGGTTGCCTGATGGGTGGGGGCGATCGGAAGATCCCTTTAGCCTTAGTCTCCTGATACAATTTTGCTAGCGTAACTTTTAGTGGGGTAACCTTGTCCTCAAACTTTTGGCATTTTTCTGGTACTGGGGAGGGAGTAGGAGGAGCACCCGGCTGCTTGCGATCGGAGACCCGATCCTTAACCTTTGGTTCGGACACTCTTGCCTCCACACTTGCAAAGGCGGTCCTCCTCTGTCGTATGGCCAATTCCTCTTCTATTCGGAGGTGCCCTTGTGCCCTGGAATTGAGCTCTTCAATGTCTGCTGGCAGCCTCTTAACTAGGGACTGATGGAACTTGGTTCCAGGAATCAGGGCCATTCTGAAAGCTTCGACAGCCGAATGCTGATTGCAGTTGTCAATTGAAGACATCTCCACATTGAATCGTGAGACGAAACTTTTCAGGGATTCGCCTTTCTCCTGGATCATGGTGAACAGACTGGAGATAGTCTTCCTCTGCCTTTTGTTGCTGAAGTACTGGGCAATAAATAACTCGTAGAGTCTGAGCCAGCTTCCAATCGATTGGGGCGGTTGCTTTCTGAACCACATGAGGGCTACTTCGGTCAAGCTGGTGGGGAAAACTTTGCAGAGTAAGACTTCGTTTTCGTTGTAAACATTCATCTTGGTATGAACGTGGTAGATGTGTTATGTTGGATCTTTTGTACCATCAAACAGGGTGAACTTTGGTAATCTGAACCTCTCCGGATAGGGCACACTGGTGATCGAGATGGTGAACGGTGTTTGGAGGTGTCGATTGATGCCTATGTTGGCCTTGAAATTCTATTTCGGACAATAACTCTTATTTTGATATTAACAAAATATTCAAAACCGTGTCTGGTACTAATATGACTTTGAGCTAAGTGTTTCAGCAAGTACAGGTAAAATGATTCGGAAAGATCATAAATACCAAAAAGCAACAAGCGATAAGGAAACTCAAGCGCAAACTCGAAAAAGGACAAAAAGTTCTAAGAAAGACAAAAGCTAGACTCAAGACCTGGGGTAGATAGGTCGGGGTGAGAATATTGTAACAAGGTATATTATGCGTTGATTGGTCTTATAAGCTCAAGTAAATAAATCAAACGAACTCAAAACGGATCAAAAACGGACCTTGAACAATTTCTTGAAGTCACCCAGTCGACTGGACATGAAATAGCAGCCGACTGACTATGATCCAGTCAATTGGCCAATAAGGACCCAGCCGACTGAATGAACCAGTGAGTTATAAACAGTTTTGACTACATGAGGCAGTCGACTGGCCTGTCCAAGGCAGTCGACTTACTGTGCCCAGTCGACTGGCAGTTAAGGACCCAACCGACTGAATGAACCAGAGAGTTATGAACATTTTTGATTGCCTGAGGCAGTCGACTGACCCTAGCTGTTGGGAAAAATATTTTAAATCTAAGCATGGAGGCAGTCGACTGGGTGCTTCAGAATTTTAAGGAAAAGTATTTCTAAACAATATTTTTGCCCAAAAACAAATGATTTTGCTTACTGATTTTCAGGTCATACTCTCCATATTGTCTAGGGTGAGATACACTCTCCTAACCCTAGTGTTGCACTATATAAAGAAAGAGATATGGATTGAAAACAAAAGGTTCTTGTGTGAGAAATTTTCTAAAAATCATTCATCTCTTATTTTCTCTCAAGCACTTTCTGAAAAATCTTTTGATAGCAAGAAATATCTAAATCTCGTTTTTCACTCCTATCATTTTGAAGATTTAAACTCAAGCTTTGTGCTTATTCTTTTATTGAAAATATATTTTGTGAATATATATATCTTGAGTTCTTGAAATATCACCTAAAAACACTTGAGCTTATATTGATCTATCTTCCATAAAAACCTTAGGGTTTTTGAGTTTTTTTGTTTCTTGAGTGATATATTGATTGCATACACAAATTTGTGATCTTGGGTGAGTGAAGCCCATTGTATCAAGGGAGGATTGTTCTTTTGATTGTGTGAAGAGCTAGTTAGCTCTTTTGTAAAGGTTTTGCTATTCCACCTATTGAAGGAAGAGCCATAGTGTGAGGATTGGGAAAGTCTCAAGGAAGGGGATTCTTTGAGCCGAGGAGTAGGAGTTACCGAACCTCGTAAAAATCACGGTGTCAATATCTCTATCTGTATCTCCTTACTTTATGTTCATGCATGCTTCATTTATATTGTGGTAAATAGCTTGTTGAAATTAAGTTAAATTATTCATTGCATGTTTACCTTGTAAATTAATATAGAATCTTTTTGCATGTTCTAGTAAGAATTAAAAGGAGTTAGAAAATTATTTTTAAACCTTATTCACCCCCTCTAGGGTAAATTAGTGAATTACAGCCTTGGATGCCAAATCGATGGGGGTCTGTACCTTCAGATCCTTAAGCACTTCCCGCTGGAATTTGGACATGATTTCCTCCAGTTTTCTCATGGTTAGTACCTCCTCGGGGTTATGTACCCTGAGAACCTATAGAGATGACTCCGCGTGTTCTTTCCGATCATTGTGGGATCTAACGGGGAGGTTGTCCTTGTATGTCTGGCGGCCTATAGACCGTTCATGCTTGTCGGACTGCTCGTCGTTATGGACCTCCTGTGGGTTTTGTAGTTGAGCCAATTTTGCCTCCAGTTAGGCGTTCTGCCTCTCTAACTCGGCAGTCCTGTGCTCTAGGGCTCGTCTGATCGGATCTTCTGGTTGCCGGCCTCCGTTTGGAGGTAAATCGGTCTGTTGTGAACGTGTGACCGTCATTGATGGTATGAATCTTAGCTTTTTGTGGAGAGTGGGAAGCTTATTGAAAAAGATTTCAATAATAGGGGCTTCCCACAGACGGCGCCAATTGTGTAGATGCAGAAAAAGTACACAACAATAATTGGGGTAAAAAATTGGATCTCTTTTCATTCATCAAAGCCATGTATTTATACACAATGTTGGTAAATGGGTCAAGCCCATTTACCCAAGTTTATCAATCCCTTAAATTAGGGGATTTGATAAACTTTACCCTTTTTTGGACTCTTTATTCCATAGCTGGACTACTCCTTAACTTGTGGATCACTTACTTTATAGAATTTTCCACAGGCCCATTATCTCTTTAGCCCACTTGTTTTCGGCCCATCCGTCTTTGGCTCATCCGTCTTTGGCCCATCTGCCTCCGACCCATCAGTCCTGTAGCCCATCCTGGTTGGACCATGTATTATTTTGACTATTACAATAGCCTACCAATATAAGGTCAAAAATGTATGTTTCATGTGGTAATAGTGGTATCATCAACCCTTAAAACGAAGCTTCATGCTTGTTATTTAATTGCAAATTGTCAATCTTTTTCCCCAAGTGACGGCAATGGTATAGTGTGTGTGCATATATATCCTTCAAAGTTCAATCTTCATTCCATATATAAATAAACCTAGTCTAAGGTGTGTATTTAATGGAACATGAAATGCAAAATTATGGGCTTGTCAAGTTAGATCACTCTTTAGTAATACCAAATCACTATCACCAATTCGTCATAGCGATTGGAGATCATTTATAATCATGACAATTATATCATAAATTGAAGAGCACAATGCTTGCATAAATCGAAGGCACAATGCTTGCGATGTAAGAAGTAAGTTCTTTCTTATTGGCGATATAATCCAATAAAACATTTACATGTGCCTTAAAATTTAACTAAAATTTTCATAAATTTCAGCATCATTATATAATCATGAATTTGTTTGAATTTTAAAATATTAAAAATTATAATTATGAAATTATTTTTATAATGTTAGAACACACATGTGAGTTGCTTATAGAGTCATGTCACACGTAAGAAAGAACATGCCCAATTAAAGGTTGAATTCCAACTCATATAACACTTTAATTAGGCGGTACTTGTCGCAGGCCTGTGTAAGAAGGATGCTATGACAGTATAAGCAACTTACATGTTTTCATTTTAGATTCCTTATCATATAATGTATATGACGTGACTAGAGTGTTAGAGCTTTCAAAGGCTTTATCAAGACCAATCAAGGCTGGATGGCTTTAAATGATTTATATGAAATTTAAGGAAATGTTGAATCACAGAGTTTTAAGGAAATGTTGTCATAGAGTTTTTTCAAGACCCATCAAGGATGGATGGTTTTGAATAATTTATGTGAAATTTAAGGAAATGTTGAATCATAAAACTTTTTCAAGACCAACCAAGGCTTGATGGTTTTGAATGATTTGTGTGAAATTAAATTAATCATAAACTCAGAAATGTTGAATCATAAAGTTTTTTCACGACCAACCAAGGCTGGATGGTTTTGAATGATTTATGTAAAATTTAAAGAATTGTTAAATCAAAAAGTTTTTTTCAAGACCAACCAAGGCTTGGATGGTTTTGAATGATTTATGTGAAATTTAAGAAAATGTTGAATCATGAAGTTTTTTCAAGACCAACCAAGGTTGGATGGTTTTGAATGATTTATGTAAAATTTAAAGAAATTTTGAATCATAAAGTTTTTTCAGGACCAACCAAGGCTGGATGATTTTGAATGATTTATGTGAAATTTAAGGAATTGTTGAATCTAAAGCTTTTTCATGACCAACCAAGGCTGGATGGTTTTGAATGATTTATATAAATTTTAAAGAATTGTTAAATCATAAAGTTTTTTTTCAAGACCAACCAAGGCTTGGATGGTTTTGAATGTGTAAGAATATTTATTTATTAATGGCATGATTCTGATCAAAAATCATGTTGAGAGTTTTGTGTTTTAGATTGGGTTATTAAGTGTTAAATGTGTGTACAAAGTGGTGAAGATACAAAGGATATCAAGTAGAACAATGGCTGGAAGTGACAGCGCAAAGAATCAAAGATTTCAGATAAATATTGAAAATGTTGTTTTTGTTCCACCGAGTACTCGGTGGGAGTGTTACTGAGTACTCGGTAAGTTGCGAACTTTCGCACGATTGCTCAAGTGATGTAATTTCCACTATAATGTTTTGCGTATTTGTGCACGATTGTGCACGTATAGGTGTTCACCGAGTACTCGGTAGAACAACCACCGAGTACTCGGTAGGTGGCTACGCAAATTTATTTTTGGGAGGTATTAAATTGATATCCAATCAACTCTTAATCACTTTGGGATATGATTTGAAGTTATTATTGGTATATTGGACTATCATTGACATATTTATTTATATATGGAAGACTTAATGGTGGAAATACGAATCCTGATTAGAAAAATATTTTTACCATTAATGGAAGACTCTTCTCTATATATATGAGTTAAACCAAAAAGAAGGGTGTGGCTTGTGGCTTTTGAGAAATCTCTGCAATTCTTATACAAATTCATATATTTCTACAGAGATATATATATAGAGAAAATTATTGAGTGATTATATATTTTCTAGTTCTCTCTTGTTTTGGATTTCTCTAATTGTGCTTCAACAAGTGATATCTTTATGCACAATTGGATGATATAGTTGTTGAAAAATCATCACACCACCTTGATCGAAGCAGAAGGGTTCGTGGTTATTTGATCCGTTGAAAAACGAAGCCGTCAGAGTATGGAGATCGTAGCGAGAACTTCATGGTAGCGCGAGTGATTCAAGACTTTCAGATGTCGGGTGATAATGGCATGTCAAAGTGATTTTGTAAGTCCTAACTTCATATAGTTTGTGTACTTCTTGATTCATAGTGTATCAATACCTGAGCGTATCCTTGGTTTTTTACTTGGAGTCTTTCCAAGGTTTTTCTACGTAAAAATATTAATGTCGTCTCTGATTTATTTTCTACACTTATATTTATTATTGCATGGATTATATTGTGATAGAATTGAATTAAAATTGACTATTCCGCAATTAATATTTTAATTTGTCAATTAATTCATCAAAATGTCGTCTCTGATTTATTTTCTACACTTATATTTATTATTGCATGGATTATATTGTGATAGAATTGAATTAAAATTGACTATTCCGTAATTAATATTTTAATTTGTCAATTAATTCATCAAAAGCCTATTCACCCCTCCCCCTTAGGCTTAGTTCACCGTCTTCTAGGTAATTACAGAATGATTTATGATTTATGTGAAATTTAAGAAAATGTTGAATCATGAAGTTTTTTCAAGACCAGCCAAGGCTAGATGGTTTTGAATGATTTATTTAAAATTTAAAGAAATTTTGAATCATAAAGTTTTTTCAGGACCAACCAAGGCTAGCTAGATGATTTTGAATGATTTATGTGAAATTTAAGGAATTATTGAATCATAAAGCTTTTTCATGACCAACCAAGGTTGGATGGTTTTGAATGATTTATGTAAGATTTAAAGAATTGTTAAATCATAAAGTTTTTTTCAAGACCAACCAAGGCTTGGATGGTTTTGAATGATTTATGTGAAATTTTAAGAAAATGTTGAATCGTGAAATTTTTTCAAGACCAACCAAGGCTGGATGGTTTTGAATGATTTATGTAAAATTTAAAGAAATTTTGAATCATAAAGTCTTTTCAGGACCAACCAAGGCTGGATGATTTTGAATAATTTTTGTGAAATTTAAGGAATTGTTTAATCATAAAACTTTTTCACGACCAACTAGTGTTGAATAATTTTAAATGATTTATGTGAAATTTAAGGAAATATTGAATCATAAAGATTTTTCACGACCAACCAAGAGTGGATACTTTTGAATGATTTATGTGAAATTTAAGAAAATATTGAATCATAAGGATTTTTTCACGACCAACTAAAGTTGGATGGTTTTGAATGATTTATGTACAATTTAAGGAAATGTTGAATCATAATTTTTTCACACCATCCAAGACTGGGTGGTTTTGAATGATTTATGTGAAATTTAAGGAATTGTTGAATCATAAAGTTTTTTCAAGACCAACCAAGGCTGGATGGTTTTGAATGATTTACGTCAAATTTAAGAAAATGTTGAATTAGGTTATTATGGGTCCAGGCCAACTCGGACCCAAATTAGGGTTCGGGTAGGAATCGGGGCAGCTTGAAAGTCCAAACCCAATACATCCAATATTATTGTAAATTTATAATACAAGATCTATTAATTTTTTTTTTCCTTTCTGAGATTATTTTTAAAATTTTATTAGGCGCAATTGCACAATGCCATCACTAGGGGTGCATATGATTCGGTTCGGTTCCGACTGAAACTGAAACCGAACCGTTATTTTTGATTTCTTAAAAATGAGAACCGGAACCGAACCATTAATGTAAGAAACCACTTACTAAAAAATTAAAAACAACAAGTATTAAAATATAATATAATTATAAATAAAATAAAATAAAATGTCTCAACTATTACAAACCTAAAATAAATTGTATAATTAGTGAAATGAAAGTAATATTATTTCAAAATTACATGTCCTAAAATTTTAACCTCAAAATTATTTACTTATAACTTTCAAATTATATATAAATAAAATTTTCGAAATCGCGCCAGAACCCAACTGACCATCTTGGAACCAGAACAAATCATCAATTCCAATTCGATTCGGTTAGATTCTCTGATTCTTTAGGTTATTTGTGCACCCCCAGCCACCACAGACGGCTTTGTTTGCATCAATATAAATTTTAAATTGCCCTAACCTTTCCAAAGTGTCCCTTCTCTTCATAGTTAGTTGAATGTCTCCAACCAACTGTACATATCACGGCACCATCCTAATATTGACATACTTTGCCACGCAAATCTTATGGACCTAAATCTGATTTAATTTCCTTATCATGACATGAGTTGAAAAATGTAGGAATCTCATAAAAGTATTATTATTAAACTGTAATTCCTGAGAGTTAAGAAGGGACAAATTGAGAGGGTTAGTGAGCCGGCGGTGGTGTACACTGCTAGCAGGCCAAGCTGGGTGTATCTGATCATATATATATATATATATATATATATATATATATATATTTGACTATTTTGTAGGTTGCATTAGCATTGCTCCTTACAATTATTTTATGTTTTTATTTCCCTTAGCCATTCCTCGATAATTTTATCAAATTTGTCCTTATATTTGGGTGGCTAGCTTCCCACACTCTACTGGTTGGCCTGAATCAACAAAACAAAAACAACTGTCTTGTGAAATACATCAATCATATAAAAAAGAAAATAATTTTTGAATCAAAGACTTCCAACAAATTTAATAAAATTAACTAAACTTTGTCTCATTTCGTGTTCAAACTTAGTTCATATAGTTAGCAATAACATTTGTGTATATTTTATTTATCGATGCAATGTAATAAGATAGACCTCAAAAGTCAGGTTAGGATGCTTATAATACTTATATGATCTGAGCTCAATTCATTTGTTCTTAGTATAATGACAAAGTATTGGGTTAATTTGGACCACTCTCAATTCGTTTTGTGCACAATAAAAACAGCGATAGAGCCGTGTGTCCTATTTCTTAGTACTAAATACTCATGTTTTTTTTATACATGTATATATAAATATGTGTGCATAACATATATGAATGATCAGCATTTAATACGAGAGAATACGCCCGGTCAAATCATTTTATACTCAAATAATAGTATGACCAAAAGAACAAATGTAACCTGTGATCCATGAAAACGAAAGAAGAAAAAGGTCGCTCAAATACCTAAGATAATATATATATATATATACCAACTACAAAAAGAACATATGTTTTGGTACAACTTAATTTAAAGGGTTGACCTTCTGTAGTGCACATTTTAGTTGTTAATTATCGCTTTTGGAGGGAGTTTGTATTTGCCGCTAAGCACCAAATGCTAAAATCCAACAGTTTAATGCCAAAGGATAAGTAGAACCATGACTTGCCAATCTTAGTCTATTTAATGTTTAGGATAATTATTCCCAAAGTAGTAAACTACTAAGCAGATTAATTAACTTTTTTTTAGTTTATAGAGAACAATTCATCCGTTGTTCTCGTACAAATTCAACAAAACTCAAAAGTCTACGGTCTACCCTATGTTTTCTTGAGAGTTTCATGAAATATGTCGTATATAAAAAAATAAAATATCACCTAATAAAAGACATAATTTAGAGATGTTTTCTTTTAATCTTTTGAAGACGCACTCCCTAAGTTCATAATTCGTTAAAACTATTAATTGAAATAAAAAGCTTATCAATTATGGCATTTTGGCATGATGTTTTTTTTTTTGTAAATAAAAAATATATTCAATATGATGTTTGATACTTGTAAGTACATTTTTAGTTTTGGCATGTCTAGTCAATAACCATATTGAGTGAATTGTGAGTTTGGGTAAATTTAGAAAGATTATGTGGCCAAGCAAAAGACATGTATAAGTGACAAAGGTTAAAGAAGTAATTGCAAGCAAAGGAAGAAACGGAGCGAACGATTGAAAATTGGCAAAGTTACATTTGCGATCGATCGTAAGGAAGTTACGATCCATCGCAGGATGTTGTGATTGATCGCTAAAAGGATAAGATCGATCCGAGGTTTGCAAACCAGAATTTAAGACAATTCTCTTCTGATGGTCAGTATGGTTATATGTGTTAATATTTAAGGACTTAATGGTAAAAAAAATAAAGACTTGGAGGAAAAGACAAAGTCTCGGACAACAAGAAACCTAATCCCTAATTGAAGAGACTTCTCTCTCTATAAATATAAGATGATATTGAGAGATAATGTGGTCTTGAAAGTGTTGGAATTTTTAATTATATATATTATATTAAAAATTATTTTATGTGGTCCTATGCACAATACTTAAAATAAGATTGCAATGTGATTGTTGATAATTAATGGGTTGGACTTGTTAATTGGGGTCTAATTGACAGTATGACAGTTTAGGTTGGACTATGATTTTTTATTCTAATCCTTATCTATCACAGTTTTCATGATGGGAACGGAAACCCTAGATGTTCCTTTGTGGAAATGCCGTCCCCCCTACTATTACTCTATATAAGTGTTATTGCACCCTATATGCTCTATCGCTTTGAGAACAGAAAGACGGAGTAATGTGCTACAAACTTTCAGATACATGGCATAAGCATGCATAACAAAGCTAGCATAAAGGCGGACAACGGAGCTAAGCGCAATGGTGGACAAACGATAACTCATGTATTTTATCTTCGATGAGGTACGTGAATTTAATGTTGTTTTCTACTGTAAATTTATTCTTGATTTCTATATGTTTAAATTTATATTGCAAGATCCAACAGAAAGCTCTGCAATTCTCCCATAGTTAAAGTCCTTTTGCAGAGAGAGAAATATTGATTGATCATTCAACTTCTAGTTCTTTCTAGTTTTTGGGGTTCTTCAATTATGCTTCAACCCTTGAGATATTTATGCACAATTGAATGACCTAGATGCTGAAAAATCATCACATCACCAATTGCATTGTGTGTGCGTTGATTCGTTGAAAAATGGCTCAGAGTACGGAGATCGAAGTGAGAAGATTCGTAGAGCGCGAGTGGATCAAGAATTTCAGACGTCTAGTGAACAAAAGCAGTCTGAGTTATTTTAAGTCCTTTCTTCATAGAGTCTGTACAACTTATTTGATTCATAGTGCATCGATACCGATGGTATCCGTTATTTTTTACTTGAAATATTTTCAAGATTTTTCCATGTAAAAAATATGTGTGTCGTCTCTTGATCTTTATTCTGCGTTTATATTAATCTTTGCATGATATATATTGTGTTGAGAATTTAGTTGTGAAATTGTTCGAATTAACCCAAAAAATCAGATTTCACACTTGCGATCAATCCTAAAAGTTTGCGATCGATTCTAGGCACACTGCAATCGATCCTAGGCACTCTATGATCGATCACAAATACACAAAACATTATTTTTGTCATTCTCACTTTTTATTTGGTTGGGTCTAATGGATAGTAGAAAAGATGAATGAGTGAGTACATATTTCTTGTTTGGTTGAAAGGAATGGAATCATTATTTTTATATTATTTTTACAAATATATCCTCATTAGGCCCTATATAAGTTATAAGAAAACTGTTAAAAAGATTTAAAATGTCATTATATATACAATGAGGTAGTTAACATTTTTTTTCCTCTTCTTTCGTCCAAATTTGGGCAGATAAAAAGTCATCCCTCCTCATCCCTCCTCTCTTCCTTTACGTCAAACCAAATATAAAATAATTACATTGTCCTCCCTCTTCAATCCTTCTCTCCATCCCTCTAACCAAACATAGCATAAGAGGTGCCCAATTAGCTCGTACATTATAAATATTCAATTTAGGCTTTAAGAATATAATGTGTTAAAGGCCTACCACAACAGTAGGTGATAATCCATGAAGTAAGTACATATAATAATACAACAAATAATGTATATTGTTTCTACATTTTGGTAATATATTTGGTACACACTTGTATTATGCAAGTACTAATGTCTAAGGTACTAGCATAAAAAGAGAATAGATGGAGACCATGCAAATGGGGACAAAGATTGGTTAGGGATTCCAAGTTGAGTGTCTTCATTTAACCAAGAGAGGTTCCCCAATTAATGCAAGGCGTCTCGAGTTTTCGCAAAATATGTGCACTTTGTATTTATTATACTTGCAAAAGTAATAATAATAATAATAAATAAATAAAAAATCTTTTTATTGTTTTACTAAATCTACACATTTTTGTGTTTACACTAGCCAACTAATTGGTAGTATATAGTTTGGGGCATAACAAGTAGTATAAGAGCTATGAGAGTTGTACATTTAGGATTAAAATTCATATAAAATCCTTTCTGAATTAACAAAAAAATAAATAATAGAAAAATAACTTCCGGACTGTTTAATACTAGTTGATTAAAATTTTGGTGACATACTATCTAACGATAAACTTACCCATACCATACATGCACAAATCTACCCAAGGCGGCAAGGCCCAGTGGGGTGGCGGCCCCCATTGGAATTTTTATTTTACCTAAATTATTTATTTTTGTTTTTGCATTAGTGCCTCCACTGAAATTTTTAAAAATTACCCTAAAATCCTAACTAAAATTTAACATGGTAATTATATTCCCACTCACTTAAATTTCTAGGTCACTGTATCCATATCTTGATTCAGGCTCACAATCTCAACATAAAATCCACTATTTCCTTATTTCACATATGACAATATGACGCCGAACAAAATAGAGATTATTTTGCAGGCTAGTGCAATAGGTACTTTGCAAGGAAAAAATGGGAGAATTCGACCCAAAAATTCAGAGAATACTCTGAAATTCAATAAAATTCTTAATAATCAATAATGACAAAAAACAAACCACAAGCCGGGTTAATATAGCTGAAAATCGACCATTAATAGGATTTTTACCAAAAATAGCAAAACCCTAAAAGTCTTACCAAAACGAAATACGGAAAGAAATCAAAAGATTGCCAAAAATCTGGCCCAAATCGGGTTCAGAATCATTTCCTAATCGACAAATAAAATATTACCATAAATAGCAAAAATTAACAAAAAATAAAGATTTGAAAAGGAAAACAGCGGATTTAGGGCTCAAAACGAGGTGCACCCAGCGTAGCTTGGTGGCCACGACGTGCGCGCCGAAGTTAGCTTTCCGAATTGGAGTCACAGACGCGAATCGGACACTTGTAGCTACAGTTATGACCAAAAAACCGATACGTGCACGAAAACCGCCCCAATTAGGCTAGATCACGATTTATTGTCATCCTTGCGCTGATCCTCCCGCTCCAGGTAATCCAGCGCCATCAATGAACAGTCTGACAACTCGGTATCATCTGACTCGGATCCCCTGCATCACAATAGCTTAACAAGACTCATTAATCTTTCAAGGCGTGCCACATTACTGGTGATGGATCCACACGTGAGTTCATGTTGATACAACAAATCTAGGTGGAACTTGATTCAACAATTTGGTGACATTGACAAACTTTTGAAGCTAATAATGTACTAGCTCAAGATGGAAATGATGGAGACAATGCAAGTTGGGACATAGATTTGGCGGGGTTTGCTGCAAGTTGAGCTACAGTCTTGATTTAAGTGACAAAAGGCATCCCCAATGTCGGTTTGGTGATGAGCTTCCCATCCCATAACTATGTATACGCCAAAATCAGGTATGGACACTCACATCCCTATGTCTAACTAATTTTAGGTTCATTTAGTGCTGTGTTTTAGGAATTTGGATATGGGGATCCTCTAGAGATGAGTCCTCCCAACATCTATCCATCCTCAAATTTTGAACTTGTGGAATATAGGGCCTCATAATTTGTTCGAGAGGGATGCTAAGATTGTGGTGGATGCTGTAAAGGTTATCGGCTTCCGTCTTGTCACGATTTTTGCGGTAGTTGAAAATATTTAGTGTTAATTGAATGACATGAATGATTTTCATATAAGTTATACATGTTGTGAAGGAAACCGAACAACTCATGATTTCGTGAAGTTTCGCTCTTAATTTTAAAGCTTGTATTATTCTATCATACAAATTTCAAATGATTGTGATTTGGTTGAATATATTGAATGATATTCTTGCTTGTTTGTATTTGCAAAAAATAAAAGAAAAAAGAAAAAAACATTTAGAGGGGTAAAACAAATTTCGGTCATGAAAGATAAAATTCATTTAAAAAATTATCGCTCTAATGACTCTAATGTATCGGTAATTTAAAATTCATTTAAAAAATTATCGCTCTAATGACTCTAATGTATCGGTAATTTAACATTTTGTATTATCAATAGAACAATACTTAGGTTTTGCCCCATGATGACCAAGTTTGTCCTACCCGCTAATAATATCATCACGCGTTTTAGAAATAGTCAATAACCCTATCACTCTTGTAAACCGAATTAATTGACACTTAATTCAACATTGAAGCTTCAATCTTAATTTCTTGGATTAGGTTCACCCATGGTCAAATTTTGAACTTGGGCTAGGAAATAAGAGGTTAAAAAATTGAACCCATATTAATAAATAGTCCAAGACCTTCTTTTACCAAAAAAATAAAATGAAAATGAAGAAATAATCCAAGACTTTGGTCTCAAAATTAGAAAATACAAATTACCACTTCTAAGAGTCAAAATAATCATTCTTGCAGTACTTCTTCACCCACTCTTAAAGTATAAGAAAACTTTTATCTTAGTAAATAATCCAAGTTAAAAGTTTTATTTCACTTCAATTTTCAGCTTGAAAGATGACTAGTTCATATTGATAAATAATCCAAGACTTTTGTATCAAAACTTGAGTACTATATATATCAACTATCATTGCAAAGAGTCAAAAGATTATTCTACTAGGAATAGCATTCTGGAGAAATTATATATATCTATATCTATATGTATATATAGACCGTTGACTCTTTAAAATCAGTCAGTAATTCTCCACACACGCACAGCTGATTGGATTTGAATTCTCCAGCCCGAACCAGGTGAGTTTTACTCGTTTTCGCAGCCGGCACGTTGAAATTTGACTAGTCCAGTCAATCAACAGGTGCCCCGTTACTAACACTACCACCCAAAACCAGGCGCTAAAAGACCATATATAGATAGAAATTAAACATTAAATTCTTCTTATAAACCAAAAAATTCAGTATACGATTTAAATTACATGTAAATCAAAACAATGAAAAAATCAAAACAGAAACAGCTACCTCTAACAGTTCGCTTCCTACATTTCAATCTCATATTTACATAAACAATAAAATAAAATACTATATCAATGAAGATACATTAATTAAATTAAACTAGTGTATGCTCATCAATGTTTGTATTACTTTTTTCATCATTAAATCTTTGTTCTTGTTCACTGTCATGGTCGCCATTGAAATTGACAGTTCTGGTGAGCACTTCTGCTCTCCGGGCTTGACTGTCCCAATCCGTTCGGGTTAAAACGATCAACATGGTCACGACACATGATGCCTGCGCGGCCAAAAGGCCGAGCCAGAGTCCTCTGAAATCAAATCCTACATAGAAACTCAACCACACCGCCAAGGGCATGCCCACAAGGTAGAAACACCCTAAATTGATGTTGGCGCCAAGTTTAGGCCTTGCAGTGCCTCTCAAGACCCCGCACCCCGTCGTTTGAGGGCAGTTTCCGAGCTCACACAGCCCAATTATGGGCAAAACCATTGATGTCAATGCTATAATCTCCGCGTCTTTGGTGAACATACTAGCCCAAATGTGTCTCACCATTGTAGCAAAAAAAAGTGCTGAAAACCCTAATAAGAAGCTAGAAGAGAGACCAATGATGGCTGTGAGTTTAGCCCTCTCGGGCCGGTTAGCTCCTAGCTCATTTCCAACTCTCGTGGACACTGCGAAGCTCAGAGAAGATGGGAAAATGTAAATGAAAGCGGTGGTTTGTATCAGTATGCCCATGGAAGCAACGGTTGCTCGCGGATTGAGCAACAACCCACATAGCAAAATCATGATTTCGTACCACCACCACTCGAGACACACCGAAATGCAGCTAGGAATAGCTAGGTTGATGAGAGATGCCCACCCTTTCAAGCACTCCGAGCTCACTCCTCCCCAAGTCTTCTTATACACACCCGAGACCATAACGTAGACGATCAACGATGCAACGAGGTTAAAGTTAGTCCATACCCCGGAAATGGCAACGCCTTTGATTCCGAGGTTGAGGACTGAAACGAGCAAGTAATTGATGGGGATGTGGAGAACCAGAGCAAAAGTTGCGCAATATGTAAGGGGAAGTGTTATGGATTGTGTGCGGAGGTAGATTCGTAGAGGATGGAGAAGAGAGTGAGCAATGAGGTCCGGGAGAGAGTACAGGATGTAGGATTGAGCTTCATTGGCAATATCAAGATCTTGGCCACAAAAGAGTAGAATTTTTTGTATGTTAAGCCATAGAAAAGCTATGGGGATTGAAGTGAAGAGAAGCAAAATGACAGTTCTTTGGAAGGTGAGGCCGAGGAGCTTGTGTCGTTGAGCTCCGAAAGCTTGGCCACAGATGGGTTCCATCCCCATGGCGAGGCCGGAGAGGATGGAGTAGCCGGTGATATTGGCAAAGCCAAGGGCTAGGGCACCGCCAGCGAGGGAGAGCTCCCCGAGGTGCCCTAGGAAGAGCATGGAGATCATGGAGCGAGAGTAGAGTAAAAGGCCGGTTAGGACCATTGGGAGGGCTATGTTGGCTAGGCGTGTGGCTTCAGAAATGGCAAGTGAGAGATGGGTTTTATTGGGATTTTCGTTTTGTCGTTGTTGGTGTTTGGATGGTGGGATTTGGGGAATGAGAGGTGATAAAATGTTAGGTTCATGGGGTTTAGAAGAGGGACTCATAGTTATGGGGTGTTTTGTGTGTGTGTGTGAGAGAGATTGGGGATTTTAGGAGTTTTGGGTTTTGGAAATGAGTTTGTGGGACTTTATATGGGTGTAGTCGGCTTTTCCTGAGTAAGGAATACTAAAAACAAGTTTAGTTGGTTGACTAGTATTATACTTCTAAAGCTTCGAGTGAAATTTGTCTTTTTAGCGTGCTTTTGTGACCGACCACGGATCAGTGTTGGCCTGCAAGAGATGGCACGCGCACACAAACCGCACATTTTTATTTAGTGCCTTAATGATTTATGGGCCGAATTAATTCCGAATAAGTTCGACTGAAATATATATGTCATATTCGCTTCTGTCAACTCTATAGCGAATTATATTTTTTAGTTAATTCTAGATAAAGGGTGTTTATGATACCCCTTGGACCCAGTCATGTCATTAAATATAGTCAAGCTAGCCAAGCCGTATGGAGCGGATGGTCAAATTTTTATTTAACTTTTTTTTAAAAGTTAAAAATATATATAGATTAATATATTTATTTTATATATTTTATTTTTTTATTAAAATAGATAATATTTATAATATATACATGTATATATATATGATATGATTAAATACTAAAAACACACATGTAATATAAATAATGTGCGTATAATACCCATTAGTTTCAAAATGTGTATATTGACACATATTCTTTTAAGACAATTGCTTAAAACATCCCCGTATTGAAAGAGTATTTCTAGATTAATCAGATTTGTTGTGTGATATTCTCATTAATATAAATATTATTGAACCCCCTTTCAATATATAATATAAAAGAAAATGCATAAGGCATATAAATAAAATATGTGTATTGGCATCTAAGTTATTATGAATCACTCAAATTATATATATATATATTTTAATTCATGAATTTCTAAATTAAAATTAATTATCTATTTTTGGTATTCACATATTTTTATAAGGGACAATCATTGATTTTTCCATAGTAAAAATCCAAAAATATGATGTCAACAATTATTTTGGTATTAATTAAACAAACTTATTTTTATATTTTATATTTTTGTTTTTGGTAAATAAACCCACCTAGTTTCTCTTTTTGGTTTTTTTCTAAAATGAAAAAATAATGGTGTAAATTGCCCCAAGAATGGTGCGAGCATTTAACCCCCTATACTGTTCATACAATACGTTTAACCCCTTATTGTTCTATTTCACCCCAAACTTTTTTATATAATGCGATATGCCCCTAGAATGAGGGTAATTCACACTATATTAAAAAGATTTAGTAGAAACACGCGTGCGCGCGCGCGCGCGGGGGGGGGGGGGGGGGGGGGGGGGGGGGGGGGGGGGTTATACTTAGGGGTGGACAAAAATCCGGCGAATCCGAAAATCCAATCCGGTCGGGATATTTTGGATAAATTTCATTATGGATTGCATTGGACATGGATTCAAAAACACCGAATTTGTTATTTTACGGATCGGTTTTGGATTTCATTTTTGATAATCCGATTAATCCAGTCCAGTCTGGTACTGTTCACATATATTTTTAATATATTTATATTAATAATATATCACATAATATATTATTTTAAACCAAATTATAATATCTTATATCACTAATATATTATTTCAAACTAAATAATAATACCATAGTTTACACTAAATAATTATCTATTTATATCTATAATATTCTCATTAAAATATACTATTAACAATATATCATTTAAAAATCTATATCTTCTTTAAAAATGGAATTTACTATTCACTCAATTTCACTACTTTGAATTGGGATTTACTCAATTTCACTACTTTGAATTGGGGATTTACTCAATTGAACTTCATTTCACTCAATTACATTACTTAAAATTAGTAATGTTGTCAATTTTACTTAATTAAACTACTTTGAATTGAGGATTTACTTAATTTTACTAAATTAAAGTTAATTTTACTAATTTAAATTGGGAATTTTATCAATTTCATTCAATTGAAGTCAATTTAACTACTTTGATTTGGGGATTTTGTTCGAGTGAACTTAATTTCACTATTTTGAGTTGGGAATTTTATCAATTTCACTAAATCGAACTACTTTGAATTGGAGAATTTACTCAATTTCACTCAATTAAAGTCAATTTCACTAATTTAAATTGGGGATTTTATCAATTTCACTCAATTTAAATTTTTTGAGTTGGGGATTTACTCAATTGAACTTAATTTCACTACTTTGAGTTGAGGATTTTATCAATTTCACTCAATTTAACTACTTTGATTTGGGGATTTACTCAATTGAACTTAATTTTACTCAATTTCACTATTTTGAGCTGGAAATTTTATCAATTGAACTCAATTAAACTATTTTGAATTAGGGGATATATTTAATTTAAATCATTTTCACCAATTTGAAGTGGGTGATTTACTCAATTTCACTCAATTGAAGTAAATCGTGACATCCTAATTATTCATGTTTCAACTATTGCTTCTGAGTCGGCCTTTAACACGGAGGGTCGTGTCCTTGATCAATTTCGTAGTTCTCTTTCTCCTAAAGTTGTTGAAGCCTTGATTTGTGCACAAGATTGGTTACGTGCATCGTGAGTGCCGATTCAAATTGAAGCATAATTGGACGATATTGAAGTACTCGCGAGGCACTTGTTTTAAACTTGTACTTATGGTTTACATAATATTATGTAGTGTATGAATTTATTTCATCAATTTAGCTAATATAGGTTTAAGTTTCAATCCGCGAAACCGATCCGAATCAATCCGGTTCACCGCGGTCCGGTTTGATTTGATTTCGTTAGACAAATGGATTTGATTGGATCCAAAAATTGAAAATCTGATAGTAGTAGATCGTATCCAAAATATCTTCAATCCGATTTGTGCCCATCCCTAATTATACGCACTGCATGCATATACTAGGGGGTTAAAAGCTCGCCACCCTATATGATATTATGTGAGAGAGTCATTAACTTTTATCCTTTTTTTTTTTTCTTAAACACTTGTGGGCCCCTTTAGGCTAGCTAAAAGTAGACCTGTAAACGGGTTGGATTCGGATTGGATCTGTCCTGATCCGATCCGAATCCGATTAGCATATATCCGATCCGATCTGACCCGATAACCCGATGGATTTTCACTTAATTGATCCAAATCCGAATTTGTTTATTTTCGGAAATCCGAATTTGTTTATTTTCGGATATCCGATCCGATAACCCAATCCGATTAGGTAAAAAAAATTACAAAAAGTTATTAATTTTTTTTTTTAATTTTTATGTTATTTTTTAAGAATATTAAACGCTAAATTATATATTTTACAATCAATACTTATAATATATGACTATAAAAACATAAAAATGAAAAAGCGAAAAAAAAAAATTTGAAACATAATTTAGTATACTATTTAATATTTACATATTAATAACATAATATATATGTGTATATATAAAATTAATCGGATCGGATTAGGCGAATCCAAATCCAATTTGTTAAGGAATCGGATTATCGGATTCGGATTGTATTCGGATTATCGGATTTTTTTTTTAATCCAAATCCAGCTAATTGGATCGAATTCGGATCGAATTTGGGTCAAAATCCAATCCATTGAGAAGTCTAGCTAAAAGTCATGTAGCTAGTGACCATGTTGAGCCCATTTTAACTAGTCACACACCAAATCACTTTACTAGCCAAAGCCACTCCTAGCTAGCTACATCATGCCCACACTGGATGCTCTAATAGTCTACTAAAAGCGCACACAAGTTTTCTTGGTCTACCATTCTCAAAAATGGCGAGCTTCACAAGTTTTTCAGTTTGATTTGATGCAAAATGAGATTTTTTCGGTTTTTGTTTTTTTGTTTCTATTTAATTAAATATATGTATATATATATATATATATATATATATATTGTCACACCAATATTTGCTATAATGGATGAGAGATTCAGAGAGGAAATCTTCTTATCATCCCTTTGGGGCGGGTCATTTTAAAGTACTTGTAATGATCACAAATTACGACTAATGGAGGAAATGGACACAATTTAAATTGAATAAAAATTGATCTTTTTAATTCATATCCAAAGACTTTTTTTTAGTGTCTCTGTGCTTGTGTTCGAGGTTTTATAGCAACTCATCAAACCTAAAATCTCCATGTTAATGAAGAGGCACTCTAATATCTTAAAGCGCATTATGCAACAACCCATGTATTCACTTTCCTTGTACCAATCCTAGTGCATCTCTAACATTGTCCGACTTTGTGATAACTTCAAAATACCTATATTTTTTGACAAAGTAAGTGATAGGATTGATCATTAACTATGTTTTTTTTGGGCAATTAAATAATCTTAAACTATGTTTAATAAGAACTAGTGTTACTTAGGCCATGTTTGTTCTGGTTTGTGTGGTCTGACTTGTCTAAATCATGAACTTAAAAGTCCATTTGGGAAACGGTCTGATCTGATGGTCATAATCTCATAAATATTGAACGAGACCATATTTGGTAAATCGATCTGGTTTGATCTTTTCGCTTTTAAAAAAATAAAATTATTTATTATAATATTCATTTATTATTTTTATGTATTATTTACTTTATTTTATTTATTATTTTTTCATTTATAAATATATTTTATTAATTTATAATTTATATTATTATTTATTCATTTATATATTAATTTATAAATATATTCTATTAATTTATTTATTATTATTTTATTCATTTTATTTACTATTATTTCATTATTTAATTCATTTGATTTATTATTATTTCATTATTTATTGATATTATTATATTATTATTTATTTATTTATTTATTTATTTTAAATTATTTATAAATATATTTTATTATTTATTCATATATTTATTCATTCATTTGTATTATTATTATGTATTATTTAATTCATTTCTTTATTATTCATTATTTTTATTTTATTTTTCAATATGTTTTATTTAAATTTTTATTTATATTATTAATTTCTTATTATTATTTATTCATTTTTAATTATTTATAAATATATTTTATTAATTTATTTATTATTATATTTATTTATTATATTCATTTTTTTTATTATATATTGTTTAATTCATTTTGTTTATTTTATTTTTAAATTTGTTTTATTTATATTATTAATTATTCATTTTTAATTATTTTGAAAATATTTAATTATTTTATTATTTATTATTATTATTATTATGTATTATTTCATTCATTTTGTTTATTATTCATTATTTTTAAATATTTTTATTTGATTTATTATTTATTAATTTTTAATTATTTATAAATATATTTTATTCATTTATTTATTATTATATATTATTTAATTCATTTATTATTATTATTTGTATGTATTATTTAATTTATTTTGTATATTATTATTTTTTTATTCTATTTTAATTTTTGGTGGTCTTAATCGTTGGTCTTAAAAATTTAATTTTGGTTACCAAGACTAGATCACGTGGAACCATAAAAAAATTGGTTCCAAAAATACCACATTTGATTTAATTTTATCTCATTTGGTCTGATTTTGAATTTTTAAACCAGTCCAAACAAACATGATTTGATATCTGAAAACCAAAACCAGATCAAACCAGATGGAACATAACCACCAAACAAGGGCTTTAGTTTTGAAACTACTGATTTTCATCAGAGAAGACCAGTTTGTGCTGTGACTTGCAAGTAACGTGGCTTTGGGTAATTAAGCCGTGAGCACTGGGGTCATTAATCATTGAGAAATTAAACTTACGAAGTTGGTGGTGAATCTTGGATCCTTCAATTCTACTATTGGCATGATCCATGGTAAATTATTCAGACATCTCCTGTAAAATTAATATTATATTAATATTTTTATGTATTTATTAAAGTAAACATAATTTTAGTATTTTAAATTAAGTAAATTATGTTAAAGTAACATAATCAACTTGTATGTGAAGAGATAAAAATATTTTGAGTGGTGTCAAATGAGAGATATTTTAATAGTTTAAATGATATGAGACCATTAGATATGCAAATCATAAATTACTTTAATTTGAAATATATAAGTTAAGTGTATGTTACAATTTGCACAAAAATATTAATGTAATATTAATCTTAGAAAATATTAAAATAAATTTACACAAACTTTAATCTAAGAATAATTATGTAAAACTTCAAGAAAGGTTAAAATAATTTACCATATTCTTAACATATCTCTTACCCTTATCTTATCCATATATGTTTCGACTTCCCCTGATTATGGTCCCGGTGTAATAAAGTCAAACAATATAATATTAATTTTTTTATTAAGTATTAGATAAATATTGGTATTGACAATATATTATCAACCTATTGGTATGCATAACAATATCACATTTTTCAAAAGCATTACCAATCAAGCCATACATAAGGCCACCCATAACCTCATCACAAATTGTCACTCTTAATATTTTTAAGAATTAAATACAATAAACTCCCTAAACTAGGTCAAAATTACAAATAGCTCTTGAACTATAAATTGTGTAACAAGTCCTCTAAATTATCACATTTTGTTGCAAATTGCATCATTCCCTAAAATAAATCATAAATGACCTAAATGTCATTTCTTTATTGAATTTTACGTACTAAAATTTTCTTATTAACATAAATTATAAATTAATTGGACTAATGTAATGGCATATTCTCGATTCAAACTTGCATAAAATTATACATAATTTTTGAAACTTAATTATTTGAATAATGCTTTAGGTTGTTTAAGAAAGAAAGAAATAAATTTATTAAAATGCTTAGGTAATTAATCTAATATATTTATATATATAACATGAGAAAATTAAAATATGTTTATTATCTAAGTAAGTTGTGATTTTTTTATAAATACATTTCTATGAAAAGTAGTTTTTATTTTGGCATAAATTTATTTTAACTAGGATAAGAAGTTGTATTATTTAAATCAAACTAACTTTTAATAACAAGATAATTATTTTAAAAATAAAATAGTTACAACTTGTAAATCTCTTATATATATATATGAGGATATATTTACTGGAAGAGTGCAATAGTTGAAGAATTTTTTTACACTTCATCATATTTTTAATTCTAAGTTTATTCATTTAGAAATTACACCAATTTAGCATATGATTACAACAATTTAGGATATGGTTGTAATACATTGAGAAATTACACCTTATCATATTTTTAATTCCATGTGTGTTCGTTGAGAAATTACAACAATTTAGGATATGATTGTTTAATTGCACCAATTTAGCATATGATTCACAGTGAGACTCCTGGCATTATCTGCGCATGCACTTTATAAAGTAACGGAAAAAGGAGGAGGATCGGCATTAGAGCCTAATCCATATGTTGCCTTTAGTTATCTTATCCAAACAATAAATTTTATCCTAACTAATTTTTTATTTTTATTTTTTTAACGATACCCATCTAATCATCTTGTAAAACCGACCACTTGGAACTATCAAAAGAATAAACCGACCACTTGGACTGAAAAGAGAACTGTCAAAATTTGAGATACAATTGTCACGTGATTTTGAAGTGTGTCACCAGAGGTATTAAATATCGTTTCATAAGCATAAAACATAAAATTTTGATTATATTAGTCTTTTACTCGTGACCGAAATTCAATAATAAACATAAAATTTCTACTCAATATCAACAATATTTTTTTTTTGCTTTTTTGTTTTTTGAAAGTGAAAAATACTCACACCCTGCCTCCACTCTAACCATTCACATCTCATTTGAGAATAAAAATAGGTACTACTTGACAATTAGACCTTTAAAAATATCAACAAACTTTGACATCCAAATACATAAAAAAAAAAAAAAAAAAAAAAAAAATTGACATAAATTTACTAACTACTCAATATCAACAAATTGTGAGTTGTGACGCTCATGCCTCCCCCAAGTCCCAACTACTCAGGGTGTTTCACAACCTAAAGAACTCTTCATAATTCATCACTACCAAGAATTATTAATTTATTTTATTTATTTTTAGGCCATGTTAGGAAAGAGGTTTTGGGTTTATTTGTCTGGGTTTATCTTTGTTTTAAAGACCAAACCTTGTTTGGTGGGCTTTGGTTTCTAATATTGAAACCAGACCACTCAAAACCAACAAGTCCAAAATAGATCAAATTCAAGACTATCAAAATGATGGTTTTTGATGTGGTCAGCCGCCATTTTTTGCTTCCTAATAACATACACCCCAGCTGTCATTTTTGACTTCCTAATTCATGCATTGAAGAGTGATTTGTCTTGGGCAAAATAATATTAAACTCGTCTTAATTTGTGCAACATAAATTGCATTACTCTCTTTCACTAGTTTATTATTAGACATATATTCATATATATATATATATACACACACACACTTAAAATTCAAAAATAAAATAATATATAAAATTTGAAATATATATATAAAATTTGAAATAAATATATAAAATTTGAAAATATATATATATAAAATTAAAAAATATATATATATTTTGAAACAATATATATAAAATTCGAAAACAAATATAAAATTTGAAAAAATATATAAATTTCGAAAACAATATATGAAATTCAAAAATAATATAAAATTTGAAAAAATATATAAAATTTGAAAAAATATATAAAATTCGAAAATAATATATAAATTTCAAAAAAATATATATAAAATTAAAAAAAAAATATAAAATTTGAAACAAATATATAAATTTTGAAAACATTATATAAATGTTGAATATATATATATATATATATATATATATATATATATATATATATATATATATCGGAAAATATATTTCAGACTAGACCACTTTTTGAAACGAGATAGTTTGTCAAACATGGTCTAGTTCTAATTTTCTCAGACCAGACCAGACCGCTTATCAAACAGAATTTCAGAAAAACAACCAGAGCAAACCAGATCAAATCAGATAGCTTCCCAAACAAGCCCTTAATTTTGGGAAATTATAAAGGTTAGAGTCTATAAAATTTGTTGGCTTCCACTACTTGTCCATAGAGTGCCTTATCTTGGCTTTGGGACCAAGCAAGGGATTGGACGGTGCAAAAGCTATGTCAAGCTCTTTGTCTTCACCTTCAACTTCAGCATCGTCTTAATTTATTGGACAATGGATCACAAGACCTAACAAAAAATCAAAATGAGAGAGATATAAGCTAAAGTAAATAGTACAAGTTTCAAACACTAGTATTAAGCGGTTGTTGTATGTGTTAAACAAAAAAAAGAAGCTGTTTCACGGAGAGTAGTGCGGTTTTTTCTTTTTCTTTTTCTTTTTCTTGTGGTTGAAAACTTAAAATAACAAAAACAAGAAACAAAATAAAAAATAAAATAATACTATAATAAAAATAATAACAATGAAAAGGAAGAAAAATGGAACTTGTGATTTGTCACTAGTATTGAAACCTTTCCAAATATGAGCTCTCAAGAAGGGACCCTTATAGACTGAAAAGGTTATGGAATAAGACAAGCTAACTGAATAGTCAATAGTCATACAAACGATTAAAGAAAAATGTTAGCACAATGTTACATGGTTAGACAAGTTGGAGACATGTCACTTTTCTCGATTCTTTTTCTTTATAGACTCAAATGGAACACTAAATAGGATACAGGACTCCCAAATCCTACCAGTCAAAAGGACAACCATTCACCTCCAATCACATCATAAATACACCATCTTTGAAATACTAGAAGCTCGGTGAGTTTTCGACAAATATATATTTATATATAAATATATACATATGGATAGTAGCTGAGATTGCCACAATTGAGGCGTGTTTTTGGACTCCAAGTATTTGTTTGAGAGGGCTGTTTTTGCTCTCAGTATTAATACTGTTCACAACTCAAAATAATATGAATTTGTTTGGCAAGTTGCTTCTGCTTCCAACACTTGATAATAACCCAGAGCAATGAACTGATTTTAAAATCACCTCAAAAGGTTTGAGGTGATTCCATGTGCTCCCAGCACTGTAGATGGTAGGCCTATTCCAAATTGCTTTCAAATTGATCGAATCAAAACTTCCCAAAAATGAGATCATTTGTAATAGCTTCCAAATGGAGACCTTACTTTTTTTGGGTCTAATTTTATGTGGTATTTTTTCTGATTTGTTTCCGTGCATGTGACTAATTTTTATCTCCTTCCCTCTCTGATTTTCTTATTAATATCTTACTTGTTTCATTTATTGATTGTCTTATAAGGGTTTATTTTATTTCCAATTTCTATTTTACTTGTTATTATGTATGAAAATTTATTGCGTGTCTCATTTTTTTGTTTTATCAATTGTGACAGGTATAAAACTATTTATAGAACAATTTATGGGGAGATGTTGTCTATGTTTTTTAAAATATAATTAAAACATTGCAATTTCAAATGAAATGAGACATTACATCTTAAAATGGAATATGATAATCAATTGAGAGACATTGTGCAATACAAATTTATATTTTTATCCGATATTATAGTTTAGAAAAAAAAATTTAATTAATTTATAATATCCCTTTTTTTTTAATTTGTAAAATTTAAACTTATTTATTCAATGTATTAACAAAAAAAATAGAATCTTGGATTATTTGAAGTCACTAAACATGCTTTACTTTTAAATTTTGTAGAATCAGCCGTTCTACCAAACATGTTTTGCTTGTTTCACATTTTATTTTTCTCAGATCAAAATCATCAACATCAAACATGTTTCTGCTTTAGAAAAAAATTACAGCACATGTTTCGTTACACTTCGCTTTCCTTTTATTTGAAATCAGGAATCAGAAACACTTCTCAAACGGGTCCTAAAAGAATATTTGGAAGAAGTTGAAAATTACGAACTTTTCAAAACGACTTCCGGTGTTCTTAATCTTCGGCCAACTTAGGACCTTAAGCTAATGGAGAAAAATTACTGCATGCAACGTATCAAGACCGTCTCTAGTAGCGGGCTGCTTAATTTAGGTCGTCAAATTCATTCCAACCCTGATAAGACGAAATTTAGATTACATGTTTGCATGTGTTGGTTCAAAGCCAGCCTGTCTACATAGCAATTGATATTTTGACACGTTCAAATTGAATTGACAATTGAATTTTCGAGGCAAGACTTGCAGGATTGTAATGCGGAATGATGTAGAAACGAGAAATAACATGATTTATAGAGATGTGTTTGTGTTTGTGTCTGTGTTAAAATAAATAAAAAATATAATTTTTGTTTATTCATTCAAAAATATAAGTATGTTTGGTAGGAATGTTTTTTAGGTCAAAATTAAAAAATTAAAAATCAATAAACACGTTTGGCAGAGCCCTATTTTTCATAACAAAAATAGAAAAACATGTTTGACAGAACCCTATTTTTCATAACAAAAACAGAAAAATATATTTGGTAGTCTGTTTATTCTGAATTTTAGATAACAGAAATTGAAAAACACGTTTGGTGACTTCAAATGTATTTTTTTTTGTTTTTTCAAAATACAAAAATTAATGATGACAAATCTTTGGCAATTGAAAGACATTTCTTTATCAAATATCTTCTATTTCAAGTTGGTATTGTTCATCATGAATACTTTTGAAAATGATAAAATTTGGGCAGCACCTTCCCATAAAAATGACAAGTCCAAATTTTTTTTTTCACCTGATACCAAGAATTATCACAAGACATACTAAAAAATAATTATCACAATACATTCAATATCACAAAACATATCCAAGACATTATTCTCCAACATATCCAATTATGGAGATGAAAATTCAATAATATTTGTTTGATCTTCTACTACTACTACTAGTCATGTGTTGAATGGTGGTCAAATTGGTTGAGTACTGAATAATATGATATATTATATACAATACAAGATATGGTCGAAGTGGGCTGTGTCTCCTTTTTAGGGTCTGGTCAAGAAGACCTTTTTAGTGAGTGATTCAATCAAAACTTCCAGAAGTTTTTGAAAGCCCTTTTTGAAGTTCAAACCTCTCAAAAAGGTTATTTGTGGTCAAAATTTTCAATTTAAGTGATGTAAAAAAACCTAAGCGGGAGTTGTATAATTGCAGCCTTTTGATTTCACACTAACAAGTGAATGGATTTCACATGTAACCAATGTAATAATAAGGGATAATTTGTTATTAAAGAAAGGGTGGATTTTAAAATATTAAAGAGGGTCCGATTTTGATTAAAATAGGAAATAGTTGTGGAAAGAAAAATGTTTTATTAAGGAAGAAATGAGTTCTCCATTTTAGCATTCATACTAGAACAGTAATATATAAGTCATGATATCATTCACATTATGCAACATTTGTGATTACACAGTATATAAATTTGCAGAGTATATCAACACTTGATCAAATGTAGTCACCATTTGATTCATTTGCTCAATATCAGTGACCTAATTGAGTCGGACTCGGGATCCGAGTGAGGCGTATTTTCTGTAATATACTCTTAAACTCGTATGTTTTTGGACAATTATTATACTGAACAGAACCCTATGGTTTATGACTATCACAATCGAGTACAAAAATAAATGTGTCAATCTCCAAAGAGAGAACCAGTGCTTCCCTCTGTGACTGAGAAATCTTTTGGTTTCTTCCTCTTCCTCCTTCCTAATTTTAGCTGCTGCCTCTTTCTTTCCCTTTGTTTTCCCATCTCTCTTCGACGTGCTTGGAATCAGAGCATTAAGACCAAATGGATCCGACTCCTCATTATTTCCCTCACACGAAGCAGCTGAAGACATATCCTGCTTTATCTGAGTTTCAGCAGTTGCCAGTTCAACTTCTTCCAGGGCTGCAGCTTCTTCTGTGTCGTCATCCACAGTTGCAACTGGAAGATTGGATATTGCCTCTTTTATTCGTCCAGATGCTTTAGAAAACTAAATGACGTCACACCAAGTTAGAAGATGAACATCTATTTCAATAAACATGTACGTGTCTATTAAATATATGTATACACATTCAGCAAGTTATCTCAATATATGATTCACTTAACAGCCTTAATTTATTGGTCATCATCAAAAGCACAAACTGAAAATTTTCATCTAAGACATGATCACCAATACCCAAGTCCCAGCACAATGAAAGAAGGCAAAAATGGACATTAGATAGCCATATCAAGCGACAAGCATATTATTAGTTGAAACCAGCCTCAATGGACAGAATGTAATTCAGTAGAAACCAGTCTCTAGGATGGCATCAAACTGGTCACGAGTTCAAAGCAAAATCCATGGCAATCTTTGTTTCACTAAACAAATGGAAACCTCACATGAATGAACTTTGACTAGCAGAAAAAGAATTTCTTCTACTTGGAAATACCATATATAAATTGACAAGAGTCCTATCACAACCTACTCTTAATTTTTTATATTATACTCGTGTATTCCTTTCTCTTTGCTCCTAATCTTGATTTCAGAGCAACAAACTTATGAGTATGATGAATGTGTCAAAATGAAGGAACTCTTCATGTGCCAATAATTGTACTCACACTCCCTTGAGCAGGGACGGACCCAATGTAGGCTCAGTGGGGGCCACTTCCCCCACTGATTTTTTTTCTTTGCAATTTCTACCCATAAAATTTATATTTATGAAAAGTTCCCACTAAAATTACACAAAGCCCCCACTGAAATTCCAAAAAAATACCATTATGCCCCCACTCAGATTATTTTCTAGGTCCGTGCCTGCCCTTGAGGAACAAAAAGGAGAGAAGAACTTATAGTTGTTCCACCTTAGTAGCAGCTCATGCAATCAAGTTGAGCTATTTAATATTTCAGAACTATATTTTCACTTTTTGGAGTTATAAGAACAAGAAATTACAGGAAATTGGTCAGCTTTCATTTAAATTGTAGTATCTATTTCCTATAAATCTATGTACACAGGGTCCACTGCAGTTTTGGCTTGTCTAAATCAGACTAAAAGACTCTTTTAAAATAAAGATGAGAATAGGTCTTTAAAACACCCTTCCAATTTAAGGGAAATCCAAATTAATTCATATATTTTAGCTTGTAAGACTCTAAAATCGTAAATCTGGATGGAGATCATTACAACCATAGTTTAAACAGATCTCAAAATTTTAGTTAAAGAGGCAACCTACTTTAATTAAGCTACTCCAGTATCTATCTCTGATATAATTAAGTGTAACTGTAATCCAATGCATCAACTTCTCAGTATATCTTTTCTCCAGTTTAAGATACTCCAGGACCCCATTCCATAATAGGCTGCAATATATTACTATCTAGTATAAAGCTATGGCCATTAATGTGCCATGGTTTCATCAAGCTCATAGCTAAAATTCAGTCTGCTCACAATGACTTTCAGAGAACTTCTCCTAGTGATCTCGCCTGATAGTTTGGTACCTTGCATAACCCTAATGGGACTCCTGTGAACCTATCTGGCCCTTCCAACCCCCATTCGCTTTCCAAAGTGCTGCCCTATTCAATAGCTTGAGGACTCCAATATTTGAGTCTTCAAGACAACTACTTAAGGACTCCAATAATTCATTTTATTTCCATATGCACCACATGAATTATGGTTGGCTATTCTTAGCATAACATTCTTGTTACAGCGACACATTCACTTTGCAGTTGGAAAATACTTTATAAAGTTAAAGAAGAATAAGAAGACAAGGCATACCACAAAGCTGTCATCAGTGAAAAGATCATTTGCCACCACAGTCCTAATAGTCCACGAAGTTAGTTGATTTCTTTGCTTCTTACTAAGGACCTACAAGCAAATGATATTAAAAATCAAGACTCAATAAGAAGCTTTAATGCAATGAGAATCAACAAAAAAAAAAAAAACATTTAGAAGGAAACTAAATGCTCACTTCAACTGTATCTTGTGCCGCCGTGAATAATCCATGATAGTCAACTCGTACCAAAGGATCATTGCAAGAGGTGGGCGATGACATTGCAGCTTCAATCATGGCAAAGAAGTGATCGCTGGTCTCAGCTTTGACGCTATCTGCCTGTATAAGCTGTATGACAAGCTTTGAAGCCTTACTGAACTTTGTGGGATTCTTTATATGTGACATTATCTTTTGCATGGCCTCAATAATTTGCGTCGTTGAGGCATCAGTTGTTGTCTTAAACCTCAAGCGTTTTTCAGGTGCAGTAGCAGGAAATTACAACGAAGATAAAACTCAGCTTTGCCCACATAATAAAAAAAAAAAAAAAAGACCAACAGATGGTTGTTCAATCTTTTATAAATTAAAACCTATAAAATTAAATTAAAATAACTTCAAAGGGAACAATGTGGAAGCATAAATGAAGAAAAGAAAATAAAAAAGTTCTGTACCACTATATTTTGAAGAAATATGATGCCCAAACAGATGATAAGCTCAATTTCAATCTAAATCAAAATTATAAGATCACCAATTGATGGGGAAAAAAAGACATATTTTGAAAGCATCAATTTGGGAGTAGAGAGACTATAATGAGGGATTATTAAGTTCAGGATCAATTTTTTTTTTTTTTTTTTGGGATTTGTTGTGCCCAAAACAATGATAAGCTCAAAATTCAGCTAAATCAACCAATTTCACTACACTTCTTAGAGTTAGACCTGTTATCTTCTATAGCTCATATAACAGAAGCCCCTTTTATGGAAATTATATACTCTTTTACTACAATTTCTTGACATCCAAACAAGTGGGCTGAAAATCCACCAAAATTCAATACATGTCTGTGTCAATGTTATTCACCTTTCACCGGTAGGACCAGATCCATACAGTATCACGAAACCTTAAAAATCCTGAAATCAGATAATAAAAAACTCTCTAATAATTGAAAACCAACAAAGCATCTGTAGGAATTGACACATACAAATTATATATACATATCTATAAAAAATAAACAAGTTTGCAAAGAAATGATTAATGAGGGGTAATTACAAGAGAGAAGACAAAATGGGTATTAATCAATGCATCCTCAAAACAAGTTTGCAGAAGCAGAAATGCTATGCTAGAGTTGTTTAATCAACAGAAAAGATTTACAAAACAATGTACTATTAATTCAATAAAATCTTAATGTCACACCCCAATTTCAAACTAAAAGAAATAATTTCCATTATTCAAAAATTGTTAGGCATGATCTACATAGTAGTTGTGCCAACCCCCAATAAACATAACATTAATACAATGTCTGTATTAACAATTAAAATTTGTAGTAAAAATATTATTACATCACCCCTACTCACTAACATTCAATGATGATGTGAGCTTATTACAATGCTCTCAAAACTAGGAAACAAAAACATAGCTCCGGAAACTCCGACGACCACCATGTGTCCTCAACACAAGCTAATCAATGAGTACCTGAAATAATAAAGGGGTGAGCTCACAAGCTCAGCAAAAATGCTAAACATAATCATTGTTCAGCAAATTAACCCGACTTTATATATTCGTATATAAAGAGAATTCACGCCCGTCACAAAACATATATACAATTTAAATTTCACGAGTTAATTACCTAAATTAATGGTAACACCCATAATCAATTAATCTCACTTGAGCCCCAGGCTCCCCTCCGGTGTGCAACGAATAGTCCCTGACTACCGATAGCACACAAGTGGCTGGGAAGACGTCTAAAAACCCAGATGGTCCCGGACCACGTCCACATAATAAGGGCACATTAAGCCCAATGGCCATAACAAAATTTAGTGCACTTGTCAAAGGCAGGTCCCGGACCATGCCTAACAACCTATTTTAAAGTTAGTCTCAGACTGACACCAGACATTAATATCGCACTGTCACAAACTCCAATAGCATATACTGTATTATCTCACAGTAACAAGTAAATGATTAAATTATATATATATTGAAAGAATTTTACCAAAACAAATTTAGAATACTTTACAGTTTTCACAATTACTTTCCAACAAGATAAATATTCAAAAAGTGTTATACAAGATTACTTTAAATCATTCTAAATAATATTGGTTTCATAATTTTCACCTATTTCACCCTATAAATATACGCATACCATTAACATTCATTAAATGGCTAAATATTACTAAGAAACAATCATAAAACGTTCTAATATATGTTATACATTATTCACATACAGAATATACAGTAACCACCAATATGCACGTATGACCTAATATATATTATAGATTATTCACATACAGAATATACAGTAACCACCAATATACACGTATGACCTAATATATATTATAGATTATTCACATACAGAACCTAATATACGTTATAGATTATTCCCATACAGAGTATACAGTAACCACCAATATGCACATATGACCTATTATATATTATAGATTATTCATATACAGAACCTAATATACGTTATAGATTATTCCCATACAGAATATACAATAATCACCAATATACACATATGACCTAATATCAACAAATACGTAATTTAGAAAGCGTAGAAATGTATAAACTACTATTCACATAGTACAGATAATTAATATACTAATGTTTTCCTATAACATATTGTTCGCAAGGGTATAAATAACACGTTAATATTCATTGTTATCGTGATAACAACACCATCTAATAATCTTCTTCTGTAACCTATTGTTCACGTACAACCAACAATTCTATCGTTTATATTCATTAACTTTGTGTCAATAACATTAATTAGTAATCTCACCTAATATTTACTCGTATGTAAGCAATCGACAACAATTTATTGAATATGACAAACCAGTAACACACTGACGTTCACATCTAACCTACTGTTCACATAGGGTACGAACAAAACGATCTGATATACCGTAATAGGGAGATTATATTGTTACAATTCTATGTAATTAATTTCATCAATCATAACAAAAGAAATTTAAGATCGTACATATGCATAGACCCATGAATCCTAGTTATATACAAATGTATAAGGCAAGGTTAACTTGCCTGCGTTAGATGAATGAAACCCAACAAGAAAATTGTCGATCACCTCCTCCTTGCTGCTACCGATGAATCAACAGCAACACTCCCTCTATAACTCACTTTCCTTATGCACATATCATGTACGTCTCTCCTCCTTAAAATAACCGATATAAATAATACATTATGTTAGGGTAAAGAGATAATTCAATCTCTTTGAATTTTAAAATCATAATTTAAAATTTGAAAGCTTATCTTTTTATCCATCTACTTTAAATTCAAATTCCTAATATATATAACTATATAGATATATATGCAAAGTAAAAGAAATCACGGTTGTTACACTTAACTTTGAAATGATTAATGAGGAACGTCACTTTTAATCTTGATTTTGTACCTTAGAAGTTGCGAAGTAGCGGCTTGTCGGAGATTGAGAAAAATGGCGAAACATTTAATATACATAAAGCCCTAGCTATAGCTCTAGCTCTGTCGGCACACATACAACACATACAACAACACATACATACATGTAAGCACACATATACACAGACACATACATATACACACACATACGCAGCTATAGATACAAGATACGCAAAGAAACGAACCTGATTTGAGCTTGAGGAGGAAGAGCGATTCCCAAATCGAAGCTAGTGCTGTCCCGAAATGGCCCAAATCGAAGCCCTAGAACTGTCGCGAGATTGAGGAAGAAGATAATCACAGCTCCAGACCAAGAGCTTGAGGAGGAAGTGCGATTGTGTCGCCTCTAACCCTAGAAATGGCGAGATGGCGAGAAGCGAGCAGCTGTGGGTCTGTTTTTCTCTTTTATTTTTTTTGTTTGTCCGTGTGTTGCTCCGTTAAAAAAAAAAAGGGGAAAATTATACAAACTACCCCTGAACTATGACATAATTGCACGCGGTACCCCTTATGTTTCAATAATATTATAAACTATCCTTAAAACCACATTCGTTCTAACACTTAGCCCCTTCCGTTAAAAGTCAACCCCTTCCGTTAAAAGTCAACGACGGAAAATATGAATTTTGGTCAATAAAGCCTATTTTTTGAGTGAACTTCCAATTTTGCCCTTATATATGCATGTTCCAATTTAACCCTAACTTTTTTTTTACCAAATTGCCCTCACAATTTCATTTAAAAAAATATAAAAATATTTTTTTTTGTGAAAAATACATATTATGTTCCAAAATATGATTTTTTTTTGGCGAAAAAGTATATATTATGTTCCAAAATATGATTTTTTTCCGAAAAGTAATTTTTTTGCAAATATTATATATTATGTTCCAAAATATGAATTTTTCGGAAAAACAATTTATATTTTGGAACATAATAAATATTTTTTTGCAAAAAACTATTTTCAGAAAAAAAATCATATTTTGGAACATAATATATATTGTTTGCAAAAAAATTCTTTTTCAAAAAAAAAATTCATATTTTGGAACATAATATTTAATTTTTGCAAAAAAATTATTTTTCGGAAAAAATTCATATTTTGGAACATAATATATACTTTTTTGCAAAATAAATTCATATTTTGGAACATAATATATATTTTTCACAAAACAAATATTTTTCGTAAAAAAATCATATTTTGGAACATAATATATATTTTTCGCAAAAAAATTATTTTTCGGAAAAAATCATATTTTCCGAAATATATATATATTTTGACCTTTATAATTTTTTTGCAAAAAATATATATTATGTTCCAAAATATGATTTTTTTACGAAAAATAATTTTTTTGTGAAAAATATATATTATGTTTCAAAATATGAATTGTTTTTGCAAAAAAGTATATATTATGTTCCAAAATATGATTTTTTTTTTTTGAAAAATAATTTTTTTGCGAAAAATATATATTATGTTCCAAAATATGATTTTTTTTCTGAAAAATATTTTTTTGCAAAAAAATATTTATTATGTTCCAAAATATAAATTTTTTTTCCGAAAAATTCATATTTTGGAACATAATATATAATTTTTGCAAAAAAATTATTTTTCGGAAAAAATTCACATTTTGGAACATAATATATACTTTTTCGCAAAAAAAAATTCATATTTTGTAACATAATATGTATTTTTCACAAAAAAAAAAATATTTTTATATTTTTTTAAATGAAATTGTGAGGGCAATTTGGTAAAAAAAGTTAGGGTTAAATTGGAACATGCATATATAAGGGCAAAATTGGAAGTTCACTCAAAAAATAGGCTTTATTGACCAAAATTCATATTTTCCGTCGTTGACTTTTAACGGAAGGGGTTAAGTGTTACAACGAAGGTGGTTTTAAGAGTAGTTTATGATATTATTGAAACGTAAGGAATACCGCGTGCAATTATGTCATAGTTCAAGGATAGTTTGTGT
Source organism: Cornus suecica (assembly GCA_963922005.1). Lineage (NCBI taxonomy): Eukaryota > Viridiplantae > Streptophyta > Magnoliopsida > Cornales > Cornaceae > Cornus > Cornus suecica. Next base: position 88,476,624 of record OY998238.1, on the reverse strand, counting down.
AATTTTCCCAAAAAAAAACACCAATTTCCTATTTTTTTCATTTGTACTGAGCATGTGTTTATTTAGTGTAGATTCAATACTTGGGCCCAAAAAATCCAATCAAATATGTGTTTTAACCTAAAATTCACAAAAAAAAGGAATATTTAGAAAGAATAGAATGAGTCAAATCCAAGGTATTCACAATCCCAATTTTATCTGGTAAAATTTTACTATTTTACGATTCTGTATGATTTTAAGATTTTACTACGATTCTATTACGTTTTTATAATGATTTGACGATTTCGCCCTTCATATGAAATATCAAAAAACTTATTGAGATATAGCCTAAATTTGTGAGAGAATACTTAAAGGATCAATATATTAAAAAATTTAATATGATTTAAAATTTAAAATTAAATATTTAATTATTAATATTTTTTTTAAAAAAATTAATACAAATTGCTAAAATCTTACTATAATAATCAAATTTTGAAAATATTTAAATATAACAATGAGCGAAGAAAACATCTAAAACAGTTTTAGCGAGAAAAACAAAAATAAGGATAAACACGAGGCTTGTAAGTAGCAGCAGAATTTTGAATTACATGAGATTAGCACTAGTGGAATAAATTCAATATTTAAAATGGAGATATATATTTAGAGTATATATAGCAGAGAATAGTTTACTGCATGTTTGAGTCCTATATACTCACACATATGCAGAAAATGATCAGCAAGGAAAATGTACACAAGTGGAAGTACATTATGTGCTTGTTTGGTAGACGGTGTGGAGTTGATTTTTGGTTTTGGGTTGGTTGAAGTTGGTGTGGTTTTATTTTGGTTTCAAACCATGTTTGGTGCAGATGATTTTGGTGTGAGAAAAAGTGATGCTGAAAAAACCAAACCATGTTTGGTAGAGTTGGTATGGGTTGAAATTCTGAATATTAATATATTAATAAATATTAATATTACTATTTTAAAATATATTAATATATTTTAAAATATATTAATATATGAGTTTCACATTTTATTTATTAATATATATTAATTTTATTTATTAATAAATATTAATATTAATATATGGGTTTCACATTTTATTTATTAATATATATTAAAATATATTAATATATGGGTTTCACATTTTATTTATTAATTAATATTAATATTAATATTAAAATATTAATATATAATATTAAAATATTAATATTTTTTAATATATTAATATTATAATATATTAATATATTTAATTTTTCGAAATATTTAATTTTTCATAAATATTTAATTTTTCAGAATATTTAATTTTTCGAAATTTATTAATATAAAAAATGAATTTGCTACAGTGTTGGTACCAAAACCAAAACCATGAACCATAAAAAATAATGGTTCCAAATTTTGGCTCATTCCTTCACAAAAGTTGCACCATAAAATTGCTACAGTGTCTACTCCAAATTTCCACACCATTTGCCAAACATGAAGTGGAGCAAAATTTTCAAACCAAACCCAAAATTTTGGCTCCACTACATGTTGCCAAACATGCACTATGTGTCCATCTATAGCTTATATTTTTCTACAATATATGATATTTTCTTCAAATTATTTATATATAGAACGAAAGCAAAAATAGAATCGAGATTAAATAGAAATGATACCCAGCATCAGAATAAATTTCAAGCGTCAATCATTTGTTGTGAACATAATCTGCTATAGCTTTGATTCCAGAAGGAAATAAACCTGAATACGTTTCACCACCCAATGTTGTGCTTGACATTGTTGACTGTGAGACGTGACAACCAATGTGGAGAAAAGATGAAGAAAATTTGTTGAAGATCGGGTTGAAAATTTTAATTGTATATGTAACAATATTTGTAGAAATGTTTATTGTTGACATATTTTCAATAATAATCATATTGAGTGACTTATGAAGTCGGGTAGGTATAGGAAAATTAAAGTGATCAACTAAAGGTATCGACAAATTTCGTCAAACTCATATCAAGCTTAGAGAAATGAAGAATAAGCAAGTTTGAGCAAAAAGTATCTCTCGGAAGGCAAAAACGATATTTTGTCGAAACAAAAACTTCCGGAAATATACCAACGGAGTCGAGAGGGTTCTAATGGACAATAATTAGAAAAAATGGTTTCTATGAATTTCCCTACGCTTGAGTCACGCATACAGTAGCTAAAAATAACTAAAATCATCAAAACTACGCTTGAGTTACGCATAAGGAAATTAGCCCTACGCTTGAAGCTATGCTCAAGCGTAGCAGCGTAAGGGTCATGCGTAGGGAGTTGCGTGGATTTTTGGCAAATTCAAGTTATGTTCCATTTCAACTTCTATCGATTTGGGCTACACTCCAATATATCCTAGCATGTGTATAAAGAATATTTACACCAAACTTGGCTAGATTGACTCCCAATTACAAGAGGATTAAATAAGAGATTCTTGTGTATAAATGTGTATATATAAGTTTACTCAATATAGGATTTAATCCCTTATTTAATTAAAGAGGATTAAATAAGGGATTAAATGTGTATAAAGAATACAAGTTTATTCAATATAGGATTCTTCTCTCTATAAATAAGAAGAGTCTCTAAAGATTTTTTGTGTGGCTTTTGTGAGATCTCTGCAATACTTTGATAGATCATATCCGTCTGCAGAGAGAAAAAAAAAAAAAAAGATTGTTTGATCATTCTATATCAAGGGTTTCTATAATTTTTGGTGATTATCTAATTGTGCTTCTACACCAAATATCTTTATGCACAATTGAATGATTCGTTGCTGAAAAATCATCACACCAACTATTGCAACGTGGTTGTATCGATCCATTGAGAAACGGAACCGTTAGAGTACAAAGATCGAAGTAGGAGGCTTCGTGGTTCATTGATCCGTTGAGAAGTGAAGCTATTAGAGTACGGAGTGAGAGCTTCGTGGAGCGCGAATGATTCAAGACTATCAGACGTCGAGTGGAGAAAGGCAAACCAAGAGTGATTTGTAAGTATAAAACTTCATAGAGTCTGTGTACTTCTTGATTCATAGTGCATCGATACCCGAACGTATCCGTGATTTTTACTTCAAACGTTTCCAAGATTTTTCACGTAAAAATATCATATGTCGTCTCTTGCTTTGTTTTCTGCACTTATATTAATTGTTGCATGATTTATCTTGTTAGATAATTGAATTAACATAAAAAGTCTATTCACCCCCCTCTAGGCTATTTTCCTTAGTCGCCTGGGTAATTTCAGTATATTATTTCTTAGATAAATATAATTTAATTATATTAGATTGTTATAGTTAGCTTAGGGTTTAAGTTAACTTTAGATAATTATTAATTTGGGTTTTTTTTTAATCTTATTTAGTTATTATCTTGTTACACATTCTCTCTATAAATAATATACGTACACCTCTGTTTTAGAGATCCAACACCAAACATAAAAATGTCCCTGCTACAATAGCAACATTTATTTTTCATTATATTTTCATTATGCACTTTTCAATTACTGTATCTTTTCAATTGCTTGCACTTCAACAGATAGTTCTTTCTTAATGGGATGAGGGGAATAAATAGCTGATCAAGAGAGATGTGAGAAACAACTTTAAATTTATTGCAAATCGTATCTTCATTCATTTATTTTTTCCATGCACTATTTTTAATTCCAAGTCATTTAAATTTTCAACAATTGTTCTTTCAATTCTTATCCTTTTCTTTCGGTTACCTAAAAAGTCTTCTTGATTGAGGCATTAGAACCTTTCACACGAGTAAAGTTCTTTCTCATGCAATCGCGTGATTCGATCTATTTTGTTCAAAAGAGACGAAAAAATCATTTCTTTTGGACCTGTTGAACTCCGTCAGCGGTTCTGTCACGCCCACATCTCACGAAAAAAGATAATCGGCCTAATCATTCGGCCGATTATTTTTTGGGGCGAACATATTTTGGTACGCTCGGTGGGACACCACTAGGTAGCCGAGAGAATTGCAACATGTCACCACAAGGCTCAAAGGTTGCACATGCGGTCTTTGGTGAAACTCTACAGCAGTTGAGAGTATTGATTTGTAGGGGGTTCGTGATTTGATTGATTTAGAAATAATTTCTACACACTCTAACACTCCCAGACAAAAATGATCTTTATTGTTGTTTTTATGATTTACATAACTGTAGAAAGAAGAAAAGAGAAACAGTATATACCATCACTTACAAACCACTATTTCTCTCTCTAGAACTTTCTCTCCCTCAGTCTGGAAGTCCTCTCGAAATGAAGACTTGGGTCAGTATTTATAGACACTGCGACTCAGCACCTTTTCGCGGAATGCTTCTACCATGTCAGCACATTGTCGCGTCTTGCTTCAGCCATGTCAGCACTCTGTCACGCCTTGGATGGTACACCTTGCGAGATTCCCAAGGTCTCTTGCGACCCCTGATCTGCATACTTCCTCGCGGATCCTTTTTCTTCCCTTTATCCTACCTTTTCCAAGGAGCTTGTGATGTTTATAGCTTTTTCCTGGGTCATGACCTATTTGCATGCATACTATTTTCATGACCCTGAGTACTACTAACCTCTTTGAGGTACTTTTGCTTTGAATGACACAAATAGGGTCGCGACCCACTATTTGTACTTTCAAAGCATTTTCCTAGATTTTCATGAAGCAACAAATAGGGTCGCGACCCACTATTTGTACTTTCAAAGTATTTTCCTAGATTTTCATGAAGCAACATATAGGGATATGAGTTTAGATGTTAACTATACCCATATCAGTCCCCTCATAGACACCTCTGTGTAATGTTTTTACTTGCGTATAAACCATTTTGGGCTAGTTCCCAAATATTATTCGCGAGTTACTCCCTTACACGATTCACGAAGAACAAGCAAATTGTGTTGAGTGGGAACATAAGTATCAAGTTGGTTTGGCTGAAGTAAAACAGGAGCTTCATAAGCCTATGTAATGATCTGTTGAAGAAAAGATTCGCAAGTCTTTCAAGACACGGGGGGCAGTCGATGGCCAATTCACCATTGGTTGAGAAAAATATGAAGGTTTCGGCAATAACAAAGCAGGCTGCCGAAACTACTATGGCAAAAACTAAGGTTTCAGCAAGAATAAAAGTAGTTGCCAAAACTATGGTTGCGAAATCATCGTTGGTGAAACCACTGTTGCTGCAACTAAGGTTTCAGCAGGTACAAAGGAGGCTGCCTTTTAGAATTCAATTAAGTTTATGTAGAATTAAAATTGCTAGTCTTCTTATATTTTTAATTTATAATTATATTACAAGTAAAACTTATCATTTTAGGAGTTAAAATCCAATTAAATGTACGTAAAATAAAAATTGCTAGTGTTCTAATATAATTTAGTTTTTAGTTTATATAATTAACTATACTTATATTATAATTAAAATAGAATTTAAAAATAAAATATAGGGGGTGTGAAACTCTTTACAGTTGTAACAGTAGTATAGATATAGATATGTGCGATCATAACATGAGAATAGCACTAGGAGAGTAAATTCAATACCTTAAAATGGAAGTTTAGTATAGCATTAGACATGTCTGACCATGGAGATAAAAGCAATTCATTTCAAACAATCATACTTATCAAAATCAGGAAAAATGGGGAACTAGCCATCATGAACGAATTACAAAGCATTGAATTTAAGTTGGAATCAAACCAAATATAGTTCTCCAATTTAAAAAACAAATCTAAAATCACAGTAAATTTAAAAACATCCATAAGCAACTTAGACCTAAGACAGCAACAACACCCACCAAATTATTAGCAACCATTGAAGGAGTTAAGCTAGAAAGGACCATATAAAGTAAAAAGAGGTTCATAAACATGAGGAAAAACGAAACCATCTAACACGAATCTTTCACGCTTTAAAACTTCCCTCCTTTCTGATCTCAGAGAACTCTTTAGGGGGAACGAACTTTTTCCAGTACCAGTGCTTTCTCCATACCTCAGACATCTCCTCAATCGGTATACCCTTGGTCTCGGGCAAGAAGAGAGCCATGAAAACCGTCATCACCACCAGAAAGAAGGAAAAGAATATGAACAACCCGAACTTCAAATGGCATAGCATTACTAAGAAGATTTGAGCGATGAAAAATGTGAAAAGCATGTTAGTGGATACGGTGAGACTCTGAGCAGCAGACCGAATTTCAAGCGGGAAAATCTCACTCGGCACCAACCATCCTAGAGGTCCCCATGACCATGCAAAAGCTGCCACAAAGAGACAGATAAAAACCACCACAAGAGCAGCATACGTTCTTGACAGTACACCAGGATTACCGTCTCTCCCGAACTTGAGAGCAATCAAAACCGCAATAACAACCTGTTCAAGTAAACAAATGGATTATGTGAGAGCGGATCCAAAACCACATCCTAGAAGTCCATTTTCTCAACTGTTTCACAAAGTCAAACATGAACATTATTAGTAGGGTTAATTTCATTTATATCCCCTGAAATTTGAGTGTGTCATCATTTACACCCCTAAAGTATGACATTATTCTAAAATTTTATTTTAATACCTAAACTACCCTTCATGCTATTTAGGTTGTGTTTGGAAATAAGGATTGAGTTTTTTTTTTTATCAATTTGACCCCCTCATTTTATAATTTACCCAAATATTCTTTATTTTTATTTTTATCAAATAATATATATAAAAACTAATAAAAATCTAAAAACTAATAAAAATATATTAAAATAATACAAGAAATCTGAAAAATAAAATTAGTATATATATATATATATATATATATATATATATATATAACGATGTATTTATTCAATATAGAAAAAAAGTGAATAAATATAAAATGAAGAAAAGTTTAAAAAAATAAAAATGAAAGATAAACACTTAAAAATAATTTAAATGTACATATATTTATGAGATATTTATTGGAACTAATATACTATATTGGCGTGTATAAACTAAATTAAAAGAAATTAAAAATGTAAAATAAAATAAAAAAATTAAAAGAAATTAAAGCTGAAAAATAAAAAATTAAAAGAAATTAAAACTGAAAAATAAAGATTAAAAAAAAATTAAAGTTGAAAAATAAGAAATTAAAGATGGAAAATAAGAAATATAATTTAGTAACATATATATATATATATATATGAAACCCAAATGGTTGGGGTTGGGGGCGGCGACGACAGACTGTGGTGGTGCGGGGGTATGGGTGGGTGGGTGGGTGTATTTATATATATGTGTGTGTGTGGGGCGGTGGAGGTTTGGTGGTGGTGCTGGGTAGGGCTAGGTGGTGGCGATCTGTGGTGGCGCGGGGGTAAGGGTGGGTGGGTGGGGTTGAGGAGTGGGGGTGTTTGGATACAGGGTTTAGGATTTGAAAATAGGGTTAACACTATTTTAGAATTAAATTGATTTAAGATGTGTTTGGATCAAGGGCATTTTAGATATTTCATACCATGAGAGGGTGTGATTGAAGATTTTCAAAGCTGGGGGGTGTCTGATTGAAATAAGAGCATACATGAGAGAGTGTAAATGAAATTAACCCTTATTAGTATGAGACTGCTTTAAAGTAATTAATATAGGATGGAAAAGTACTTAACGATAATGATACTCCCTCCATTACATTATAAGTGTCGATTTTTCTCTTTTTTTTTGTCCCACTATAAGTGTCCATTTTAAAAAATCAAAGTACTTTATTAATTACTTTACCAATTTAATCCTCATGTATTAAAATAATACAAAACTTAAATTATAAAATATCACATCATTGGACCCATGAAGGGTAAATTTGGCAATTCATCTCATTACCCTACAAAGCCATATTTCTTGATAAGTTGAGTTCTCAAAATGGACAGGTACACTCGAGTATATTTTAAGGAAATAAATGAAGATATAATAGGTACCTGGCAAATGAGCATTTGAGTGCCACCTTGGAGGAACAACTTTCTTCTTCCCCACTTGTCTACTACGGCAATCGAAACAAATGTGGCCAGACAATTCACTAGACCAGTGATGACAGCAGACATAAGTGAAGCAGTATTTCCAAAACCGATAGTTTTGAACAATACCGGGGCGTAAAAGACGATGATATTGTTGCCTGTGAGTTGCTGGAAGGAGGGGATGAGGAGGGCAAATGCCAACTGTGGCCTATACTTCCTCTGGCGGAGATTAGTCCATGGGTGCTCTATTTTTTTCGATTCTTCGCTGGCAGCAACCAAGTCGTTAAACTCTTCATCAACATTAATATCCATGCCACGGATTTCCTGAAGTCTAGCTCTGGCTTCTTCTTTCTTTCCACGCTCAATCAAGGAGTTGGGTGTATCCGGAAGAGTGAGCGAACCAATGATGAAGATTAGGGCGGGAACAACAGCACCTCCCAAGCTCAAACGCCATCCCCAACCACCTTTGATCTTGGCAAAGAAATAGTTCAATAGATTCGCACAAAGAATACCTATTGTGATTGAAAGCTGAAAGCCCATGTTGAGAGCGCCACGGTACTTATATGGAGCCATCTCCGATAGATAGAGTGGGGTAGCCTATCACAAACAACAAACCCAAAAATAAGCAATATATATATATATAGCAATATATATAACTGTTTTATAATATCAAACGAAATAAGCCTGTGAATATATTGTATATATTAGTGACTGCAGTCTTCGAGTGTGTGGTTCTAATAAGTTCCTACTCCAACTGGTTGTATAAGAACATCTAAAAGTATCAACCAACTCCATTAATTAGCAACTATATATAAATAAATAAACAAATCAAATGTAAATTAAGGAAAATTATATAAGATAAACCAGATATGAAAACTTCATGAAGAGTACAGTATAGATTTTGGAGTGGATCCATAAACTCCAAGTAATTAGTATTATTAGCTAACATACTATGGGTGAATGACGCTAAACACCCCTATAATTTTAAAAGTGTATGAAAAACCCTCATCTAATTCATTTTGTGCAGATAACCCCCACTACTATTCCAAAAGTGTGCACTTTGACCCCTATAATACTATTCCGTTCACGTTTTGGCCGGAATTCAGTCATGTGACATGCACAAAACATCCCTATGATTTTAGAATTGTGCAAAACCCCCTCTCTCATTCACCGAAAAAGGGTTTGTAGGGGGCTATTTGCACTTTTTGCAAAGTGTATGAGTATTTAGAAACCATGAGGGGATTTTCTGCACATTTTTGAAACCATAAAAGTGTTTAGTGTCATTTGCCCAATACACTATACGAAAATTAGGGAGACTAACAAATAGGGATAAAGTAATAATAATAATAATATATTAGAAAGCACCATATACTATATAAAGTGATCATCTTCCTTAATCTATAAATCAGCCTACTAATAAAAAAATTCATTTCAATAATAATAATAATAATAAAAGCAATAACTAATATATATTGATCATCTTTCTTATATTGCTTACTAATAAAAAAATTCAATTGGAATTTGAAGAGTACACTACATAGTAAATATAATACCTGATTGGCAAATCCAATACCGAAACCAAGGAGTATCCTTCCAATTATAAGCATTAGAACATTTTTAGCAAACCCATTGAGAATAGCTCCCGCGAAAAAGAGACTTCCACCTAAGAGCATGGACAACTTTCGTCCCAATTTTCGGGTGACAGTGGCGGCAACAATGGAGGCCAGGAGAGCTGCCAGATACAGCGATGAAGTAAACAGTGTTAAAATTTCGCTATCGAATTTACAGTATTGATTTGTTCCGGTATCACCCTCCTCCTTCCGGTAAACGGAAGGGAAAAACCTTGATAAAAATGATGGCATGGACGTCACTCCACCTGCATCCACCATTAACAATTGCCTCAATCTCAAAAAAATAAAAATAAAAGATAAAAAAATCCAAGAACAAATCAAAGAATATCTTATCATATATAATAGAAACAATAGCTTTTTTTTTTTTTTATATGATCACAAAAAAATATAAGATTTATAGATTCAACTTAACTTTCATAAAGAAAAAAAAAATCATTTAATAACACCCATGCAATATATACAACAAAGTTACATCCAAATTATTTTTGCCATAAATATGTACAAAACAATTAATAGCCAAATTAAGCAAATGTTTATTGATCTTTTATCGTGATGCTGAGGTTCAAACACTAACATATAAAAAGCCCAAAATTAGATTACATAGTTATGGACTCTAGGGTGATACATATCAATTTTATTTTATTTTGAGTGTTTTAATGTCTTATTTTTATAGAAGTTCATTTTTAGTTTTTTTGAAAGGTAAGTTTAGATGGAAAAGAACCCAAGGCAAAGCCAATACATCTACTTAGGGCATATCCTAGAGTAGTACATATTTTACACTGTCAAAATAATAAGTTTTCTCTCCACCTATAGGCTTACCAATTTTAATATAGATTTGTATAAATATATATATATATATATATATATATATATATATACACACATATATGAAATGAGAAATAGGAGTTGAGTATAGATAGATAGATAGATAGATAGATATATATACCTGAGATGCCGAGGTCATATCCGAAGATTAAACCTCCCATGGCTGCAACGATACAAGTAACCAAGACTTTCCCAGTAAGTTTGCCGGGATAGGCCTTACTCGAAGCCGCAATTGGTGCTCCCCCAGCCATTTTTTACAAGCTTCTCACTTGAGCAAAGCACTCGAGAGATTTTCAGAAATCAAAAATATCAGTTTGAGAGAACAAAATGACCTATATAGATATCAACATGTGAAATGCAGTTCAAACTTTAAACAACCTCGCGTCTTATCTTATTTATTATTATCGTTAAGCATCTTCAAGTTAAAGATTGTTTCCTAGTTTTGCTCGAGTTTGTTGAACTATGAGAGGTTTAATTATTTTATCTATATCTTTATGTAATATTTTATCTGATTTTATCTGTTATATATCTTCAAACGGCTTTATATGTGATAAGTGGCAGGAATTTTTTTTTTTAAAAAAATCAAAATATCTTCTTCTTATTTTTGTTAACTAGATTACGATAGTATATATATTTATTAATTTTTTGAGATGTTACATGAAGTTATAACCTTAAGACAGAGCAATGTGTACAATATATTCAGCAAACGTTTGTGGATCATATTTATTCAGCACTCGAAATTATTTTTGTTTTCTTTAAGTACTAAAAAAAGTTTATAAAAGAGGAAGGAAGGAGTTGCTAGTTTGCGATTCAGTTTATTTTTGTGCTCCACTTTTACACGTCAGATATAAATAGAAAATTATTGGTTACCAATCTAATTAGATAAAGTGATATATGACAGGAAGATTTGAACTCAGATAGGAAACCAGTTAGATAAAAAATAAATAAATAAATAAACTGATATATCTATATCTATACTACTGATAAATGTACGAGCCCCTTTTAATATTTCCAAACATGTTTTTCTCTAAGTGAATAGGCGTTAATGAAAAGTGGTGTATGTGTTAATTAAATAGGTGTTAATGAAAAGTGACATCCTTCTTGCACCGTTTGAGATCAGGTCTCTCCATCTCTATCCTATCCATACTAAGATTAAGCATGTGCTCTACACAAGGTGAAAGACTTAAGAGTGAATGAATGAAATAAAAAAGAAATAATAATTTTCAATCATTTAAACTTACATAGGTATTTTATTAAAAGATAAATATAATGAATATATATGTATTAATTGTAGAGTTAATGTCAAAAGTATTATAATTATATAGAAAGTAATGTTAAACAGAATAAAATTATAGAATATGAGTTGTAGTGTTATAATATTAAAGGAATTGTAAAGACAACATAATTATAACATAACTATTGAATTGAAAGAGAAATATAATAGAGAGAAAAAATAACAGTGTGCAGATTGCGTATATCAACTCCACATCAAACATCAAATTAAAGTTGATGACTGCTATTTATAGACCGTGTATGGCTATTGTAATAGACATGACTTATAACTAAACAACCTTTCACATGTAAGGTTTTATAAGGTGTGTGTAATAAATGGTAAGTTTATACATCATATTCCAAACAAATGTATCTTTTGGTTTAATCTAAGTGACATGTCTGTTCACATAATCAACCAATCAAGAGGCACGTGTATTTAATAATTAATAATATATTTTTTATTCAAAAAATGTTTGGAAATATGAAGAGGGGATGTACATTTATATGTAATATAGATATAGATAGATGTACAGATCCTATCTCTCCCTTTTGAATAAAAAAAATATTATTAATTATCTAAATAGATGTCTCTTGATTGATTGATTATGAACAAACATATCACTTATAAACAAACGACACATCTCTTTAGAATTCAACCTACTATTATAAGTCAAGTCTCTTACACTAATCATACATGGTATAAATAAGAGTCCAATTTGTTTTACACAATCAGTATCACTGGTATGTTGTCTTTCTCTGTAAGTTTAATTATTATTAAATTCTGCCCCTACAATTCTTATATATATCTATCTGTTATATTTCTCTTTTAATCTAATATCTATGTTATAATTGTGTTATGTATATAACTCTTTTACTAAATACTTATGTAAGTTTAAATGATTAAAATTATTAAATTCTTGTTTTTCCTTCATATTTTATTCACCGTGAGTCTTTCACCATGTGCATAGCAGATGCTTACTCCTAGTGCGTATTATATATATATATATATATATGTATGTATATGATACGAAACCTTCAAAATTCAAATAGGTTGGATGATAGTTTTAAACGGCACCTTCTTATGGTTGTTAGAAGACAAAACTGTTCTTGCGCCCTAAACAAAATAAATGTGACGCTATTACTTTCTCATTATTCAATTGTGACAAATACAACTTAGTTGCTTATTGTTAAGGACTAATTAGGATAAAAGCGTAGCTTAATGGACTCATTTTCTTATTGAGAGAGGCCCAAACTGAGAAGAACAATACTTGGATCATGTCCTCGTTAGCATTGATGACTCATTTTCTCGAGAATCGAGAAGAGAATTGGAGCAAAATAAGTCAAAAGCAAAAGTTGTGATGAAGAACCACTGAGTATTCAGTGGAGTTTTCACCGAGTATTCGGTAAGTATGCAATTGTGCGACATTGCGCATTAAGAGAAAAGTGGCAACAGTTTGTGTGTATTTACCCGTCATTGTGCAGCCACCGAGTATTCAATAGCCCAGTTTCAGGTTTTTTTAAAAGGAATGACTTTATGACTCATATTCTAATTGGGATATGATACAAATTGACATATCCATCAGATTTACCTATCTTATAAATACATGGGTCATTCCTATTATATGCGGTGACACAAAAATGCAAGATCTAACACAGATTGAGAGAGAGAACAAGAAGAGATACAGATTGAGATTCTTCTTCTTGGTGAGAGTTATGAATAATATATGTTTATATTATTTGCGGTGATATAGGCGTGAGTATACACTGTGTGTGTGCATGTGTATGATCTGCGGATCATCCCCTTGTAATCCTCTTATTGATTATAGTGAAACAGTGCTCTTCGTGGACGTAGGTCGATTTGGCTGAACCACGTATATATCTTTGTGTCGATTGTTTGTTGTGTGTTTGCGCGTGTATTTTCTGATTTGCAAGATTTACGATTATCAGAAGAGGGTTTGAAACCCTTGTTTTGTTCTTGGGCGAGTGTAAAAACCCTAACAGTCCCATGAGAATCAAGTTCGTCTTATGTGGTATACTATAATTTGGACACGTGCCCAAAATATTTTTTAAAAGAAATTGACACTAATTTCTATTTTTATGAAATTGTGTTTATGTTCCTTTTTACTTTTTATAAAAAAGATTGTCACATATACAAGTTGTATTGTACTCCTTCTGTCCCACTATAAGTGTCCATTTTGGGGAACTTAACTTATTAAGAAATATGACTTTTGATATTTCATATTATAGTGTAGTGAGGTGAATTGCCAACTTTGCGCTTAGTGCGTCCAATGATGTAATAGTTTGTAATTTAGGTTTTGTGTTATTTTAATGCATGAATGATAAATTAGTAAAGTAACTAAATAAAGTACTTTGACTTTTCAAAATGAATACTTATAATAAGAGAAAGAAAAGGGGAAAATGGACACTTATAATGGGACGCAGGGAGTAGCACATTAGCAAAAACCACAAACTTGGTCATTATGGACAGGACCTAAATATTATCCAATTGAAAAGTATTTTTAGCGCTAATAGAGATATATAGTAAATCCAAGTCATAACCTAAATCTCATTTTCTTTCATATCTTACTTGTAGTTATTTTCTTGCCTTTATATTCCAAAACAAAATGTTATTCCATCTTTCTTCACATTAAAATTATGAAGAGAAATTTAAATAATTTACAGCACATTGATTGAATATTAAAAAAAATGGTGATGAGTAAATCGTTCATGTTGTCGCTTTACTATTTTTAATCTTAGTTTTAAATTCGAATTCTTATAAAAAGAAATATATAAGGGTCCATTTGGTGACGTGGAATTGGGGTCTTGGAAGCTCCAATTCCAAATCTAGTGTTTGGATACAACAAAATATTTTGGAATTGGAATTGTATTCCAAACATCTTAATTCCACATGAGAAGTTGAGAATTCTAATTTTAAACCTTCAACCCAATAAATACTCTCTTTCTAATATTCAACTTTTCATAACTACAAACACACATACATATATATACATAATGACCTATATATATACATACACCTATATATATACAAATATAGACACACATATTTAAACATTCGCCTATATATACGAATATATACACCCATATATACATACGCTTATTTATACACACATATATATATGTTCTAAATCCATATATATACAAATATGAATACACATGCATATACATAAATGTATATACCCACACATACACACATAAACATATACGTAAAAACTCACACATATATACACAACCACATGGGCTAATATTTTTTTTAAAATTCCTATTATATATATTTAAGCAAAAAATAAATTATATGCATGATTTGCCCCCCCCCCCCCCCCCCCCCCCCCCCCCCAAATGATTAAAAGCCCAAATTTAATTTTATGGCCCGACCATTTAATTCAAAATAAAAATTAATAAATAAAATGAAAGATGTATTTGTGTAGGCCTAATTATAAAAAGACACAATCTAAGATTATATTAAAAATAAAACATGGTAATATTTTATTAATAATTTATTTCCATTATAACCTTATTGATTAATTGAATTTCAATTTTAATATTTCTCTAAAAAAATTTACCAAAAAGACTCATACTTTATTTTTATTTGTTTAATTTGGATACATTCATCCATATTATTTCAAGAAGTTTAGAAATTTTAAAGTAAAAACTATCAATTATTGAATTGCAATCTGTCAAAGTTATTAAAATTACTCATTTGATAGATTTTGATTCATTTTAGAGTGGTAGAGGAGCTAAACAAGCTAGTAGTTGAACTATCGAAAAATGTATTTTTTAAGGATGAATTTATTAAAACACAACTTCGTTATAAGATTGAATACGAGTTCCTCTTACAAACTACTTGAGTATCATTATTAAAAATGAAATCGTTCAAACTTTTAGTTTAGATTCTCTAGTAAATTATTTTTATTCTTTGAAATAGGGTTTTCAATTTGTTTTTCTTGCATTCGTTGATCTTCAAGTTCAATTTTGTTAGTAAATTTTGGGGGGTTTTTTCCCAGGTAATGATTAAATAGGAGAAAATGTTTTTTTTATATATATATTTAAAAAACAAATTGGTTAAAATTTAGCTATTTATATATTTATAATAGATATAATTTATTGTCGAATATTTTTAAGTACAAATATATTTATATCGCGTAATTTACACATATATATATATATTACAGTTGAATTCCAAGATTATCCAAACAATATTTGGAATTGCATTTGTGGAATGAAAATATCATAAAATTCCAATTTCAATGCAATTTCAAATCCGCTCAACAACCGGACCCTAAACTCATAATCATCACTTTGTATATGTGTAGATGCAGAAAAATACACAATAATAATTGGGGTAAAAAATTGGATACTTTATTCAATCTTTGGCTTTGTATTTATACAGAATTCTGGTAAATGGGTCAAGCTCATTTACCCAAGTTTATCAATCCCTTAAATCAGGGGATTTGATAAACTCTACCCCTTAAAGCAGGACAATTCCCTAACTTATGGATCACTCATCTTCTAGAAAATTCTATGGGTCAATTTATCTCTTCGGCCCATCTGTCTTCAGTCCATTTATCAACAACCCATCAGTCTTGTGGCCCATCCTGGTTGGGCAATGCATTATTTCGACTATTACACAGGCCCCTGAGGTTATGGGCTTGAGATTCTCTTTTAAAGCCCATGACCGAATAATTGCAAATACATATGTATATATATATATATTGATAGCTTTTATGGGAAATGGAAACAATGAGTTGTCATGCCATCATTAGGCATTAATGACATTTCAAAATAAGGGGTCATTACTTCCTCAAATCTTGCACCATGATAGCTCATCGTGGGTTGCGCGATCTTCGGGATTCGTGCAGTCCTTTGGCATCCTTCTCTCTTTCTATAAACCCCCCTAAAGCTACTTCATTTCTTCATTCCTCATTTACAGCTACTCTCTGCTCTCAATTTCTATCTTTGAAACACGTCTCTCTCTTATTCCTGAAATCCTTTTCGTTTGGTCAGTTTCAGATCCCCCAGCAACACGGAAGTCTGCTTCCACCCGAATTTTTCCTTGTCACGTCACTATTATCTGAATAAGTCGGACGGTTTCTTCCTTTTTTCTTTATTTTTCACCTCTGCCCCCTTCTATCTCTTCTACCTTTCTTGGTACTATGTCTGATAGTGACGATACCCGATCGGTAGAGGAGGTTGTTCTGTCCTCTACCACTGGCTCCGATCCCACCAGTAGTGACAACCCTTTGTCTACCCACCAAGGGGCCCCAAGACCAGTTTCCCAAAGCACCGATCTTCCGGGTTCGTCAGTGAATCCGGAAACACCCATTTCAAGGGGCCCCACTGAATCTGTAGAACCCAAGTCCTCTGAACCATTTGTAGTGGCCCCTCTTAAGAGAATTCATCCTTAAGTAGATGTCAAACATCTTTGGGCTGAGACCCAAGTACCTGGGGATGTTGATGTGGACCTTTACCCAGGTTACCTTGATTTTACCAAGAGTCAGGGACTAGCACTCGGTAGTATTCTGTTATCGACAATTCATCTTAGGGTTTTAAGGTTTCCCCTTCACCCTTTCTTTCACTATGTGTTCTTCATACTAGGCTTACATCCCCTTCAACTGAATCCG
Source organism: Cornus suecica (assembly GCA_963922005.1). Lineage (NCBI taxonomy): Eukaryota > Viridiplantae > Streptophyta > Magnoliopsida > Cornales > Cornaceae > Cornus > Cornus suecica. The sequence continues at coordinate 88,459,383 of OY998238.1, read as the reverse complement.
AACAGCCTTAGGATTCTGTCCATGCTCTTGTTGTACAATAGGGATTTGGACCTTAACCTAGGTTTAGCCGACCGACTCCTCTGCTATTTTTCCAAAATGCCAGAGCGAGTAAGGGTAGATACAATCTCTTTACCTTCTATGGTCGGAGTATATGCACTGATACCGAAAAGTCTGATAAAGGATGGAAAGAGAGAATGGTAATTGTGAGTGGTAACTGGTCTTACCCATTTTCTCGTATATTCCCGATCCCAAGTACGTTTGGTGCCATCCGTCTGCCTATCTACCGCCCCCTTCATAAAGCCTCTTGCCTTTGCAAGTACTGTGATCTTCATCTGGGGGATTATGCCTATAAATTTCTGGGTTATGAGAATAGGGACATCCCCATGTCTTTCATAAAACAACGTATAGGCCTCCTGAAAACCCATATCTGGGACAAAGCCCGATCTGCTACTCATCTGCTGACTTCGAAAAACCTGGAGTCAATTTCTAATTTGGGCGCTACTGTTGATAGGATGGACTTGCCCGACAAACCTCTTTTTGCCAGACGCCCTCAAGTTCCTGAAGGGGTCACCTTGGTTGATGTTGTACCGCTCTCAATAGCACCCCCGACGACTTCGGTACCTCCTCCAGCGCAGAGTCTGGTAGCTCCGCCAACACAGAATCCCGTAGCTCCACCCCAGCCTCCTCTAGGAAATCCTCCAGTTACCAGGACCCGATCCTGTACAGGGGGTGGAGTGGCCAATAAGAGGGCCAGAACTCAAGCTGATAATGTTTCTATCAGTGAAACCCCCCAAGCTCCGGAGGCATCCCGTACTCTAATTCCCTGGGAACCGAAGTTCTTTCTACCAGATGGGACTCCGGTCTGCGCCGATCATCTTACCCTTACCCAGCCAGAAGCTCTTTGGGCTATGGCAAAAGGTATTTGGACTCCGGCCGATAGGGCTGCTCAATTAAAAATCTCCAGGACCGATCTTGTGAAGAAGACCTCCATAATGGTCATGGAGGTATATACTTGTTCATCCTTTTGCACTTGGTTTATTTGTTTTTGCCACTTCATATAATAATCATTTCCTTTTTGTGCAGCTTCTCTATGGGGTCCAGGCTTACAACAACATTTGTGGAGTCTGATGTCAGGGAGATGGCCAATATGAAGGCTCAGATCAAGCAAAACAATGAACATCGGGTGGCCTTGGTGAAAGAGGCTGATGGCCTTCGTCAGATCGTCTCAGAGCAAAAAAACCTTCTGGTGATCGGTGAGGCGGAGAAGCGGGAAAAAAAACCTTTTGGCTCCTGAGCTTAAAGAAATGAAAGCAGCTAACCAGAAGATGGCAACTGAAAAAGTAGAGTTAGAGAATCTTCTGGCTCTTGAACGGGGTAAGGTGGAGGTGTGCCGCCTGGGGGGGGGGGGGGGGGCTACATATGTACAATCGATATTGTACTATTTGTGACATCCGAACGGTCAGAGCCTGGCGAGAGAGGCATGAAATGGAGCACATCCCTCTGGAAGCTCGGGAGTTTTAAGACCGCTGAGCAATTTGATGCCCACATGGGAGTGTCTCTTCCCTACAAAAACCCTCATGCCTCCAAAAATGAGAAGAGGTTCACTGCCATTCTGAAGGGGGAAAAATATCATCCTCCTGATCAGTAGAATAGGTTTTTGAGTTTATCTGTACTTACCCCTTCCAAAAGGGTATTTTTGTAACTTTTCTCACCTTAGTGTTTATTTTGTTCTTTGTTTCCATGCAATATTTAGTCTTTGGGCATATGGCCCCTGATACATTCTCCTTGGCTAGTTCATATTATATTTGAAACTCAGCACTTAGGAAATTTTAATTTAATAACGGAGCCTTTGGGCATATGGCCCCTCAGGCTTGTCTTCGTCCTCCGGTTAGTTCAAATCATGTTTGAACTCAAACACTTAGAAAAATTTGAATTAAACATGGAGTCTTTCAGGCATCTGGCCCCTGAGGCTTTGTTGTTATCCTCTGGTTAGTTCAAATCAAGTTTGAACTCAAACACTTAGGAAAATTTTAAGCATGAAGCCTTCGGGCATCTGGCCCCTGAGGCTTGTTCTTGTCCTCTGGTCAGTTCAAATTGGGTTTGAACTCAACACTTAGGAAAATTTTGAATTTAAGCATGAAGCCTTCGGGCATCTGGCCCCTGAGGCTTGTTCTTGTCCTCTAGTCAATTCAAATCAAGTTTGAACTCAACACTTACGAAAATTTTCAATTAAGCCTGAAGCCTTTAGGCATTTGGCCCCTGAGGTTTGTTCTTACCCTCTGGTTAGTTCAAATCAAGTTTGAAGTCAAACACTTAGGAAAACTTTTAATTTAAAATTGAGCCTTTAGGCATATGGCCCCTAAGGCTTGTATTTGTTCTCTAGTCAGTTCAAATCAGGTTTGAACTCAACACTTAGGAATATTTTAATTAAAAATAAATAGAACATCCGTATAAAATACAATGTATCTTTATTGAAATGAACTTGAGAGTCATGAAGCAAAGGTGCCGGACATTGGGCACAGATGCTTTATTATAATCAGTAAAATGTGTCATATGTGAGACACATTTTTATTATTTTAACAAGAAAAAAGAAACTTCCTAAGGATAATACCTCTTCAGTCGGTAAACATTCTGAGAGTTGGACTCGATGCGGCATGTTTCGTTCTTCCGGACCCGATAAGCCTCGCGTACGATAACCTCAACTACTGTGTAAGGTCCTTCCCATGTCTCTCGTAATTTGCCTACAATCCCAATCTTTCTTTTTAGCACCATATTGCCTACCTGGAATTCTCTTCTCTTGACTTTCTAATTGAACCGTGCCCTGACTTGTTGCTGATAGGCAGTCAGCCTTATCCCGACAACTTTCCTTCTTTCCTCTAGTAGGTCCAAATCATGGGCCAGGTGCTGATTGTTTGGCCCTTTCTCCCAGGCTTGACTTCTCAAAGTAGGTACTCTCAACTCAGTCGGGATAACTGCTTCGGCCCTGTAAGCCATGGCGAAAGGGGGTCTCTCCCATTGGTTGCCTCAGAGTAGTCCGATAGGACCATAACACCTCAGACAATTTCTCCAACCATGCCCCTTTTGCTTTTTCAAGATTTTTCCTCAGTGTATCAAAAATGGTTCTGTTTGTTCTTTCAGCCTGCCCATTTCCCTGCGGATAGCCGATGGAAGAAGTGTTTTGATTGATCCCATGATTTTCCACGAATGCTTGAACCCTCCTGTTATCTAGATTAGTGCCATTATCCATCATTATAGTTCGGGGTAGACCGAATCTACATATGATGTGGCTCCAGATGAACTTTATAACATAGCTACCTGTGATGGTGGGATATGTTTTGGTTTTCACCCATTTGGTAAAGTAGTCTGTAGCCAGAAGAACATGAGTGGTTGATCGTATAGCCTTCGGGAGAGGACCCACAATGTCCATCCCCCATCGGGCAAAAGGGTGAGGGATAATTATTGGGTTCAATAACTCCGGAGGTGGATGAATGGCATCCCCATAAAATTGGCACTTCTTACAATGTCGGGTATAGACCTTAGTGTCTCTTGACAAATAGGGCCAAAAATATCCCTGGGTGAGAACTTTGTGGGCTAAAGACCTCCCTCCGAAATGATTGCCACAGGCTCCTACATGAATCTCCTCCATGACCGCCGAAGCTTCGGAGGGCGTGAGACATCTTAAGTATGCCCCAAAGAAAGACTTGCGGTATAATTGGCCGTTGTATAGAGCATATTTGGCTGCCTTCATTCTTATCTTCCCGACTTCTGATTTTGACTAAGGCAATGCACCAGTCCTCAAATAATCTGCTATAGGGTCCATCCAATTTGGCTCCCAAGGAATGACCATTACTTCTTCGGGGGGCTCCAAGCTTGATTGGACGATGAAGTCTATTGGTACAGCATGAGTCATACTTTCTTCTGTTGCGGAGACCTGGTTAGCTAAATGATCTGCTATAAAATTATCCCCTCTGGGAATCTGTTCGAAGGTTAACTGCTGGAACCCTTTGGCTTCCTTTAGAACCAAATTCTTGTACGCTTCCATTTTCGGCTTTCGGGTTTTATACTCCCCATTTAACTACCGTACGACCAAATGGGAATCACTTCGTAGCTCTGCTTTATGTACTTTAAGGCTTTAGGCCAACCGAATTCTTGCAAGAATGGCCTCATATTCGGATTCATTGTTAGAGGTAGGAAACTCCAGTCTAACGGACTGCTGGATTTTAGTGCCATCTGGTGTCACGAGCTCTACACCAATCCCTACTCCGTTGACATTTGATGACCCGTCTACGAACATAACCCATAAGCCAAGTTCATTTTCTTCGAAAGAGTCTGTAGTTTCTGTTTTTAACAAAAAGTCAGTTACTGCTTGGCCTTTGATTACAGTTCAGGGGACATAGGTTATGTCAAAAATCCTGAGTTCAATTGCCCATTTGGATACTCTCCCCGATAACTCAGGCTTCGCCATTATGGATCTGATCGGGGTTGTAGTTGGCACTACGATCGGGTGCGCTTCAAAATAATGCCGAAGACGTCGTTTTGCATTGATCAGTCATAATACCAGTTTATCCTGCTTCGAATAACGGGTTTCTGCATCAGCAAGGGCTTTGTTGGTGTAGAAGACTGGTGTTTGGTACCCCTTGCCCTCCTTGACCAGAGCGGCGCTGGTAAATGTCGCAGATATGACCAAATACAGGTGTAACAGCGCATCGGCTTCTGGGGTTGCCAGTATAGGAGGCTTTGCCATATAGCTTTTGAGTTTCTTCAGGGCTTCCGATTGCTCTGGCCCCCAGACCTCTCCTTTTGCCGCCTTTATAGCTTGAATGAAAGACTTGCACCGATCGGTTAAGCGAGAGATGAAATGACTGAGGGTTGCTAATTTTCCGGTTAGTACTGGATCTCCTTCCGGGATCTTGGCTCTGCTATCTCCATGAGAGCTTTGACTTGTGCCGGGCTAGCTTGTATTCCCGTTCGATCAACTATGTGTCCCAAGAACTGGCCAGAAGCCACTTCGAATGAACATTTGGACGAGTTGAGCTTCATTTTGTACCTTCTGAGGGTATCAAACACCTGCTGCAGATCGGTCAGGTGATTACTTTTTACTTTGCTTTTGACCACCGTGTCATCAATGTAAGCCTCTATGGTGGATCCCATCATGCCCTGGAAAACTTTGTTCACAACCTTTGAAAGGTTGCACCTGTATTTTTTAGTCTGAAAGACATAACTGTGTAACAATATGTACTTGGCTCAGTGATGAACGATGTATTTTCCTCATCATCGTGGTTCATTCGTATCTGCTTATATCCAGAGTACGCATCTAGAAAACTCAAGCGCTCGAACCCTGCGGTGGCATCTACTATCTGATCGATCTTTGGTAAGGGGAAATAGTCTTTCAGGCATGCTCTGTTCAGATCGGTGAAGTCCACGCACACCCTCTATTTCCCATTCTTTTTCTGGACCACAACAACGTTTTCTAGACAGGACGGATATTATACTTCATTTATGAATCCTGCTTGGAGAAGTCGATTAACCTCTTCAATTATGATCTGGTTCCGTTGTGCCCCCATCCGCCTTTCCTTCTGTCTGACAGGTTTTGCTCCGGGATCCACGTTGAGGGAATGCTGGGCTACTGAGGGATCGATGCCAGTCATATCCATATGTCCCCAGGCAAATATGTCAGCGTTAGAGCGTAGTAGGGCCTCCATTTCTTCTTTCTCTTGAGCGCTAAGGCCAGAACCGATATAAGCCAACCTTTCGGGGTGATCGGGGTAGATCTGTACTTCAAGCAAAGGTTCAACTGCTATTGATGACCCCGCACCCTCTTCCTGTAATTGCTATTGGTCATCGGGTACTGGCTTGAATCGTGACCCTCGTTCTGGTTTAGCCCTTTTCTTTAGACTCTTCATGGTAACAACATAACACTCATTGGCTGCTACCTGATCGCCCCTGATGTCAATCACATCAATTCTGTTCAGATCGAGGCATCGCATGACCTGATGCATTGTTGACGGAACTCCGTGCATCCGATGGATCCAACATCTCCCCATAAGGAGATTATAGGAGGGTTTGACATCCACCACCACGAAGGTTTCTCTGAGCGTGCGCCTTGCTACTGTTACTGATAGCTGAATCTCTCCCACTGGTTCCACTCTTCTACCATCAAATCCGGCTATCGGGCTCCTGGAAGGGACTATCTCCTGGGGGTTGATCTCTAACTTCTGAAAGGCCTACTTGGTGATAATGTTGGCACTGTTTCCTGGGTCAACCATCACTCTTTTGATCAAGCAATTCGAGACCATGAGAGAGATAACAAAGGGATCGTCATGTGGAGATTGAATGCCCCGTATATCTGTAGAGGAGAAAGTTATACGGGCATCCTCCTTCGGGCTTCAGAACTCCCTGACTTCCCCAACCCTTCGCAGCTTCTGGGCTTGATGCATCTGAGATCTATGAGATTCCTCCACTTCTAATCGACTTGGTCCTCCGTGAACCATATGAATGATTCTTACGGGCCGTCCCATTGCCCCCTTGGCGGGTGTATGAGATGGTTGATCTGATCGGGTTCCTTCCTTGGTAACATACTTGGTCAGCTCTCCTTTTGCTATCATAGCTTCCACCTGTCTCGTGAGGCTTCTGCACTCGTTGGCGTGGTGCTCGTACTCGCCATGGAAAACACAGTGCCTCGACATATCTCTCTGATCCATCGGCTGTTTGATAGGTGGTCGTGACAGGTAGATTCCTTTACCCTTAGTCTCCTGGTATAGTTTGGCCAGGGTAACCTTTAAGGGAGTGACTTTGTCTTCAAACCTCTGGCATTTCTCTGGGACTGGGGAGGGTGCAGGAGGTTCGCTCGGTCGCTTCGGGTCTGGTAAATGGGTCAAGCCCATTTATCCAAGTTTATCAATCCTTTAAATCAGGGGATTTGATAAACTCTACCCCTTTTTGGACTCTCCATTCCATAAGCATGACAATTCCCTGACATAAGGATCACTCATCTTCTAGAAAATTCCATGGGCCAATTTATCTCTTCGGCCCATCTGTCTTCGGCCCATCAGTTTTCAGCCCATCTATCAACAGTCCATCAACCATGTGGCCCATCCTAGTTGGGTCATGCATTATTTCGACTATTACAATATGTTATTACTCTATTTACATTTCGATAAAGTACAAAAGTCACTCATTTATATAGTGATTAATACCACTCATTATTTAATATGTTCTCCCTTCTTTAATAAAATTTTACCTTCGAAAAAAAAAACACACCACTCATTTCAAGCTAAATTGTGAAAGACGTTTAACTATCATTCAACCAAATGAAGTTTATTTTCAATCTCTCTCCCAATCATGTAATTCTGGTAGGGAAAAAAGAATCTAATATAAAATGCTTGAAGTGTAACCGAATTTCAAAGTACCACAATCCGATTCAGCCAAAGAGAAAAAAAATGAATAAACTTTCTACTGGTAAGTACCGTTTGTTTATTGTGTTGTAAATAAGTAAGGAAGTCAATGCCGGCCATGGGACAAGGTGACACAGGCGGTCGATTAGGGCTTCCAGGTCAGGGTCCCAAATTTTTATTTTTATTTTTAATGGTTTTTGGTAGTTTTGTATTTTTTTTGTTTTAAAACCTAATGTAATTACACAATTTAAGACCTCAATTTTTTAAATATATATATATATATTACAATAAATCTAAAAAAATAAAAAAAATTTGGTTGAACATCTCAAATCATACTAAATCCTAATATAATTTCACAATTTGTGGCACAAAATTTTATATTTTTGGATTAAAAAATTTTAAATTTTTAACTCAATTAAGCTAAAGTCTAATCTAAATCAAACCCTTATTCTTATTAGAACTAGAAGATTACTTATACTCTGCACAATATTTAACGACTAGACCTAGGCTCTCGCAACTGTTACTCTTGTCCAATGATAACAACTTTTTGTGCGATTATTTTATCTTATTTTTATTTCACTGATTTGCATCAATTGACTAAAACAGGCACTTATCATGAAGTTCGAATTTATATCATATATAGGGTAGATGTAGTCAAAATGCTAAACATCTTGAAATTGATTTTATTATACAATCATGAATATTGTGGATGAATATGTGATCTAACACGTGTCCAAAATAATGAATAAAATTTTCTAAAAAATAAGTAAATCAAAATTAAAGTAATGCATGACAAAATTAGAATTCTATAAAGTAATTAATATTGAAATTAAATATTTCTTGATTTGTGATAGAACTTCAAAATTAATTTTCAAAGGTGTGCATTGCAATATATATACATACGTTTCCGGACGAGAGGGTGGGATGTAAAAATTCCTAGGTTCTTCACCATGAGATTCTAAGTTCAAATCCTCCTAATTATATTTTCGTCTCGGCCATTGGAGGTTTACCCGGTCGTTAACTTTAGGGCCCGGTAATTAGTCGAGATGCGCGTAAGTTACCCGGATCATCCAGTTACCAAAAAAAAAATTATATATATATATATACACATACACATATATGAATAAGTACAATCAACGAAACACTTTGTATAGTTATTAAAATTAGGTGGCACTATAGCATATTAGCATGAATTGAGAGAATTTTATAATTGAGTTCAACAAACAAGAATTATCACTTGTCTAACGGTTCCTCGTGCACAATCAAACTTCAAATTACAAACACAAACTAATCAAACAAAGTTACAACTAGAGGTGAAAACATATATAGAAGTAGAACCCCACAAAAGAAAATGCCTTAAATGATGCTATTTGGATGAGCAAGTAAAAGTCAGAATGTCCGGATCACATTCGAATTTCAACATGTCCCCTTGGTTCAAGCTCACCCATGCTTCAATTCCAGTGCCACATTTGGTATCCAGAAGACCAACCATTTCAACAGTCACATTCACATAACCAAATATCCAATATGGCTTCCCCCACCCAAAATCAGCTTCATAAACGGGGAACTTGGACATGCTTGTGAAGTGACGGACATCTACATTCTCATCATACATTCCTTCCCGAATTTCATTTATAAACTCGATCGCTTTCGAGAAAACTTCTTCAGTATCACTTATAATTTTTGAAAAATCAGCACGATTTTTTCGTATTGTGCTGCCTACTAGGCCAACCAAATCGTGCAACTCCATCTTGTTCAGGTCGGACTTAAATTTGACTGGAGCTACCGAATAGAAATTCCCGAAAGAGCACTCCGGTGTCATAATACCGGTTTTTTCTCTTAACCCTATTGAAATGGACATCACCGAGTCCCTCAATTGCCCGTGTTTTGCACGGGCAACGTTGATGAGGGCCCTCCATATCAATGCCAATACCACCACCACCTTCGATGGTTGGTGTACATCGGTAGTACTGCTGCCCAAGCTTGGACCACAACTTTCTCGAAAACAATTAGTCTTCAAGTCGGATATTGTTTTGCCATCAAACAAAAACATTTTGGTGACAATCTTAGCTGATCCTCCACTCTTTGGAGGTGGATGAGGCTTTAGTACTCGTGATAAATCTCTAGCCGGGAAACGAGCAGCCAAGTCGAAACTAGGCCATTTATGAACCTTACTAATATCCCCTAAGCGACTTGTAATGGCCCATTCATGCACAAAAGAACTTATTGTGAATCCGTCCATAATAATATGTGAAGCATATATGGTGAAAACGACCCCTATCAAAAATTAAAATTTATTTTAGTATTTAGTCTCATCAATAATCTGGAATAAATGATCCATGCACGATAAATCATTCATAGTACGCGTCCTACTCACTTGTTCTTAATAAAATAGGATCACACAACTAGGGGTATGTGTTATATTCTTATTCGACACATATTAGTCGGACATGGGCAGGAACAGATCCATAAAATTATGTAAATTGGGAAAAACTTTTACATTGGGGGCAATACAATATTATTTTTTGATAATTTTATAGGGGCAATTTGAATATTTGTTATTTTTTTTATAAAAAAAGTAGTAAAATTAAATGAAAACAAAAATATCCTATAAGGGGCATGTGCTCCCCATATTGATAGGGTAGCTCGTGCTTGGATATGGGTTTGTGATATGTGTCTAACACTTTTGGTAAGATATTTATCCAAATTTAGATTCAAATAATTCCATGTTAATATATTATTACTTCAAATGAGTGAAATATCTAGTTTGAACACTATTTAAAACATTATCAATGTACACTTGATCATAAAATAAAAAACTTATATAAAATGAATATTTAGCCATGTTTGTGCGTCCTTCTATTATGGGCAAACTTTTACATTGGGGGCAATACAATATTATTTTTTGATAATTTTATAGGGGGCAATTTGAATATTTGTTATTTTTTTTATAAAAAAAGTAGTAAAATTAAATGAAAACAAAAATATCCTATACGGGGCATGTGCTCCCCATATTGATAGGGTAGCTCGTGCTTGGATATGGGTTTGTGATATGTGTCTAACACTTTTGGTAAGATATTTATCCAAATTTAGATCCAAATAATTCCATGTTAATATATTATTACTTCAAATGAATGAAATATCTAGTTTGAACACTATTTAAAACATTATCAATGTACACTTGATCATAAAATAAAAAACTTATATAAAATGAATATTTAGCCATGTTTGTGTATCCTTCTATTAGATAATTGACACGTCCGAAAATAGAATACATACCAATCTCCAACTCACGTAACCCTGTCCATGTAGATATAGATTAGGGATATAAATGCATCGATCAGTTGTTCATGCCAAGGTTGTAAAAATCAGGAATCTAAGTAGGATTGTTGGGGGTTGTATTATTAATAAATAATTTTGTTTATTTTTTTAAAGAATAATATATTTATAATACAACAAAAATATAATCAAAACATAAATATGAAAAAAAGGTTAAAATTTTGAGTCTTTAATTGTTTTCTCATAAGTTTGGACCATATATTGGGATGTTGTACTAAATCATTAAGATTTTGGGTCTTTTTATATGGGGTACCTAATCCTCAAACCATTATTTCAGCCCAAAAATTCAAAAACACCTGTGAGTAGAATCGTTATAAAATTGTAAAATCGTACAAAAATCATGATAGAATCGTAATATTTTATGTATTAGGATTGCGAACTATGGTTCATGTATATCTTAGATGATTAGCTCGTCAAGGCTTTATTCAGATTCGATTTTTAAACTTCTGTGTAATGAGATGATTCAAATGAGCCAATCCTAAATAGTGTGGATCAACTCCTTTAGGCTATGTATTCATGAACGTAGATATTGTAGACATGAACATTTATGAGTATAATCTTGTAGAATTATACGATTAAGTCATTCATCTAGTCAAAACTATCTTGTATGTGTTAAAATCAACTTGTTACCATGAACGCATATGACTTTTGTTACCTCTTTGTTCCAAATTAGTTATCCAAGTCTGACTTAACACAAACAAAAGCTAGCACTACATACCTCCACATTTAAGCAGTGTGACTTGTACACCAACAATGGGGCTTGTGATTAGAGTTGCTGCCCCAATGTCGTGTGGCACAAAATGATCTACAAGCTGAGTGGGAAGCCTTTCGCCCACAAGTTGAGCGAGCTCACAGTTGAGTTGAGCCTCCAAATATGCAACCCCGTCATCGTTACAATCGACCAAAAGCTCATCATTCACATATCTTCCTGCAAGGGGATAGAACCGCGTCAAGGTATCGGACAATGACGTTTGCAATTGTTTGTGTATGTCGATATCTCTAACAAGGTTGGTAGCAGAGTATAGGAAAAAGAAGGGCACATGTACTGGGGGAGTCAACTGATCAAACAAGGATAATTTGTAGGTTCTGAGGTGAGCTAGTGTTGGAGATGATGGTTTTATCAACTTTCTGGACAAGATTTGGACTTCCATTTTCGAATTTTTTTAAGGTTGGAATGTGTGAATTGGAATGAAATTTCAGGCACAAAGCAAGACGACTTTTAAAGATTCAGACTAGACGTCAAGAGACAAGGAAAAATACATTTTAGTTATCCCAAAAAAGTAGATTTATAGAGATTTTTTTTCCTCCCCTGATGAGACTTGAACCTAACATTCTAATTAGACTAACAGGTCTCTAACTTCTTTCACATACGTCGCAAAATACCTTCCCACACTCATACCAGCACTTCCCCCTGAGCCTCCACCCCCCCCCCCCCCCCCCCCCCTTTTATCTCAACCTCCCAAACCCTTTCCCTCTTTTTTCAAAATCCCTACTCTCAACCATCAGCTCCCCATTTCTTCATCACCACCCCTTCCCTCTGGTTCCATTTTGGGCCCTCCCCCACTTGTTCTCCCTTTTCCCTTGACTACTGATGTTGATCATTTTGCTGACAATGTTTATGAGTCTGATGAAGACCATGAGATCTCAATGGCCGTTCAGTACAACTCCAAAATGAATGCTTTTTCCAGAGAGTTGGATGTTATTGGTAAGGTTGTTGATATTCTGCAAAGAGACAACTCGGTGTTAAAATGAAAATTGGTTCATGCCTTGCCTGGGGTGGATCATGAAAAGAGCTTAAAACTGAAATTAAGCATAGAGAAAAGAATGCCTCTCTCCTGAAGCAGATTAAATTCCTCAAAGGTCAGCTTCACTTTCATCTTGGAGCAAAAGCTCTCTCCATCCCAACATTGCAGGACTTTACCCATCCGGTTTGTCCCTCTTCTCCTTTTTCGCCTATTGGTTCTTGCCCATCTGGCAATGCCCCTCTTCTGACAGCTCCTCCACCCACTTTTTCTCTTCCCAATGCCCCTTTTTCCTCTCCCCCTCATTGTTTTTCAACCCTCATTCCCTTGTCACATCCTACACCTCCCCCTACAAGCACACCTTTACCTCCCCCTACAAGCCTACCTTTACCTGCAAAAGCAAACCCACCTAACACGCTACAACCCACTGGACATCTTCCTGTTTTGACCATTGGTTCGCCTTCCTCTTCCACCACCCCAATTCCCTTTCATCTCCCTCCTCCTGCCACTTGGTCTTCCATTGCTGGGCACCATAAGATGTGCATGGAATTTATTGAGCCTTCAATCATTGATGGAGTCACTGTGGTGATCCCTCCCCCCGAAACACTTGCTGAAGGAGCTCTGGAATGGAGAAGCAGCATTGTGGGTTTTTTCCTCTCAAAGAAATTACCTTTTGGCTTGGTCAACACCATTGCCAAGAGACATTGGAATGGAAAAGGCCTTATGGAGACCATTGGCATTGAATCAGGTATCTTTATTTTCAAGTTTAGCACTGTGCAAGAATGTAAAGCTGTTTTAGAAGAGGGCCCCTGGATGTTTGCGAGTATGCCTATCATTCTTAAGCAATGGAAACCCAAAATGCAATTCAACAAAGATACTGTCATCTCCATCCCTATTTGGGTCAAATTCATAAAGTTACCTCTTGAATGTTGGAATAGTAAAACTCTTAGTACTATAGCAAGCGCTGTGGGAGTTCCTCTTTTTGTTGATGACATGACAGAATCTAAGCAAAGAGTATCTTTTGCCCGTGTCTGTATTGAAATTAAGCCCTCTCAAAAATTGCCAAGCTCTGTTAAAGTTCAAGTTGGGGTTAATGAATTTATTATTGCTGAGGTTGAATATGATTGGATACCTCAAACCTGTACCCTTTGTTCCTGTTTTGGCCATACAAATGCCAATTGTGCCAAGGTTGCTAAGGCTGCCAAAGTTTGGGTTCCTAAAAAGACTAATCCTGTTGACCTCCCTGCAGACCAATGGATTACTGTCTCTCATAAATCCAAGAATGTTTCCCCCTCTTCTATCATTACTCCTGTTGCCACCTTACCTTGCTTTTCCCCCTCTCACATTTCTTTTCATCCACCTCCCTTAGCCTATTTTTCCATTCCTGGCATTGACCCCTCTCCACCTATCATCTCATTGCCCACCCCCTCCCCTGCTATTAAAGGCACTCTCACATCCCTTCCTTCAAACACCCCTCACTCCCCATCTCACTCTTCTAACAGATTTGTAGCCTTGTCATGCCCAGATAATGTTAATGATATTGCCGAGACCTATGCTTCCTCCCCAACCGTTGCCTTTGAGCCTTCTTGCCCTTCCTCTCCCCTCGCTGTTAGGAAACCTAGGATTTCTCCTAGGGAAAGAAAGAAACAAAGGAAACTTGCTAAGGAAAATGCTAAATGCAATAAGGAAATTGCCTTGGAAGATTCTGTTAGTTTCTTTGCCGACATTTCCCCCCCCCCCCCCCCCCCCCCCCCCTCCCCAAAAAAAATCCAATGACTTTTGGAGCCTGGAATGTTAGGGGAATGAACAACCCCTCAAAGCACTCTGAAATTAGGAAATTTATTAATTGCAATCATTTGGATTTTGTTGGTTTGTTGGAGACAAAAGTCAGATCTGTAAATACCCCCTCTATTCACCAATCCATTTCTCATTGGCCCCTCATCTCTAATATCTCCCAAGCCCCTTTAGGTAGGATTTGGATCTTATGGAACCCTCATTCTGTGAAAATCAACAGCATCAGGTTGTCTGACCAGTTTATTCACTGTTTTGTCACTTACCTTAATCAAGATCTAAAGTTCTATGCTACATTTATCTATGGTTTGAACACTTGTGAAGAAAGGAAACAGCTTTGGGCTGATCTGGAGGATATTAGCACTCAAATTGGTTCTAGCCCCTGGACTCTTTTAGGTGATTTCAATGCTATCAGAAATCCAAATGAAAAGTTTGGGGGAAGTACGTTATGGACTCCTGACATGTGTGATTTCAGCAATTGCATTTTGGATTTGGAGCTTGATGATCTTAGATACTCAGGGCAACAATTTACCTGGAATAACAAAGTTCTTAACCAAATGTTTATTGCTGAGAAACTTGACATAATGCTTGTCAATTCTCACTGGCTCACTTCTTTTCCTAGATCTTCTTCTTTTTTTCCCCTCCCCTTTGTTCTGACCACTCCCCCATCCTCACTAGCTTCGACATTCCTTTCAATTGTAAAAGACCCCCCTTCAAGTTTTTTAACTTCTGGTGTCAACACCCTAATTTTTTGGAAACTGTTGCTATGGTTTGGAGTATTGATATTGCTGGCATTCCCATGTATAAAGTGGTCACTAAACTGAAATTACTCAAGGGGAAGCTGAAGCAATTAAACCACAACAGTTTTGGGGATCTATCTAGCAGAGTGGAAGATGCCAAGAAAAGCCTTTCTGAATGCCACACTCTTTTGGATTCTGACCCAGGCAACATTGATATTAGAATTCAAGAGAAAAAATTGACTCTTGCTTACTCTGGTCTCAACAAAATCGAAGAAGAATTCACTAGGCAGAAATCCAGAGTCACTTGGCTAGCCTTGGGGGACCGAAACACAAGCTATTTCCATAAGTGTGTCCAAAATAGGAACAATAAAAGCAAAATTGATAGTGTTATGCTCCCCAATGGATCCATTTCTAAAGAAAAAGAGGACATTCAGAATTGTTTCTCCTTTTTTTTTCAGAATTTGATTGGTACTAGCAACCACAGCTACCCAGGTATAAATTTCCTTGCTCAATTTATTTCAAAAACCATTGATGCTGATCTTTTGGAAAATTTAACCTCTATTCCTACAGATTTAGAAATTAAAAATTGTCTTTTCTCAATCAAGTCTAACAAATCCCCTGGGCCTGATGGATTCAACTCCTACTTTTTTAAACAAACATGGCACATTGTAGGAGAATATGTTACTTCTTCCATTAGACAATTTTTTGAAAATGGCTTACTTCTTAAGCAAACTAATACTACTTATCTTGCTTTAATCCCTAAAATCCCAAACCCTTTGTCCCCTTCAGATTTTAGGCCCATTTCTTGTTACAAAGTCATTTATAAAGTGATTTCAATGTTATTGGCTAATAAAATTAAGCCTTTGTTTCCATCTCTCATTGACAAAGCACAAAATGCTTTTATTAAGGGGAGAAGGATTGGGGATAACATTATCTTGGCTCAAGAACTTTTGAGGGGGTATCACAGGGATCTCAACCCTCCTAGATGCACCCGAAAGGTTGATTTGCATAAAGTTTTTGATTGTCTTAACTGGCAATTTTTGTTTGACACTCTCCACATCATGGGTTTCCCTCCTCTCTTTATTTCTTGGATCACCACTTGCATCACCTCAGCCTCATTTTCAGTCTCTGTCAATGGAGAGCTATGTGGATTTTTTAAAAGTGCTAAAGGGTTAAGGCAAGCAGACCCCCTGTCTCCTTACCTTTTTGTCATTGGAATGGATGTGCTTTCATCCATTACAAACCATCTCTCTGTGTAAAACAACCAATTTGTTTACCATTGGAGATGTAAGGCTACCCACCTAACCCACTTGTCTTTTACAGATGACATTCTCATGTTTTTTCATGGGGATATCATCTCTGCCTCTTTTATCAAGAAGGCTATTGACACTTTCTCTTTGCTCTCTGGCCTTATTCCCAACCCCAGCAAAAGCCAATTGCTTTTAAGTGGTATTCATAGTCCTCTTAGGGAAACCATGCTTAACATTTTCAACTTCCCTATTGGAACCCTCCCTATTAAGTACCTTGGTATGCCCCTCCTTACCTCAAAGCTCTCTCCATCTGATTGCCAGTGTCTAGTTGATAGGATTCTTGCTAAAATCTCTAACTGGACAACTAGGGCTCTTTCCTATGCCGGCAGATTACAACTTATCCAAGCTACACTGCTTAGCATCCACTCTTACTAGACTAACATTTTCATTCTCCCTAGTAAGGTTTGCAAGATGATCAACAACACTCTTCAATGTTTCCTCTGGTCTGGTCCTGCTATGACTAAGTTGAGAGCTAAAGTAAGTTGGGATCAGGTTTGCCTTCCAAAGGTTGCTGGTGGTTTGGGCCTTCAGAATATTAAGCAATGGAATCAAGCTTCTATTCTAAGACACTTTTGGATTCTATGTTCTACAAAGGATGAAAGCATTTGGAAAGTGTGGACTCAAAGGAATTTGATCAAGAGAAAAAACATTTGGGACCTTGAAATTCCTCAGAACAGTTCGTGGTTCTGGAGAAAACTCCTTTAGCACAGAGATATTGCCCAACCCCTCATCAAGCACTCTGTCCATAATGGAAATTCTACTATGATCCTTTTTGACTCTTGGCTCCCATGTGGACCTATCTACAAGCTCATCCCTGATTTTCAAGTTAATCATAGATGGCAAATCAACAGGTATGCAATGGTCTCCACACTATTTTCTAATGGTAGTTGGAACTGGCCCAGAAACCTCACCCTTCTCCTCACTCCTCTACTTAACCTCAACACTATCCATTTCCCAAATACCCTTCCTGATGACACAATCCACTGGTCCCCTTCCCCCAACAAACTTTACTCTACCAAACACACCCTTCTAGCCCTATCCCCCCATTACCCTCAGGTTCACTAGAAGAAAATTGTTTGGTGCAAAAACAGAGTTCCAAAGCATGTTTTCTGTCTATGGTTAGCTATCAAAGGGAAACTTTTCACCAAGGATAGGACTGCTTTCACTATCACTATGCAACCTAATGTCTGCATTCTTTGCCTTAACGATGCTGAGTCTCATGATCACCTATTTCTGAAGTGTTCATACTCCAAAGCTATTTGGAATTGCATTCAAGACAAATGTGGGTTTTACACGAATCCTAGCTCATGGGAAAGACTCATTCACTGGGCATCAACAAATTAGACTGAAAAACTCAAATCTAGTAGAATTTTAGTTTGGAAATTGACTATTGCTAGCTTTGTTTATCATATCTGGAAAGAACGAAATCATAGAATTTTCAGAGACAAAGCAGTACCTCATCTGGTGACCTTCAAAGCCATTGAAAATTCTGTCCGCTTCCGTCTCTTTTCAGTGAACGAATGGAAATGCCCACTAGCAAAAATGATTGCAAAGGAATGGTGCCTCCCAGACTCTTTCTTCGAGCCTAGCCTGCAAAACCCTTTCTTCACCTCCATGGGAATGTCTTCTGTCAACCAGCCGCCACCTATCCCTCTTCCTCAGCCCCAACCTCCATAGGTGATGTGTGGGATCTTCTCTACCAATGTTGATTTGCCATCTGATGATTGTGATTGTGATTTTCTCTGTGCTCGATTCATTTTTCTGATTTTCGATTTGGGGAACTTGTTGTAGATGTCTCATGCTCTTAGATATGTATCGTTTTTCATTTTCTGGCTCTTTTTTCTCCTCTGGGCTATATGGGCTTTTGTTTTTTCTTTTATTTTGGGTTCATCCCTTTTATTTTCTTGTAACCGCTTTTCTTTCTAATTCAATTTATTTAACCAAAAAAAAAAGTTTGGAATTATTTTGCTCCTAGGAGTTAAATATGCCCCAACTAAAATTATGATTATAAAGATATGCCTCAATTACTATTAGAAAAAAGTTCTTTATTAATATATGACTCGTTTAAGTAGTATGGTTTAAAATTATTATATTCTATGATATAAAATTAATTATTTTATATTTATATATTTGATACAGGAAAAATATTTGTTTTATTGAAGCGAACATTGAGTTTTGTTACTTGTTTTATTCATTATCTTTTTTAACCTAATGATTAATGTGAGACTTAAAAATCGCGGATGGATTTTTTTTTCCATTTGCTTTTGTCTTTAGAAATTTAATAATTAATGTAGAATTTTATTTAGTTATTGTGATAGTTTGAAAAAAAAAATATTCTTCTTGCCTTTGTTTCCTCTAAAATATAAACTATATGCCTTTTTTAAAAAAAAAAAAAGACAAAAAAACAAAAAAAAATATTTTTTCGTCCCTCCTCAAATAAAAACTAGAATCAGTATATAATATATATATTATATATGTATATAAGTGGACAAATAATAGAGATAATTACACAAATCTTTCCTGGACTAAGGCATAATTGCATGTGATTCCCCTAACGTTTCAATAATATCAGAAACCTCCCTTAGTATCATCGGAATATTGGTCTGGCAAGAAACAATAGTGAAATAACGTATATACTCTCCTATCTTTAGAGATATTTAAAGAATCTTCTAGAGGATGGTGAATTTATTACCTTGTCCCTCAAATATATTGGCGGGAATTATGTCTACCAACCGTTGTCATTTCATATGCGTCATTTATCTTTCCCAAGTAATGAGAGACAGCTTGTAGAAAGAGAGAGTAGGTATAAACAATCACTCAAATGGATTTATATAGAATACATATGAGAGCAATTTGGTAAAAGAAGTTGGGGTATTCTAGTAATTTTGAATGCAAAAGTAAATATTCAAATGTAATTGCAAGGATAACAAGGATACAATAGGAAGTTTGGTTCATAATATGTCTTTATTGACCAATAAAGTAAATTTTCGGTGTTGACTTTAAACAAAAAGTTAAATGTTATAATAAATGTGCAATTAAAGGAAGATTATGATATTATTGAAATTTTAGAAGAATCACGTGTAATTATGTCATAGTTTGAGAGGGATTTCTGTAATTATCCCACAAATATTATAAGTACTTCTCCTTTGCATGTTTGTGATGTAACCAAATTGAAAAAATGAGAGAATTTGAGTACCAGAGGGTATATCAATACTTTAGCGTTATTGATTTTTTGCAACTTCAATAACTAAATAAATAGTTGGGGTATTTAAGTATTTTTGTATCACTTTATACTAAAAGTTACCTCGGAAATTGTAATGGTCAAAATGCAACAATAAAAATTTCAGGATTTAAAAGTTCATTTTAACTTGAGGAAGGTTTAGTGCAAGGGGAGTTTTTGGCACTTTTGCCATACTTTTATATTTGGATAAATTATAATTACATCCCTCGAGATATGATATATTATGCCTATATTCTTTTATTGTTCAAAACATTATAGCTAGACCCCCTCAAATTTGTAAGTTGTAACAAATACCTCCTTAGTCATCACTTTGTCAAAGATGAAATATTTAGAATACCCTTAACTATATGCAAAGACATTTAAGCCCATGAAAAATAGTCATGAATAGATACGGGTATAATATATCATATCTCGAGGGGTGTAACTGTAATTTACCATTTATATTTTTATGAACTTTTTGTTTCCTTCCTTCTGTAAGAACATTTGTGTGTAATGGCATGTTCTAATAAAAAACCATGTTGAGTGATATTGAGCAATGACGAGTGTTGTTAAGTGTACGTATGTCGAATTAATCGAATTAACAGATCAAACAGAGACATCAAAGCGACATCAGAAAGCTTTATTAATCAAAAGTCAAGTGTAAAGAAGCTAAAATATACAGGAAAGGTGAAGTTGAGTTGGGTGGAAGTGGCAATACGAAGAAAGAACAAGAAAAACAAAGCTTGGGATTTTGTACTACGAGATCTCGAGCAAATTCCTGAGATCTCAAATGGTGGCCGCCAATAGCACTATAAGCGGGAAAGTGAGGAAAACATCTAGAAAGTTTTTGAGATTTTGAGATTTTTTACACTACGAATTCTCCCGAAATCTCGAAATATTTATACTACGAAGTCTTTGAGATCTCGAAATATTTGTACTACGAAGTCTTCCGAGATCTCGTAGTACAAAATAGTAGAATTTTTGGAAAGTCTATTCTGATGTTGTTTTGGACTCCTAATCACTTATGGATGTGTCTAAGGATTATTATTGGTATTTGACCATATTTTGAGGATTTTATGGTCAAAAGTCAAAGATTTGGAGGAAAAGAAATCCTAACCCTAATTGGAGACTCTTCTCTCTATATATATATATATGAATTAAACTCAAGAGAAGAGTGGTGGTTCTGAGATTGTGGCTTGCGTACTCTATTGTTCTTCCATATATCAGATTCATTTGCAGAGTGTGAGAGAAAGAGATTGTTTGATCATCCTATATCAAGTTCGTCTCTAGTTTTTGAAGATTATTCAATTGTGCTTCAACACGTAATATTTTTATGCACAATTGAATGGTCCGGTTGTTGAAAAATCATCACACCACCTAGTGCATCGCGGTTGCATTGATCCGTTGAGAATCGAAGTCGTCAGAGTGCGAAGATCGGAGCGGGAAGTTTCGTGGTTCTTTGATCCGTTGAGAAACAGAGCTGTCAGAGTACATAAATCGGAGTGAGAGATTCGTGGAGCGCGAGTAAATCAAGACTACGGGACGTCGAGTGAAGAAAGGCAAGTCAGTGCTATTGTAAGTCAGTCTTCATAAAGTCTGTATATTCTTTAATTCATAGTGCATCGATACCAGAGTGTATCTGTGATTTTTATTTAGAGCGTTTTTGAAAATTTTTCACGTAAAAATATTGTGTCTCTATTGCTTTATTTTCTGCACTAATATGATTATCTGCATTATATAATTTGTTAGAGAATTGGATTAAAATTGACTATTCCGCAATTAAAATTTTAATTTATCACCTTGAATGAGACAGTTCCTTAGTATTGTGTAACCTTTACAACTACGAGGGAGATCCTTTTGTACCTGGGAGATATTATTAAAAAATATAAATATTTGAAAAAGGATTTTGCATAATAATAAACTTTAAAATAAAGACAACTACTTGTCATGCATGATGGAACACACAGGGTACTCGTTTTATGGTTTGTAGTTGTTATATCAGTCGTCATTGCGATTTCAGAAACAATTTTAACGGTTTCAAAAAAATTAGTCTTAAAATGTGAGTATCGATTGGACAATATCAATGTTATTCGAATAATATCAATTTTAAAATGTGAGTATAATCGGACAGTATGAATGCCACCATCCAAAAACATTACAGTTAAGCGACAAGTGATACAACAAGCTTGGTGATTATTTGTCAAATGGAGTAATCGACAGGCACCCAATTTGATTTAATTGTCCAAGGTTGAGCACAACTATCACAAGTTTTTCTTTAATTTTCTACTTTAGTTCGAATGTGTCACCTGTACTTTAAAGTTTTCCTAAAATGAATACATTCCCGCTATATTAGAAGTAGGCTAAAACGTATTTGGAAATTCTAGCCAAAACAGAAATCACACTGTTTGGAAAAGTAGAGAAATTAAATAAAATCAGTACCTTAAATTAAAATGCTACCAGCCATTTCAGTGATGCTTATAAAGAATTTCTGAAGCACCTCTCTTTTTTTAAAGGTAAAGCAAACATTTTTGAAGCACCGTAACTCATCATCAGGTCACCCTCTCGCACAAAAACCCAAAAAAAAACAAACAAAAATGTGCATAATATGAATTGTTCCTTGGAATTAATAATTGAAGAAAAGTCTTTAATGGGGCCAATCTTTGGCACAAAGTCGCAATTTATCATAAAAGCAAAAAGATAGACGACACATCACATGACTTATTATAGAGGAGATCGATCACAAATACTAATCACAAATATCTAAGGCTTAGAGATTGTTCACGCAAAATAATACTACCATTATTCCATATTAGTTATTCACTTTCTCAATTTTACTTATTTCAAAATATTTATCCAATTTCGAATTTCAATACAATATTCTTCTTCATTAACTTTAAAAAATAATGAGTCTCACTAAAAATTACAATTATATTATACCATCAAATTAACGGCAAAATTGGACACATAAAATAACCAAAAAATATTAAAAAATCAAACTTTTACAACTAATTTGGGACGAAGGGAGTATTAGGTAACATTATACGTAGCACACTAGTAACTAAGTGCTCGTTTAGGAGGGCTTCATGATAGGTGAAGTCCATTTTCAAAAATAAAGTGTGAAAAGTAATTTAAATAAATGGACATTAAAATAGAAAATGTGTTTGGTGGAAATAATTTAGAAAACTAATTCAGAATTCAAATATTTTTGAATTTAAAATGTCAAAAAGATGTTACATATAATTAGAGAGAGAAATAGTCCTAAACAAATGTCTAACTATATAATGGTAAGAAAAACAAGAGTAAATAAAAAGACATTTGAGGTTAGCATTGGAAATATAAAATATTTAATGAGGTTAAATTACTAAATTAAATATAATTGTAGATAAATATTCATATTGTTTTCCGAAAGTACTCCAAAAGCAAGTAAATTAAACGGAATTCAAAATTGTTTGTTTCCATTAAAAGTCCATTTAATTGAATTTACCAAACATCCATATTTTGTTTAAAAGTAGTTCTGAAGTTTAAAAGTTTATTTTGAGATCTTTAAAAACCCTCCCCGACACTAAATCAACTACATGCAACTGAAAACAGAAAAAACTTATTTATCAAAAAATAAAAACAGAAAAAGTAGAAGTCCACCAATGAAAATTGGACTGAAAGGAAGATATGTTACGAAGGATATTAAGGACTTTTTGTTATTGGTGATATAATGATCATTATAAAAATTAATAAGTGGAGGGCAGATATGTAAAACCAATTAGAAATTGATTGTGGAATATTTTAGACCTACAATATTCAAACTTGTCAAAAATTTAATTATTTTATGTAAAATTATCTTTTCTGTAATTATTTTCATTAATTGATATATATTTTTTTTTTACTTTTTTAAGTTGTCATGTTTTGAATATAGACTCCAAAAGTTATATTTTTAAAATTTTCCCTCATTAATCATGCTATAGTTGGGTGGTTGTGTCACTTGTGTGACAAACTAACGTGTTGTTGTCTGGCTTTTTCCACGGCCATCCAATTGTTTGATGACATAGGTTTGGGTGGTTGAGATTTAAATTATAGATCTGAGAGGCCTTTAATTTTGTAGAGGTGTGAGCCCACTGCCCGCCTTCTTTAATTTTGTAGGGTACAATACTGAGGTTGAGTTCCACGATGAGTCAGTTCGTTCTTCTCGATAATATAATTCAATATAAGTTGTACAAATGGTTAAAAAAAATTTTAAATAGAAATTAATTTTTATTTATGTATTTATGAATTTTATATCTAACTTTATTTTTTTAAAAAATTTAGTCACGTGTCCAATTTGTATTGAAAAATATTATGGGAAGGACGAATTTGGTTATCATGAATCTGGACATAAGTATTATCCGGTTTGTAGGGGTGTGAGCCCACTGCCCACTTTCGTTACATTAATTCTAAATTTTTTTGTCTTGTTATATAAATATGTGTAAGATTTTATGAAATATTCACCAAAAAAAATAATAAAAGATTTTTATGAAACCCAAATGCAATTCTAATTTTGTTTGTCTTGTTATATAAATATATGTGTAAGATTTTTATGAAATATTCACCAAAAAAAAAAGATTTTTATGAAACCCAAATGCAATTTGGTACAGATGAATGCAATATCAATTTTAAGGACTTTGTTTGGTAATCATCTATGTTTATCGTTTATTCCACCGACATCCAATTGTTTGATGACTTCAGGTTTGTGTGATTGAGATTTAAATTATAGTAGGTTTGAGCGGCCTTTAATTTTGTAGGGGATGAGCCCACTGCCCAGCTTCTTTACATTAATTCTAATTTTGTTTGTCTTGTTATATAAATACATGTGTAAGATTTTTATGAAACCCAAATGCAATTTGGTTCACATGAATGGAATATCAATTTTAAGGACTTGTTTGGCAATCATCTATGTTTTATTATTTATATAAAAAAAATTAATATTTATGTATTATTTGTGTTTATGGATAAAAATATCTATTATTTTATAACCGTTTAAATTTTTGACCTTTTTATAAATAATAAACGCAAAATCATATTTGAAACAAAAATTTGTTTATGTTGATAATGATGGACGACAGTTGCAAGATGTGGAGGCGATGGCTGGCACTTGGGCGGTGGAGGCGATGGTGGATAGTGGTGGTAGACGATAGCCAGTGGTGGTCGGTGGAGGCAGGGCCGTCTCAATAGTAAGGCAATTTAGGTAGCCACCTAAGGCCCCGCCTAATAGGAAGGCCCAAATTTTGGGTGCCTTGTATATATATATATATATATATATATATATATATATATATATATAAATAATTACTTCTATTAATATACTGTATGTATTTCCTTTTTGTATTAAAATGTATCCAATAACAAAATCTGTGTTTAAAAAAGATTGCTATACTAATTCAATTTTATTACTTTGTATTTTTTATAGTTATCTTTAAGTTTTTTTAAATGCATCTCTTCTATATCATATTATTTCTCTTATTCTTGGTTTACATTATCTCTTTTTCATTGAAATCACTATTCGGTAATCAAGTTCACTCTATCCAACTTTCTTGAATGCAACTTGGGAGGCTTTCGACATTGTACTACGAAATCATATTTTATTGTTTTATACTTCAATTTATTTTTTAGTTTGTTCATTTTTTTATTCTAGAGTTCTTTGTTTTATATTTGATTTGCGATTAATTTTATTCATACGCTTGATGGTGTCGACTAGGAGGTAAGAATCCGGACATGAAAAACTTAAAAAGAAAACAAGCATAAATTAATTAATTAAATCTGAAAAATGTGCTATTAATAAATTTGCTACAAGTAATAATCAAAATATAACAAAACATTGAAGCGAAAATTTAACAAATGAACAAACAAGTCATTTAAAAAAAGTTGAAGATTATATGATAGAAAAAGAAAAAGATATTAGTGACTTAATTCATAATGATAATCAAATGAACGATAATAAAAAAACGAGAAGGATGCGCTTTAAATAAGTGCTACTAAAAATTAATATATTATATACAAAAGGTCCATTTTATACTTTTTGACTAAGGCCTCCAATTTCATTGAGACGGCTCTAGATGGAGGAAATGGTTGGGTGGTGATGGAAGATATGGCCGGTGGAGGAAATGATCGGTAATAGTAGCCACTGGTGGAGTGCGGTAGAGGCGGGGGTCGATAATGTTGGTTGACGGTAGCTGATAGTGGTGGTCAGTGGCTAGTAGAGGAAATGGTCGATAATAGTGACCGGTAGTGGGTAGCAGGTGATTGACGATTGTCGTGGAGGATTGAGGACTTATAATATTTCATAAACATAATAGAAAATAATAAACATCATTTTGTTGTTTGTGAAATCATGCCTTAGCTACGGTGTAATTTTTAAAATGTTTACACTTTGTAAAAATGAAATAGAATTTAACAAACTTATTTTTCTTTAAATATGTTTATATAAAAAATAAACGATAAATATAAACAGTTACCAAACGGCCCTCAATGATGTGAAGTAATAAAAAAAGGTTAACCCCCAAGGAGGTCCCATAATTCGTATAACATTAAGTCGCAGACTTGCGAAGGGACGGGAATTCAAACCCACACTCGGTACACTGGACACGGTTCGTCCAGGCACCGAAAGTTCATTCTATCAACCAACTCCTCTATGCCCGCGGGAGCGATGTGAAGCAATAAGAGACTATATATCACCTGTTTTAATTAAGTTCCAAAATTAATTAAACAGATAATAACATGTCGACCGGATTAGGACCCATCTTACGATGTACATGCAATTCGTTATATTCCATACAAAACCCTAATATTTATTCTTGTCCATCCCTTTCTCTCCTATCATAGTAACTTTTATCTGGCGCACATAATCATAATTCATGCTCCAAATTGGTTTAAATCTCTTTCTTGTAAGAACATTTATTTATGTAATGGCATGATTCTGATAAAAAAAACCATGTTGAGAGTTGTATATTTTAGATTGAGTTGTTAAGTGTTAAAAGTATGTATAAAGTAGTCAATGATGCAAAAGAAGTGAAGTGGAGTGAAGCCGATAAGAGAAATAGAGTAAAGAAGATGAAACATGAAAATACAAAGTGAAGAACTATCGAGTACTCGGTAGTGCCTTCACCGAGTACTCAGTAAGTGCGCAAGTGTGCGAACTTGCGCATTTTAAGAAAAATGGTCAGAGACTTGTGCAAACTTGCCACGCATACAGGTTCACCGAGTACTCGATAAGTGACGAACTGAAAAAATTGGGAATTGCAAGTTTCTTATTTTGAAGGTTTTGTCTTGCTACGCAATCAACTCCTAATCACTTTGGGATATGATTTGAAGTTATTATTGGTATATTAGACTATCATTGGTATATCAGTTTATATTTGGAAGACTTAATGGTGGAAATACGAATCCTGATTAGAAAATGATTTTTGCCATTAATTGAAGACTCTTCTCTATATATATGAGTTAAATCTAAGAAAAGGGGGTGACTTTTGTGAGAGATCTCTGCAATTCTTCTACATATTCATATACTTTTGCAGAGATATATATATATATACAGAAAATTATTGAGTGATCAGATATATTCGAGTTCTCTTTTGGTTTTGAGTTTCTCCAATTGTGCTTCTACACATGATATCTTTATTCACAATTGGAGGATTCATTGTTGAAAAATCATCACACCACCTTGTGCAACGTGGTTGCATCGATCCGTTGAGAAGTAGAGCCGTCTGAGTACGGAGATCGAAACAGGAGGCTTTGTGGTTCTTTGATCCATTGAAAAACAGAGCCGTTAGAGTACAGAGATCAAAGCGAGAGCTTCGTGGTAGCGCGAGTGATTCAAGACTTTCAGACGTTGAGTGATTTTGTAAGTCCTAACTTCATAAAGTCTGTGTACTTCTTGATTCATAGTGCATCGATACCGGAGGGTATCCATGATTTTTACTTGGTACGTTTCTAAGGTTTTTCACGTAAAAATATTGATGTCGTCTTTTGCTATATTTTCTGCACCTATATTATTTATTGCATGGATTATTGCTTAAAACGAATTGAATTAAAATTGAATTTTCCGCAATTAAAATTTTAATTTGTCAATTAATTCATAAAAATTCTATTCACCCCCCTAGACTTAGTTCACCGTCTTCTAGGTAATTTCAATTGGTATTAGAGCAAGGTTTGCCCTGATTTAGGTTAACAACCTAGGGTTAGATCTTGAACTTAGAAGATGGACGTACTTCGTGAAGGTGGTTCCATTACTAGTTCCCCTTAATTTGATGGATCAAATTACATGTATTTGAAAGCTAGAATGAGAGTTTTCTTGAAATCAATAGAGGTGAACGTTTGGTTTGTCGTAGAAGTAAGATACTCACATCCCACTGTTGTAGATGAGACTACCAAAGAATTAAGAGAAAAATATTCAAGTGAGTGGTCTTCTGCTGAATTTGACAGTAATAATTGGAATTCTAATGCTTTGTTTGCAATATTAAATGTTGTGGCCGATAGTGATTTTAGGAAAATTTTCTCATACGATATTGCCAAAGTAGCTTGGGATATTATCTAAAATACTTATGAAAGAATTGATAAAAATTTAGTGTTGGCATCTTAATAATAATGAGGTTAAAAAGGTTGCTACAATAAGTGCAACTTCTAAGGATGAAAATTATAAGGGTGATGATGATCGTGATGACTTTATTTAAGCTAAGTATAAAAAACTTTATGACAAGTACACACATCTTAGTGAAGTTTTCTCAAAATCTACTGTTAAATTTAAAAGTGTTGACAAGGAAAATAATCCTTACGAGAATAATTAACCAACACTACCCTTGAGTTAAACCAGCTTCAGACACAAAGAGATCAATGGCCTGAAGAATTGATTAAGCCTGAAAAAGAAAGGAAGCAGACTTTGAAGAGTGTTGATGATTTCAATAAGGAATTAGCCACTTTAAAATCTGATATAAATGAGAAATCTACGATGATTGAAGTTTTGGAAAAGGAACTGAAAGATGCAAACTCAACTAGTTATAAATGGACTAGTGGAACCCTTAAGCTTGATCATATGTTGAGTATAGGTAAATCTGTGGGAAATACTAAAGGATTGGGATTCATAGGAACATTGAGTAATTCAAATAGCATTCCCAAAACTACCTTTATTAAAGCTTCTCAAGTATCATATAGTTCAAATCAAGGTAATTCTGATATAAGAAACATTCCTCCTATTAATAAGAATCCTAATGATCAATCTTATGTCAGAAAATCGGTTGAGAATAAGACTTCATTTACCTCTAAGTATCATAAGAGTTCTAATAATGCTTTTCAAAAATTTGTTCATATATGTCATCATTGTGGAGTGAAATGTCACATTCGACCCTTCTGTTCAAATTTAAAAAGGAATACATTGAAATTAAAAAGGAAACAGAGAACTCAAAGAAGACCCAATGTTGAAGGTCAAATTAGGTTTTTGAGTGAAAAGGTAAAGAATTTGTCTAAATTGGCAAGTAAAACACCAAAAATTAAACAGGTTTGGATTAAGAAAGGTGAGCTACATTGTTTTGCTGCCAATACTTCCCTTAGAGCATGTGATTCTAGGTCATGGTATTTTGATAGTGGATGCTCTAGGCACATGATTGAAAATAAGTCATTGTTTGGTGATTTCAAGGTAAGTAATGTAGGAACTGCTACTTTTGGTAATGGGAAAAAATCTAAAGTTTTAGGAAAGGGCACCATTGTTGTTTCTTGTATACCTAGACTTGAAGATGTTTATTATGTTAAGGGCCTAAAGGCTAATTTGCTTAGCATTAGTCAAATATACGATAATAACCATCATGTCAATTTCACTTCTAATAAATGTTCTATTATTGATTCTTGGAAAATATGTTATGGAAGGTGTACGTACATCTGATAATCGTTATTACATTTTTCCTAAACTTTGTTATGAGAAAGGTCTAGAGTTTACATCCACAGATTCTCAATTGACGGACATCTCTACAAAATCATTAGATTTTCAAAAACATGTGAGTGTTAGGAAATCTAGTGGTATGTTCTCATTAGAATAGATGTCTTTATATGTATCATTCTAGGAATATTTTGCATTATTATTTATCCTAGAATTGATACATTATCATGCATTTTTTATTTTGTTGTTTATCATTATGCATGCATCATATTTTGCTACTATTAGGATTATTCATGCATGCATACATTATGAAAAAAAAATACCATAAAAATTATAAAACAAAAAATTCTTAGCATGTTGAGCTTAGCTAAGGGTACAAATGGTTGTCATATTTCACTCTATTATCATATTTACTTATCTTATTATGCTTATGGGAATTTTAGTTGTTAGTCTGACCTGATGATATGAGTTATTTATTTGACATGTTTAAATATTATTTTTTAGAACTAATTAATTTTGGGTGCTTGTTTTACTTCGGAGATGAATGTAATACTTGCTGAAACTTTTAGTCTTTTTCATTTAACCCGAAGTAATATGTAGGCTCATGAGCTATGCTAGATTGATCGATGTTTTTGAATACCTTTTGCATGTTCATGAATTTTGGGGTAATGTTGAAAGAATGAAATATATAAATGTCTATTTAAAACCCCTTAGAGCAATGGTCTGGCTAAGTAACTGGGTCTCAGTACTTCAGTAAGTATTGAGTATTCGCGTAAAAAGACGAATGTGATTATCTCAAAATTTTCAATCTGAGTAACCGAGTCTCTTGCCTCAGTAAGCATTGAGTGTTCGCATAAAAATGGGAGAAAATTTAAAATATATATAGAGAAGGGTGCAAAAGATAAAAATTCGAGACAAAAATACAAATAAATTGTATTCCTCTTAAAAAGAAATAAGGTCCGGGGTAACGATTTGACTTCTAACTTAGGTTTTGGATTGAAGTATCATCACGGTTAGTGAAGAGATTTTTAGAATTAGTACATATTGCTTTCATCTTAGTTTTGTTTGCACCTAAATATTTTTCATATATGCAAAAACTATGTAAAGCTTGTCTTGTGACTGCTTATAACTATAAGGTATGTGCGCTGATTTTCTTCACTACCGTATGCATAATGGCTAAGATAAATCTGCAAATATTATGTGTTAATAATTAGTTTATTGTCTCTACTGCCCTACTCACATGTTTCTAAGAACAAAAATATATATTTTTCTTAGTTTGAGCATATTGCATTCATGCATTAGATTTAAGTACATGCATCGTAGAGATTTTTGTTACCCGAGAATTTGGATATATTCTTTAGAGTTCTATGTCTTAATATAATATTTGCTTAGATTCTCTGATCTTCCCGTATATTTTTCCAATATTTACACTTTGTTTGTTCTCCTTCAACTCTTTTGATTATTTTATTATTTAAAACCTTGTCATTTCAGTCACAAAAAGGGGAATAAGTTTAGAAAGGGGGGGAAGTATTTTGTAAAGGGAAATATATACAATTAAGGGGGAGAAGTATTTATTTGAGGGAAAGAATTAATTATTATTAATTAATGATCATTATGCGTCATGTTGATATTATTTATTTTGTTTATGATCATTTAGTATTGATTATTCCTGCTATTTGTTTTCCACACTTGTTTTTCACAGGTATGTTTGTTTAAGTGTTGTGATTGCAGAATTCGTAGATCATCATGAAATCAAGATAAAAGTCTATGTCTATGTTTGTCGGTGTGTGTTCATAGGTACAGATTTTTTGTTTTGTTTTGTTTATTGTGAGGATAAATTTGTAAAACATGATTTTGTCTCAAAAATGCCAAGGGGGAGATTGTAAGAACATTTATTTATGTAATGATATTATTCTGATAAAAAACCATGTTGAGAGTTGTGTGTTTTAGATTGAGTTGTTAAGTGTTAAAAATATGTATAAAGTAGTCAAGGATGCAAAAGAAGTGAAGTGGAATGAAGCCGAGAAGAGAAACGGAGCAAATAAGATGAAACATGAAAATACAAAGTGAAGAACTACCAAGTACTCGGTAGTGCCTTCACCGGGTACTCGGTGAGTGCGTAAGTGTGTGAATTTGTGCACGCATACATGTTCACCGAGTACTTGGTATAACAGCCACCGAGTACTCGGTAAGTTTATAAAATTGCATATTATAATGGAAGGCCACTTCATAATTTTACATCTTCGTCGAACTTAACCGGAACTTCGATTCATCCAAGGGAGGTAACTGATATATTGAAAAACTAAGGGGTAGCGCGTGTAATATTACCAAACCTCAGGGGAGGTAAGTGATATTTTCTCAAATTTAAAATTAAGTCAAAAATATATATAAATATACTATTTAGTTCAAATTAAAAATATTAAAAAGTTTTCTAATATGAAAATCAATTTAGGGCAAAATGGTCCTTCTACCTCTTTTGGAAATGACAAAAATGTATTTTCATTAACCGAGGGGTAACATAGTCATTTCCCATTTAAAAATGGGATGACATCATTTTTGACTGGCGTTGATCTTGCCGGAAGTATGAGGGATGGGGGAAAGTGTTAAAAAAATCAAACTATAGGGGTCAAACTATAATTATCCGAACTATAAGGGGTCAAACTATAATATATCCAAACAATAGGGTGTGAAACTGTAATTTACCCTTATTTTTATTTGCACACATATTGTTATTTGAAAATTAATTTAAAATTATTTTCTATTAATTTGGTAGAATGTTATGATTCTAGCTTCAATTTTACAATTATGATTTTACAGAGTTCTCAATAATTCTATATAGAATCTCCTTTATAAAATCTTGATAACAACTTACCACCATTTATCTTCACCATATTTTATTTTAGTTTTATCAATTTATTTGTTTGATACAACTAATGTGAGATAATGCAAGAATTTGAACTTTGATTTAACTTTGAAATGGCACCTTTATTATTATTATTATTTTTGTGTGTTTTAACTTTATTCTCGTTATACTATCAAGATATTATTATTTTTGAAATTAATTTGAATACTTTTTTTATTAATCAGTGGAATCTCACAATTCTACTAATTTTACCAAACGATTCGATTTAAAATTCCGATTTTAATAACCAAGCTCCCTTACAAGGCCCAACCCCTTTGCAATCCAACTATGACCTTTGGGAATGGTCGAATTTAATGTGGATAATCAATGTGCACAACCCAATATTGTTGCAACATCAGGCCCGGCCCATAAGAGTTTCATGTATGGTCTTAAATAAGAAATGATTTTTGATACCATCCTATCCAATTCAAATATATTAGATGATGGGAATGACTAATGAATGTTTGGTTTGTATTTTTGAAAATTATTTTCGAAAATTTTGAAAAAGGAAAATAAATTTTTTAGAACAAAAGAATGAGTTTTCTAAAAACAAGCATTTTTATAATTGAGTTTTCTGAAAACAGTTTTTCAGAAAACTCAACCAAGCAAACTTTTTGTACAGTTTTCTGATTTTTAGTTTTCAGAAAACAGAAAACTGTTTTCAGAAATGGAAACCAAACAAGCCCTTATATGATATATATATATAACAAAATAACTTTCAAATCTTTAATTTTCCAAAGGTGGAGAAGTATCAGTATAAGTACAAATTTGGTAATTTTCAGATGCTTATCCAACATAATAAGGTTAGACAAACAATTAAAAAAAAAATCAGTACTGTATAAATGAAACAAAGTTTAAAATCTTAATTTACTACGTTAATGTGGGCCTCTTCGTTGGTAGCCCTTTCTATTAAAACTCTGTTTAGTTCTTTAATGAGAAATGAAAATTGTACAGCCCATAGGCATAGATATAGTTGAACGAATCGCACATCTCATGGTGACCCTGACATGAATTTTTTTCGAGCCTTGTTGCATTGATAATTAATGGGTAAATTTCACTTACACCAATCCGGATCCTCTCCACTGATTTTTACCTCCGCTTTCTTTCTGCCGTGTGGCGTACTAAACCCAAAAGAAATTTCAGCCCATGTGATAGAGAGGAAGAAAACGAAACTCTATTCAAATGACGAAAATATCCTTATTATTATTTTCACTCTTTCTCTCTCTCTCTTTTATTTTCAACTCACATGTATAATATTTTAATTATAATGGGAATACATTATTTTATTTATTTATTAAAAATTATATTTTAACTCCAAACTTATTTTATTTATTCAATATTTTGGAATTTTATATTTTATATGTTATATTTAAAATTTTACTTAACACTTACAATTCAATTATAATAATCCCAATTGTATTCAAACTCTATCACTAACACCTACTACTAATTTAGATTATATTAAATACAAATATGTTAAAAATATATTCAATCTATTTAACATATTTGTATTTAATATAATCCAATTTAGTAGTAAGTTTTAGTGATGGAGTTTGAATATAATTAAGCTTATTATAATTTAATTGTAAGTGTTAAGTAAAAAATTATAGCGGACTTCGTGACCCCTGCTACCAATAGTCTATCTTGGCATCATTTGTTGGCAATTCAATACGTTCGTCATAGTTTTTTCTCATCCATTAAATAATTATATAGTCATTTTTTATGTTTTTTTCCTGAAAAGTAGGGGGAGGGGGTAATCAAACACAGGAGTGCTGGCTCTCAACCACTAAGCCCTTAGGGAGATGGTTGTATGTAATTAGTTGTATTCACACACTCGATTTTACTATAAATTGCATGGAAATTTTTTTGTTGTTTAAAGCCAGTAATACCTAATTAGAGCAAGGCGTTTAATGGGTTGGGCTCACCACTCTTTAACCCCAAGTTGTTGTATTTTCTTGGTTTTAGAGAATTGTCACTCATTTTCTTTCTAATTGGAACGGATTTCACTCGAATCGTTTAATAAGTTGAATCGGTAATTGTACATAATTCCTTCACCATTATAAAGTTCTTATGGACAACAAATTATTTTGATTTTATCTATTTTTCAATTATAAGGATAGCGCGTGCAAGCGCGTGGCTAGTCTGATGGGGCTTATTTTTTCGCAAACGTCTTCAAAATAGTTTTCCTTACTGTATCAACTGTAAGAGGACGATCCATAACCGTGCGATGACATCTACTACAAATGAGATTGTGTGGTTGCATTGGTTATTAGCAAATATGAGTGTTATTCTTTCTACTCCTACCCTTCTTTATTGCGATAAGAATGTACAAAAAATGTGTTAAAAATAACTCTTTAATGAAGGTCTAGTTTTACCCTACGCAAGCGCACATATCGATTGTAAAATAGCAATAGCTTGAATATGAAATTTGAAACAAACATATAAATCTACATTCGTAGTCTCCTCATCTGCATCTGATGAGATCAAAATATTTGATATTTTGGACGTTAATTAACCCTTTTTTAATCTCTTTATTTTATTAATTTGAAATGCAAGCTAGCCTTACAATCCCCTGACTACTTCATTCAGCAACTTTACAACCTCCCTTAGTCATTTTGCTGCTTATTTAAATGTTAAAGACTACTCCCTCTGTTCCATTTAGGAGAGTGTGAACTATTTTGGTACGCGTTTTTGTATTGTTGTCCATAAGAGTTTTATAATGGTGAATGAATAATGTAGAAACACCTAGGAAATCTGAGAGAATATCAGCCACCTCGCATGGAGATCGTTTCTACATCATCGATGCAGTCACCTTCTACCATGATCAACTAACTCGGTATCTTTATGAATAAAACTGCAACTCAAATTGCATTCAGTTAAATTTTATGTTAAATAGGTTAAATACATTTTTAACATATTTGTATTTAATATAATCCAAATTAGTAGTAGATTTTAGTGATGGAGTTTGAATACAATTAGACTTATTACAATTGAATTGTAAGTGTTACGTAAAATTTTATAGAAATACACAAAATAGTTAAATTTTATGTTAAATAAGTTAAATATCTTTTTAATATTTGTATTTAATATAATCCAATTGAATCATAAGTGTTGAGTAAAATTTTAATAAATATATAAAATAATTAAATTATAAGTTATTCCCATTGTAATTGAAATATTATATATGTGAGTTGGAAATAGAACAAAGAGAGAGAGTGAAAATAATAATAAGGATATTTTCGTCATTTGAATAGGGTTTCTCTTTCTTTCTCTCCATTACATAGGCTGAAATTTCACTTGGGTTTAGTGCGCCACATGTCAGCTATCTAATGCGCCACATTGGCAGCGAAGGGAAGCGGAGAGAGAAATCAATGGAGAGGATCCGGACCCCCTCAAGGAGGGTGCATTTGGCTATGAGGGTCTGCAATTTGGGAATTTTGAAGAGATGTGACTAGGATATGGGGATTTGAAATTGAGGGAGATTCTATGTGTGTGTGAATAATTAGTATTGATAAGAGCTTGACCGGAGAAAATGGAGGAAGAATGCACTGGTGATGGAGGGATATTTTTGTGTTTTGAAAATAATTAATTTTTTATTTTTTAAATATAATAAAATAATCTTGGACAAAAGAATAATTAGATACGATTCGGTTAACTGATATATTAATTGTTACTAAGTATAAGTGAGATATTTTAAAGTAAAGAGGGTTTATGTGAGATATTGGCTAAAATGAGGGGAGGGTCGAGGGAGTGTAAGTGAAATTTACTCTAAACTAATTTTCATAACTCATAATATTTATCTGGAATGAGCCATTTTATTTTCGAATTTAAGAAGGAATTCATATGATTTGCAAACTTTAATTAACTTATGAACTTTTAAAAATGACATATTCATGGAAAAGTCCAAGGACCAGGTATAAATAGTAAAATTAATAGGCCCAAACCCGTTTTGAAAAGTTATATATGTCTAGGCCCATGTATATATAAATGATTAACTGACCCATAATCTCAAGTCCATG
Organism: Cornus suecica; assembly: GCA_963922005.1. Classification (NCBI taxonomy): domain Eukaryota; kingdom Viridiplantae; phylum Streptophyta; class Magnoliopsida; order Cornales; family Cornaceae; genus Cornus; species Cornus suecica. Next base: position 88,423,034 of record OY998238.1, on the reverse strand, counting down.
TAATATGAATAGTCCATCATTACCTTAGAAAATGGGAAGTAACGACTCACTATCAAGATATAGTGGGTAGTTATTAACCAAGTAGGTCATGAACCCATATAATGGGAAGCATGATCCTACTAAATAGGAAAAGTGTTATAGGGCTGAACTATATATATGGTCATTAGTGCCTCAATAAAGTTATTCTCTTTTCTCTTTTGATATAAGCAAATTTTTACACTTACACCAGGTCTAGCTCACTTAAAATCATCAACCAATTCGATTTCAGTGTGTATTAGACAATCGATAATTATATATTGTCAAATAATTATATATTGAGATACAACACATGCCCATTTCATTCAAACATTAGTCATATTGAAGTTTGATAATCGTAATCATTTAACTCAAAATTATCTATAGACTTCTTATTAAGGTGCTCCAATTTAGATCTCTATCCGTTACATTTTCATAACATAAAACTATATAATCACAACGAATTAGTTTTAGATTAAATTACAATTTTACTCCCTTGGGACATATTGCAGATTCCTATTTCGTATTTTAAATATTTATACTTTTCTCCCTTCAAAGTCGCGTTTAATATAAAATTTCCTTTATACCCTTATTGTTTTGAAATGGATATATAAATTTTCACAAAACTGAGAGGCAATATACTTATTTCATCTTTAAAAATTATATTAGATGATGTAAGCGTTCACTGTAATTTACCCTTACTTTTATTATATGACACAGCACTCCACGTGGTTCCCAGCTGGAAATTGGTGCCCTCCAAACACAACAAAAAACCACCTGGACCTTCATACAAATCCAAATTGACTAGTCCGTGTCTGTGTGAATGCTTCTGTACTTTGCCATGTCAGCACAATAGTCCCACGTGTTTAATACTAAGTCCCAAATAGCTAGGATACAAAGTCAAACGGTTTTAAATACTTCCCTGTTAAGGTATTAGTGAGTGAGAAGCGTGGCTTAAATTCCGTGTCCTTATATACGTGTGTCATAACATATTATATAACCACACACGCACAAACACAAACACACACTTCAATCTATAGCACCCAAAATCAAACATTTCTCTTTGACGAACTTCACTTGAGTCAACCGAAACTTACACATACATACATATATATATATATATATATATATATATAGCCAAATCAATCATACACTATTTCTTTATACACTTTCAACCCTACAGTACATTTTCAATGGTTAATGCCTCCAGTCCATGCTCCGACCCGAACTCCTTCGGGTCAATTTCCCGACCCTTCATCATGCCGGATACATCGTCGACGTCCAATTCCAACACCCGACGATCCACGCATTCCGATGAAGAAGTCATATTGGCGTCAAGTAGGCCTAAAAAGCGCGCAGGCAGAAAAAAGTTTAAGGAGACCAGACATCCCGTATACAGAGGAGTCAGACGGAGGAACACCAATAGGTGGGTTTGTGAGGTACGAGAACCGACTAAGCAGTCCCGGATATGGCTAGGGACATACCCTACCGCCGAGATGGCTGCACGGGCTCATGACGTGGCTGCATTGGCGCTTAAAGGCCACGGGGCGTGCCTCAACTTTGCTGACTCGGTATGGTGTCTGCCTGTCCCGAAGTCGAAGGACGCTAAGGACATTAGGAGGGCTGCGGCTGAGGCTGCTGAGGCGTTCCGGCCACGGGATCAATCTTACGACACTAGTGGAGGGGAGGCAAGGCAGGAGTGTGTGGAGGCTTCTGATGGAGCTTCTAGCGGTAAAGATAGCACGGAAAATGTGAAAACTTTCCCGGAAAATGCAAATAATTTGCCGGAAAATGTGCCATATGTGGATGAGGAAGCCATGTTTGACATGCCGGGATTGCTTGTGAACATGGCAGAAGGACTCTTGATCTCCCCACCTTACAATTACAGTGGGGATGACATGGAAAGTGATGCTGATGTGCTCTTGTGGAGTTACTCTATTTGAGAGCTTATAGGAGCTTGTACGTGTTAGGCCATTTTTTTATTCTTTTATGTGCTTTCATGTATTGTACGGAGTATTGAAACAGAGTTACAAGTAGGGATTTATTCAAATATATGTATAGTTTGACAGATTAAGGTGTGATTATATAAATTTGTTTTGTATTCACTATATATTCAGAATATATTTCCATTTGTTTGTTCATCTAAGGAATAAATCTTAGATGGGTGAAACTTCAAATAATTTTACACTATGAATGCAATGAGAGAATTCTATAAAATGGGAACCAGAACAGAGATAAAGGAGGTTGTGGTACTTCAATTGATTAACCTTCATGGACTATGCTTACTGCAAACATAAAGCAACTAAGCAAGTGACCTCTTGCTTCATGGTATTCAATACGTGTCTATAAAATAATTTCACAAATAAATAAACAGACACACACATCTTATCTTACTTAAATACATTAGATATTTTCACACCTAGACTTTTACAACTCCATGATTTTACAAGTGAATATGATGAATCAACTTTAAATTTGTTTATATAGTACAATTGGATTATATGTGTAATATACGAATACCAAATAATTGAAAGCACACGTAAGAATCGTAGATTATAGATTAGTGGTGATTACCAAAATCTATTTTCTAACTTTTTCACTAATTTTATTCACTAAAGTTCTGTTTCATATAGCTTCTTATACTTATGACTTTCTGCAAAAAAAAAAAAAAAAAAAAAGCAAAAACTATTTTGAAAAGTTAATCCCCAGCTTTTTTAAAACACTGTTTCAAGACATAGAAGCTTTTCTAAAAAAATTATCAAATACGATTCAAAATAATTTTTTATTCCAAAAAATTAAAAATAACATTCGAAAAGTCAATCCAAACAAGAATTAAGTCACTATCCCAACTACTTAGCCTCATTAAAAAGTGTGGTCCAGATATATGGAACTGTAATTTCTATGGACCACACTTCCATGTGTGTACTTTGCCCTTCAGCTTATCTACTACAAGGAGTTGAAAATCATACAAATTAATGGATAGCACAGGACCAACTTCGACAATTGGAGGATTTACTCGGAGTTCAGTATTTCGGGAGAATATGTGGCAGTGGGGCGGGGTGGGGATTGCACCCTCCGTCCCCATTTTTGTTTAATTTTGTTATCCTTATATCCACTTCAAAATCGATTATTAAACTGGGTGGTTTTTCTCTTTAAATTTTTTTTTATGCAAATAAAAATAATATTTAACATTTTAATCAAAACTTTTAACTTAATATTATTATACAAGTATTAAAGTAATACATGTAATTTTTTATTAGTTGAAATGAGATTAAAGCCAGAAGAATGAAGATGTAAGAAAATTAAGATTTGATATGAATGGAAACAAAAATAAATAAATTATGATGCTAATGTTTACTTGTGGGTATATATTTATATAGATATACAAGTATAATATATATAAATTAATAAGAATAAATATGTAATTTTACCATGCAAGCTAGGTGGGACAATATAATCGGGGCGCGGCAATTCTAGCTCTCATATACCCATTTCGGAACTCTGCTAGATTTTCCCCTCCTAGATTTTCCCCTCCTCTCCCATATCCGTTCTTATTTATTTAATCGAATTTTCAAACCCACTTAAATCATAACCGGACAGGGCGGAGCGGGGCGATAATTTTTGCCACTGTTACTCTAGTTCATTACAAACGTCTAATGGTCTATATATAACATCTAACGTCTATTTATCCATACAATCAAATATATATAACTAGGTGGTATCTTGGAGCCTGTCCGCCATCACCTTCACTTGTAGAGGATACAGAGGGTTTAGTTATATTTGATTTTCTCCCATATGTCCCGTCTTTTAATTATCAGCATACTTTGTAATTTTCAATTTTATAAATCATTTTCACTGTGGTGTATAAATTTACTCGAGTAAAGGCGGAAGAATTAAACTACACAGAAGAATAAAAAACTTGCAAAGAATAAAATACAAAATTTACATGATTTATCCAAAATTGAGTTACATATTTCACTGTAATTATGTAGAAATATTTTAACTGTGAAAAAGTTTCCAACGAGGAAAAAATACAAAAAATTAACTCTCTCTCCCAGAGAGTTCTTCCCATGAACCGTACGAGACTGGTGTTTGATAAAATTAAAAAATTATAAGAATTGAATTATTAAGTACCTGATGTTTGAAAAAAAAAATATTTGTTAATATTTTCAGTTTTTAAACTTCAGTGATAAGTGATGTCTTTGCTATTTAAAAATTTCTTCAATTTTAAGTGATATTTAAAATTTTAAGTAATATTTAAATTTTTTATCAAACGCAATTAATTAAATGATAAATTACACTCACCCCCTATTGTTAATGTTTATTACACCCGCACTTCCTGTGATTTTACTAATTACAGTTTCACCTTTATTTGTTTAAGACACATCCCATTCGTTCGACCTCCGGCAAGGTCAAAAGTAGTCAACACTGATGTTACTATTTTTGTCACGTGAAATGACTAAATTACCCATAAACATTTGTGAAAACATATTTGCCGCTGTATAATAATATGAAAAGACCAATCTACCATTTCTTTTACATATTTATCAATATATATGTGTGTTCTAATCAAACACATGTCATGACAAATTAGGGTTTTCTGATCCAACACTTCAAATTTAATAATAACTTAAAAGAATCTTGATTACAAAATAATAACCTTGATATCATCTCTAAAATCTCCCATAACCCACTTTATCTCTCTAAAATCTCCCAAACCCACACTCACTTTCTCTCACTAAAGAGCACGCGCACGCGCACATATATATAGATATATGTTTGTATCGGTAAATGTATATATGTGTGTATGATTGGGTCACTTTATGTATATGTATGATTGGGTCACTTTCTTGATTACATGAAATGAAGACCCATTATCATCCCAAATTGATCATTGTAACTGATTGGGTCACTTTGTCTCACTTCATCGCACACACGCTTCATCGCACTTTCTCTCTCTAGATTGAGAAATGAGACCCATATCTGTATATGTATATATAGTGAGAGAGAAAAGGAAATGGGGAGAGGAAGAAGGTTAGGTTTGTTTTTTTGGTTAAAGGAGAAATAGATAATAACACAAAATATATATATTTTAATTAAGATTGATTTAAAATATAAGGGTATAGATGTTATTTTTTATATTTTTTAATTAAGATTGATTTAAAATATAAGGGTATAGATGTTATTTTTCTTCTCCCGTGGCAAGACATGATCAATCAGTTAATAAGGGAAGAAACTTCAATTAAAACCATAAAGAGTGCGGGTGTAATTTATAATAATAA